>VWZQ01000644.1:0-81828 GCA_013397015.1 Myiagra hebetior
GAAGTTCCCGGGCCACCACATTTAGGTGTGATAAACTGTCAAGTGAGAGTCACTTGAAGATTGGGAGAATATACTGGTCTTCAAATTAGCCTGGAGATGTAGAGTCCCAATATCTTTAAATGTATGTAAGAAATTGTGTTATTAAAAAAGACAGTTCTATAATACAGTGTTTCTGATCTTATACAATTTTTATAACTGGTGAAAAATTAATGGCACTAAAGACATAAAATTGGAACCAAGTTAACAGTGTCCAGCACATATTATTTCTCCAAACCTTGAGATTTTGACTGGAAGGGTAAGAATTTTCTTTGGTAAGTAGAGGCCATGCTAAACAAATCTTTGAATAGAAAATAGTTATTAAAAATTTGAAGTCGTAGATCCAAAAACTAGTTTGAGATTATATTTTTTAAAAAATAAATCCATCCTAGGTACAAAGGAATTCAGTTAGCTACATGTGACTGTTTATTTGTTTCCTCAGAGAACAAATAAATTAGTAAAAACTAAAATTATTGGTTGATTTAACTGTACAATAGCCAGTATTTGTTACATAAGACTGTATGGAGAATTTTTACACATCCGAATCTTGTGTCTGAGGAGTTTTAGAGTAACAAGAATCAGCTGTGTGTACAAACTAGTTCTATATTTAGTCAAGCAGCTGAACAGCTGAAAACTGCCAGTGAAACCTGTTCATTGGAAGTTAAGAATTGACATACTTACCAAAACTTGTCCTTGTGGGGTTTTCCCCCCCTGTCTCAAAACTGGGAATAAAATGCAAAAATAAGTACAAATTACTTATTTTCATAAGTGTTCTACAGTGAAATGTTACTAAATTTAAAATTTATCAAACCTGAGCAAAGCAACAGCAAGAATTGCAAAAGCAATTTTTGCTGTTATTGAGGAGAAAGGGAGAGTTTGATGATATTCCATTTAATTTCTTCACAAGTTTTTTGGTTTTGTTTGTTATGTTTGGGGTTTTTTAATTTGTGTTTCCTAGTATAGAACATTTTTATAAAAAAGTATCTTGCCCAGCACACTACTTTTCTGCCAAGTAACGATCTAAGGAAAGTAATCCATTAGTTCTTCTCTGACTCAGCCTTACAGATAATCAGATGAATCATAGGTGTTGATGAGAATGTTTTGCTTGTCTTTTTCAAAGGCCATGATGCTACTTCAGTTCCAATCATTCACTAACTGCAATCATTAATGTTTGTTTCACAAGACTACAGAATGTAGAATGCAAGGGTCCTATTGAGGTTAATACCCTGGCTTCATTCACTTAATTACTGTTGTATTTTATGCTGATAAATTTCAGCCAAGCGTACAGGAACACACACTCTTTACTGAAAACTTTAGAAACTGAGATTTAGGTGGTGCATAGTACAAAATAAAGAATCTAACTGTTGCAGCTGGTCAGACTATAATTCATCTGGAAGATAAAGTAAAATCATGTTCTGTACCAGTTTATTTGTAGCTGTTGCTAATGCTATTGCCTGCTGTGTATCGTTTGTAGCATAATTGAGGGTGTGCTTTCCACACCTTGACTGCTGTTATTTACCTAAGCCGTAGATTTGAAGTTCAGTCTACACTTGAATATGCACATGTGTACCACATCTTAGAAAATGGAGTACTTGGGTGGATAATAGGATGGTTTAATTGCATTCATTATCTTTATCATAGTTTTTCTCTGGGGAAAATGCTACTCAAGTTTCTGGATTGGCTTCAAGATACAAGTGAGGTTTTTTTGTGGGCTTGCATTTGGGTTTTTTGGGTTTTTTTGATCTTTTGTCATTCTTAATAGCTGTGCTCCTTCTTTTACTTAATTTTTCCTTCACCACTGTGAACTGGTTATTTATTTTAAGGTTGTGAGATAATGGTGTATGAAATACTCCTCCCAACAGAAAAGATTATTATCTTTGACCAAGAAGCACCTGAAGTTTGAGGGATGCTGCGATATTGACATCTAACAAGTTGATATGTTTGGAACTAGAAGAGAAAATTTTCTTCGCTGATAAAGTCAAGGATATCAAGACTGTTTGGCAAACTGTATTTTTCTTATTTTAGCATCAGAAGACTACCTAGGATGTTTTGTTCATTTCAATTAATTGATTAATTGGTCTAGTGAGGTAAACAGCTATCCTTTGGAAGAGCTGTAAATTTAAAGGAGGAGAAAATAAGTCAGTATTTCACCTTTGGTTTAATGACAAGAAGTTGGAAACAATTTGGAGAAATTTCTTTTCACAAGAAGACACCAAGAACAAGTAAATGCAGAGCTGTCTCATTTTTCCAGACTAGTACTGCTGTCATCACACAGAAATTAAATCTGTGTTCTTAATATTTTCTGAAACAAGCTGATTACTCAATGGTTGTGAAGAGTAATTTTCATTATGCATTATTAATATGAACTCCTTAAGGAAATAAACCAGTAGATTGAAAATTGCATGCAATTTTTTAAATATTTCAGTGGGATGTTAGGTTCACAGTCTACAAATGATATTGATAATTAATTGGAATTTATTCCACTACTATAAATTTAAATATTTGTATTGATCTCAAAAGTAGTATATTTTATTTAGAAAAAGAAGAAAAAGCAGATTGTCTTAAAGTTTCCAATATATCTTTAAAATGTATTTTTCATATTTATACATGTTTTATTTTGATGTAGTGTTCAAGATATTTCTTCCCAGATTTGTATTTTAGTTCTGTCATAGCCTCAACCAATTCTTTAATTTCATTTTTATTATTGTAGGTTTGTAATGATAATTATCTTCTCCAGATAAATTAACATATTATTGAATAGTATTAACTTACTTTTTTTCTTTATTAATTTTTAATGAAAAACTTAACTTTCCAAATTGCATTTTTTAGATTTTTTCCACTTTTCTACAAGGATGAATCAAATACAGGAAAAAAAAACCCAACTTTTACTGCTAGAAAAGAAAATAAATAAAAAGTGATACATGTTTATTAGTGAAGAATTCAGAGCAGGTAAACTTGCAGTCACTTAAGAGTCTGCACTTCATATTGGCTTAAAGAATGAAAATAATTTGGAAAGTATTCAAGTGAAAAAATACTTTTCAGTTACTAATTGATATATTTTTCTTACCTTCTATATTGAATTATAAAATGAGAATGTTGTTCCAAAAAATTAATCTTACATTATTTGAAATAACTTATTTTGCTTCAGATGTTTATGATGTAAAAAAATTCAGCTGCAGTTGGTGGTGGGGAAAAATAAATTTATATAGATGAGTTAAGTAGAATTGTGATGAGTTCTAAAGTAGAAAAGTAGATTTTTTTTTTCTTTTAAACCTTTGTGAGTTATTAGATTTTCTTTGAGCAACACTTAGATCTGTACTTGGATATTTTTTAGGTTTTTTTCTATTACTTAAGACACTGTACTGATTTATTGTATTATGCATGTGCCATTTCATTAAAAAGATACTGAATTATTAAAATTAAAGTGAGAAATTGTGGTGTTTATGTTTTAAACTAATGCTAGTTTTGGCAAAAAATTTGGACAACCTATTGCATTCACCCCCTCTATATTCTATGGTTATGACCATATGGTCATATGGATGCAATCGTAGGCTTCGAATTTGCATTCTGTTTTCAAGAGTGCTAAAATTGTACTGACACCTCATATAGCTTATTTAAGCAAAAGGCATGCACATATGGCAAGCATAGTGTGAAGAACAATTTTGTAACTCGTTCTCATGCACAGTGCTTTACCAAGCTCAGTCAATCAACACCATCTCGGCAGAGTGGCAGTGCAGAATCTGCATAGCAATTATAGTCCATCAGTGCCTATTGCCCTACAATTTGTAACAACTGTTTTACTACTTCTATACAAAATTAATTCTTCATCCATGTTTTCACTGCATGCTTACGTTGCTCTTGGCCTGTTTTCCTTTCTAAATGTAGTTTAGCAAAGCTATCCCTCCTGGATAGGTGTGCCAGCATGTAGGGCAGGTGAAAGTAAGGAATAAGTCTCAGGAGTCATTATGTTTGTACGTGGCTTGTGGGGAAACTGGTTAACGGGCTGAATATGGGAGCAGCATTGCTGTTCCCTCGAGGGGAGGACAGACAGGACAGGACCTGAGCATCACACATTGTATTTGTAGCAGCTAATCAACCAGTGACCGTAGTTTTTCTAACCACTCTTTCAGTGCACAAATTGCTGTAGGCACAGCGTGTGCAATCTTTTGTTTAGTAGGGATGTGGTAGGGATATTGGGAAGCTGATGTCATTGTCATAAAAATAAAAAAAAATCCCCACAAATCTGTATGAAGAATGATTTAGATGTTTTTCTCTGTGAAACAACTTGTTCATACTGTGTTTTTAGTGATGGCTGCTAATCTCCAGGTATCAAAAAGCCTCCTGTGCTTTCACTGGACACACCATATAATTTTTAAAGAAAACAGGCCTACAGAATTGGCATGCTATAGCACATTTTTATTTCCATCTTAAATAATGGACAAGTGACCTACTTCTTCTTCTGAAAGACCTTTTAAGTGTGCATGCAAAGATTTAGACTGAGGTGTGTTTTATAAAAAAACCCTAAAATGTACATAACAGAATATAATGCTAGGGACAGAAAGATTGAAGAAGGGGGGATCAGTACCGAATGAAAACCTCTACCAATATGTGTCATTGGGAGGCAGGGAAAGATTTGTGACATTGGGGGAGGAATTTGTCTGTGTATGGTTTGTCTCCCAAGGCTGACTTCAGCTGCAGTAAGGCACATCTGAGAGAACATGCCTCAGCTATTCAGTTCTGGAACCTTGTCCTCTGTTGTGAGGCAACACAGGATACCAGAACTGCAGGGCTAACATTGGTCCGAAGTTTCTGCTTGTCAGAGCTAGAACTTAAGCTTCCTAAGTTAAAAAGCTGCTCAGGGCCCAGCATGAGGAACAGAATGTTTACCTAAAAATAATTTTTCCTGGAGATGCTGGCTGTAGCTTTTATATTTGCAGGAAAGGAGTAAGCAACTTGTCTGACCTGTTGCAGATGTCTGTTTCCCTCTGTTGCCCCTAAAGAGGGTCTAAATGACTAGGGGCTTGAGGGCTTTTAAAGGTCTAAATTTTTTCAGATTAATCCATCTTCAATTTGTTCAGGTACTTCAGGGAGACTGAAAGTGTGTGCGTGAACATAACCCTTATCAGATTCTATTTTCCAAACCCTTTGAATGTGCCAATAATTATATTATTATTATTATTATGTTATGTTATGAGTAAATTCAGATACTTAATAAGATCATATTTAAAATGTGCCTTACTAAGATGATCACAGTACAAAATATGGGAGCTATAGTAGCAAGAAAATGAATCATTAAAGGAATCAGAAAAATTAAGTCAAATTTATTTTTGGTTAACATTTGTACAGATATTTTCCATTGTTTCAGTACCAGTGAGAACTTTAGACATTGACTCTAACACGTCTTTATGGTGCTGACTTATGTGAACTCTCAGGGGGTACTGTAATGTAGCCTGGGAGTTCTACAACCTTAGTAAAACCAGAATTAATCTAGACTTTGATCTTAATTTTTTTTGACAGATGCACAATATTTTTGAGTTTTCACGTACTTTTTGTTTACATTCTCCAGTTAAGTTTTCTTTTTTGATAATTTTCAGTGTCTTGGGGTAAGAGAAGGACTTATTTTACTGGTTTTCATATTGTGTTCACTATCTTTGCAGTCCTTAATATGAAAAGCATCCCCTTTACCATGCAGATGAAAGTTATGCTGTATTGCTGTATTCTTTCCCAATAAGTTCCTACTCCATTATAAAAAATAAAGCAGCAAAACGGTAGCAAGTTCTTGGCCTATAATTTTTGTATGCTTAGATATAAAATTAAGAAGTACTTCAGCAGTAACATTGTGCTTAATAACTAAGCTAATTTTTATTCTTACTTGCTAGGGGTATTCCAGGAACACAACAGTAGAAAGACAGGAGATATCCTAAACATCAGTTCTTACAACTCAGACTGCTAATTTAAAAAAGAATAACTAAATATGTTGTCTCTCTACAGCCATCATACCTGCAGAATTATTTGGAATTATTGTGCTTGGAAGTTGTATGCTCTTATTGGAGAGAAGATAAGACCAGCTTCCAGAGTACACAAGGATTTTAACGAGACTGCAAAAATGGCATTTGGGGGGTCTAAAACGGCAAATAAATTTGGAACTAGACGGATAAGGTGGAAGTAACTAACCCAAATATTAATTTAAATGTCTACTTGAAGAATTTTTTAATGGGAGACTTCAATTCAGCAGGTGGTGGTTATGATATTTTTTTGCCATAATTTCTCTCAAGTTTATATCATTTTCATTTTACATAAGATTTTTAGTAAAGGCAGCTGGTAAACCTATGCTACCTACAGAAATGAAAGAAAGCTGAGAGCACAACTGTTTCACTCAAAATTATCAGCATGCTCTCCTTGTAGTGTGGGAGTACATGTTATAAAATGTGTGGGTGTGAACAGTAAACAGAAAACAGTTTGTTTGGCTTATTTATGTTTATCATGTGATTTCAAGAGAGGAAATAGTAAAATGATAAAATGCTCTCTCTGCTAGAAATCAGTCACTGGCTGTATTCTGTGCCCCTCTCGTACATCGAGGTCCTTCACAAATCAGACTTAGTACCCTGGCTGAAGTGATAATTCATCTACTGCTATATTGCACATCCCTGAGGAAGGAGTCACAAAATTGGCTCACAATAGAATAATCATCTCGGTGACTGTAATCGTTGCAAAACTTAATATATAATCAAAAATTCTCAATGAGCACTGTGGGCTTGGCGGTTTATGTCTTCCTTACATTGTGCAGTTCTCGCATTTTTGCAAAATGTTTGTAAAACGTCACAATAACTGAGAAGTGTCAATAGCTTGCTGGGTACAGAAAAAGTTCTTTATGCTTTGACGTTCCCTGAGTGCTGGTGCAGCACTTTGAAAAATTCCTTAATGACTGAGTAGCAGTTCTTGAACTAGTGATTTGGGAGTCCCCTGCTAGCACACTAATGATTCAGACAGCAGCATTAAATCAGTTGCTTTAGTTTAAGTACTTCTTGAATGTACATAAAGTCTCACTTTATTGGGAATTGAACTAACTACCTGCAGTCTGAAAAGCAATAAGTTGTGCACTTAAGCAAAGGTGAATTACTAATAAAGAGAGTTTTCTCCCATATGCTCTTTTTGAAAGCTCTTAGCTGTTTGGGTAGAAGAACGGTACAGCAGTTGTTGAAGCTTCACATGTTGGACCATACCAGTCCTTGGAGAGATCTTTTTAACAATTTTCAGAGAAAAAGTGACTCAGAAATACCATGATAAAGGCTTTCAGAAGACACAAGAGGCAACACTTCAACAGTATTTCACAAATACATTAAATTTCCCTAATCTCTTCAGCAACTGCACTCCCTTTTCTGTCTCTGACAGTGACTTTAGAATATAATAAAGATGGTACTACCAGTATAGGGTCTACCTTCTCCCTATGTTGATTCCCTACATGTTTTTCTTAAATATTATTAAAAGCCTTTTTGTATGCATAGTTTTGTGAATTTGTCTCTCATGGGTTACACTGCTGAGAAGACCATTTGATAAATACTTTATTTCTTTTAGATTTTATTGTTCTCAGTCCAGAACTACAAGCAGAAGGTCAGACAAAAATATCAGAAGCCGTTCATAGATGAGCTAGGATCTCCTGAGCAAACTCAAACACAAAAAGGAAGCATACAGAAGGTGGAAGCAGGGACAGATGATCTGGGAGGAATATAGGGGCAGCATATAAGACTGCAGAGAGGCTGTTAGAAGGGACAAAGCCCAGATTGAACAGACTCTGGTCAAGGGTATCAAAAGACAATGAGAAGGATTTCTATATGTGCACTGGTGATAAAAGGAAGAATAGGGAAAATGCTAAATGAGGCAGGGAACCTGGTGACGCAGGACATGGAAAAAGCTGAGGTTCTGAATTCCTCTGAGCTTTAACTGGCACAACCATTCTTCAGAAATCTTAATTACTGAAGCCAGGGAAAAGCCTGGTGCAAGGAAAATGTATTTATGGTGGAAGAAGGTTAGGTCAGGGAATATTTCAACACAATGGACATATATAAGTCCATGGCCTGTGATGGGAGGCCATGTTTGACCAAACTGGTAACCTTACATGAGAAAATCACAGTCTTGGTAGATGAGTGTAGAGCAGTGGGTGGTCAGTAGGGCTGGCTAGGTATCAACATAGTTTTTGACGCTCTTTCCTGTAAGATCCTCATAGAGAAGCTGACAAAGTATGGATTGGATGAACAGACATTGAGGTGGGCTGTAAACTGGCTAAAGGCCAGACTTGGTAGCCTGTGGTATTACTGGGGGTCAGTAGCTGGCAGTGTACCTTAGAGGTCAGCATTGGGTTCAGCCTTTCTTACCATCATCATCAATGATCTGGATGATGGGGCAGAGTGTAACTGCAGCTGGTTTGCTGATACCACAACACAGGGAGGAGTGGCTGACAGGCCAGAGGTTGTGATGACATCCAGAGGAGCCTGGACAGGCTGGAGAAATGGCCTAACAGGAACGTCATGAAGTTCAACAAGGGTAAGTGTGAGGTCATGCACACGGCGGGGAATAAACCCAGGCAGTGTAGCAAGGCAGTATATGTGAGGGGGCTGGTTAGCTGGAAAGCCGCTTGGAAGGAAAGGAACTGTGGGACCTGGTGGACACAAAGTGAAACACAAAGAAGGCTGATGGTGCCCTGGGCTGCTTTAGGAGTGTTGTTACGGATAAATTGTGTAACCTGTGTAACAGAGTTGGACAACCCAAATAAACAGATCAATATAAAGGGCTGTGTGCAGACAGATATAAAGCAAGACAAAGCCAGCAGATGGAAGGACGCAGAGGTAACAGAGAAAGCTTATCTGGGAGAAAGGAACACACAGAAGATTCCATTGGTCACACAAGCATGGAATAATGGAATGTTTCCTTAGGAGTAAATACAAAACTGTCTTAAAGATGAATAAGATTTTTTTTTCTTAAAAAAAATATTTAATAAAGTGTGGGAGTTTTTTGATTTTTTAAATTTACATTGATTTAAATGACTTTGGTTTAATCATTTATGTATATAGACATATCTTTTACTGGTGGTATAAAACCAGTAGCTTCCTAAAATTTAAATATTTCTTTTTATCTGACTCTTTTTAAAATGTCTATAGTGGTATTGAGAGTGCTTTCTTGATAATCAATGTAATTTCATTGAAAATAACTCAGAACAAAGACAGATTTTGTGTGTGCAGATGCTGATGTATGCTGTCCCAAAATGAAAAGAGAAAAGGTAGATTAGAAGATGTAGAGTCTCAGTATCTTTTCCATTTCCTTGGTCAGCTGAAGAAATAACAGTGTAAATTTGTCCAATAATATTAGCAGAAAGTGGATAAATATTTCTTCCCAGATGTCTGTTTTCTTCAGTAAATGTCATGTTGCAGGTTTATTGAAGGAGGCATTTGTAAACTTCAGAAATCTGAAACCATACAAGACCATTCAGGTTTTATGAATAGTGTGCATCTCGTCTGCTGTAAAGAAGAAAGAAAATTCCAAGCAAAATAAGTAAAGCAAGTGAATTTGTACTTTTTTACAAGAAATTTTTTCTTTCACCTGAGCTTTTTTCAAATAAGACAAGAGCACTTCCCAATACAGGTGGGATGGGATACTTATTATATAAGAATCTAACTGGTTCTGATTCTCTTTCTCACATTTTTTAAACATAATGTGATGTCTCTAATGGAACAATGTATGATCTAAGGCCTGGAGTATTTTTTCATCTTTGAATATGTTAGATTGAAGGAGAACATTATTTTTAATCAATTTTCAGATTTTGACCTCATAAACGTTTAAGCCTTGAGCACAGTCTTTTTATCTGTCACAATAGGCAGTGATCCTTTGTTTGTTACATGTTTCTGGTTGTGGTATGCTGGCTGAAATTCCAAGGACAGTTCTTTAGTATCACTGTATGCAAGCCCCAGCAAGAGTCTGACCCACTCAGGAGCCAGAAAAAGGGAGTGAAAAACAAGGGAAAAAGAAATCACTATTCGCATTTGATAGGTTAGAAAACTAAAGCAAAATCTGTCAAAACTACTCATGATCATACAGCAGTAGATGATTAATCAGGGTATTCTTCCCTGAGTTTTCTCACCTCAAAATTTTGTTTCAGTTGACAGAGAAGTTTTAATTTTTTCTTTAAAATTTACTTACAGTGTTTTTGAAATTTAAAGAACTCACCTGACAAAAACAAAACATTTTTCTAATGTTCTCCTAGCACAAGAACTGTTGTATTCCCATCTCATTCCTTTTCCTCCTAAAACAGGCACAGGCTGCTCTGCTCTCTGATATGCAGACAACTGCAGTCAGCACCATACACTAAATAAAGCCTTCAGCTGTTTCAAGTTCAAAGTGCAAAGCTGTTTCCTTTCCTTCAAGTCACAGATTGTTTTCAACATAGAGTCAATTTGTGGGAAATCAAAAATTGTTTTGTAACCTCACTGAACAGGCCAAGACCAAATTGCACTTTATGAAGACGAGATGTACGTCAGCATGTTATTTAAAATATGCTGTGAGACCTTCTGTGAGCTCAGAAATTATCTTCTAAGTCATGGCTTAAAAAAAGTGTTTATTTCCTTTATCTTGGGATGTTTCTTTCTATGCCATGAACTTCATCAGACTTCAAGCA
Source organism: Myiagra hebetior (assembly GCA_013397015.1). Taxonomy (NCBI): domain Eukaryota; kingdom Metazoa; phylum Chordata; class Aves; order Passeriformes; family Monarchidae; genus Myiagra; species Myiagra hebetior. Next base: position 10,703 of record VWZQ01000644.1, read on the forward strand.
GTCCGAAGGAAAAGAAGACCTTTTTCCTTTATATATCCAAGGGAAACTATATGCTATCCCTCTTGATTTTTTGACAGGAAAATAAGCTCATACCAGTTTTCACTTTCACTATCATTCTCTGAAGAAAATTTATGATGCTGTTATGGTGAATCTAAAGCTGTTCCTCTGCTTTCTATTTTGTCATGACTTTGTCATTTCTGCTTAATACATTTGTATTCCACTTTCTTGTGTATTTCCTTTTTAGCAAGTCTGGTTTTCTCTTCGTAATAGATATTTAGTTGTGTCCTTTTGGTACTATAAATTAGAATGTCACTGCAGACAGAAGTCTCAGACTGAATAGAGAGTAAGCAATGGCTAGACTAATCTTGAATTTTAACAACAGGGTATATTTGTACATTTGAGAAAGTGTAACTTTGGTAATGTAAGCTCCACTGAATTTGATGATATTTTGTTTTGGGAATCTGTGCAATGTTCTGATAATAGCAATATTGAATATTTGTACTTTTATCTGACTTTGCTATTAAGGACTTAAGGTATGTAAAAATTGGTGGTGGTTATCTATACATGTGTGAGTGAAATTCTATTTAACATAGTAAAATATGTTTTCTTTTTCTCTTTTTCATCTCATTAAATGAAGAACTTTTTCCTTTAATGAATTGAGAGCAGTAGTTGAGTTGTACTGCATGTATGAGAACATTTTCCATTTACAATGAGCTAGAAACAAAATCACTAGAAACCATTTGGGGTTTTGAGCATTGAAAGGTTAATTGGTAAGACACAGCTATGATCTATTTCAGCCAGAGATTTCGATAACTAATTTAGTATGGCTTCCGTGTAAATTAGATGTAATACTTTAGTAAGTGAAGGGTCACTTTTTCCAATGGAATTCTAATGTGATCTCTAAATGCTGTTTGCCAGTTTATATATATGAGTAAGTGGAATGAGTAGTGCAAATGACCTTAGGACTGTTCTAGTAAATTTTGTCATCATTACAGATGCCTGAACACTTTTGCCTACGCCCACATAATGCTTCCAGTTTTTCACTTCCAAGGGGTATTTGGACAGACCATGAAAGTTTGTTTTTGATAGTATGGACTTCAGTGGTTAATTTCTTTTAAGGAAACTGTTCAAGGGAAAACGGGATTTAAGCATAATTCATTCAGGTCTTGAAATCATATTAAATTATGAACAAAGTAAAACAGATGTATTTAAATCTATAGGTAGTATTTCTAATTCAATGTTTAAAATTAATGTGTAAACAGTAAAATACTATTAAGCACTAAAAATTTTAGAAGTAATTTGTTTAGATGGAAAAACAATAAACAGTAATGTTTAATTCCTATTTTCATACAGTAATAGAATCATTTAAGTTGGAAAAGATCTTTAGATCATGAAGTCCAACCATTAACACAGGAGTGTCAAATGCACCACTAAACCATGTCCCTGAGTATCACATCTACACATCTTTTAAATGTCTCCAGGAACAGTGACTCAACCACTCACTTGCATTTGCTTCCTTCACCCTTCAATTCCTTTCACCTTTGCACACCTCTGTATATAAATTTGAGCCTGTCTGTGGGAACCAAACAGAAAAATCATCGTTGCTTCTCTCTCCACAAATAGAGGTGGTGGCGGAGACAGAATTCTGGCTGGAATTAGTTCTCCTTTCACTGAATAACTGGATTTCTCTTTAGTCAAGGAAGATTTTCTGATAGTACATTGGTTCCAAATAATTCAGATCATATATTAATCCAATATAAAGAGAAATAATTACATAAAAAATTCAAAGAAAACATGGGTATGTCCTTGACGAGAAAAGAATGGGGTTCTAACAACTTAGCTGAAAGAACATCCCAGAAAAAGTATAGCACTTTTCTAACTAATTTCTGTGAATCAATATGCATGTATGGCTGTAGAGCCTTAAACTTAATAAATTAAAAATAATATTTTTAATACTTTCAGGGTTTAATTTCTACTCAAAATATTTTTATTTTATTGATCCACTTGACTTCCACACAGCTTTTCTCTTGAACTGCTCTATACATGGTTTTCAAAAACCTCTTATGCTCATATATCCACTTCAGTGATATAATTGCATTTATATTCACCAACATTTTGGCCCTGATCTCATAGAGTTAAACTTAATTAGTGTAGTGGCAGAGTTAATTTCCATATTTTATGAGTATTTCTATGGATCTTTACAGAAGCAGACACATGAAAAAAAATTTTAAGAATGCCTTTTCAGAAGTGAATACAAAGATTAGATATGGTGAAACGACTACTTCTTTACTTCATTTGTTTTCTTTGGTGAAGAGAAATCTGCTAAATGTTTAACAATTGATTAGTAGATACAAGTAAAAATTCTGAATGCTGTATTCCTTTTCAGTCAAGAAATGGAATTAATGTCAGTTCTCCATCTCATTCTCTTTCATGCAAATACAGATGTTAATGCCTTAAAAATATCGAATGATAGTCAGGTGTGATTTTCCCTATTGAACGCATGTCCTTAATTATAAAATCTAAAATAAGAGGGGAATTAAAAAAATGGATCATAGGTTATTTTACTTGCAGGCAAGAGAGGTACCTTTCATCAGGAAAGATAAGTATTAAGTAAGCCTATGTTTTATAGTTACTTATGCTCCATGGAACTAGAATTGTAAGAAATAATTGTAAATATGTTCTTAGATCAAAATGGGTGATTAGCTTGCTGCACTGGGCATTGGTGCAATCTCACCTTGAGCAATGTGTGCAGTTCTGGGTCCCAAACTTTAGGAGAGTTTTCAAGGGCCTTGGATGCATTCAGAAGAGTTCAAAAAAGGTGGTGAAAGGGATGGAAGGAATTCCCTACAAGGAAGGAGCTGCTGAGGACTTCGGGCTTGTCCAGATTGGAGAAAAGAAGGCTGAGTGGCTCTTTCCAGCTTCCTGAGGTGGGAAGTAGTCGAGGGAGGAACTGATGTCTCCTCCCTGGGACTCATGGGAACAGTTGCCAGGGGAGGTTTACACTGGACATTGGGAAATGTTTCTTTGCTTAAACAGGAGTCAGCCACAGGAACAGGCTTCCTAGAGAGGTGGTTGATGCCTCAAGGCTGTCAGTGTTGAAGAGGCATTTAGGCAATGCCCTTCATTAACACTGAGCAATGTTAATATGCTTCAGTATTTGGTCAGCTATGAAGTGGTCAGGTAGTTGGACTTGATGATCATTGCTGGTTCCCTCCAGCTGAAATATTCTATGGTGTTTTTTTCTAAATCTGTGTTCATTAATTTTTTTATCGTCAAGTAAATTAGCGAAATAAAGTCAAGTTTAAAATCTGGCAGGTTTTTACCCTCGGTGTATTTAGACATTTTTTGTAGACCACAGTGTCATTATAGTGGATATTTAATTTAATATATCAGCTGAAAAGTGGCAAACAAAGTTAAGCCCTGAGGGTATTACTGTTCAGGGTCTTGGGTATCTGGTGTCTCTTTGTACATTTCAGTGTAAAAAGATGTTTATTAGGTTGACTGAAAATATATTTCTAGAGTTTAAATTGAAATAATCTTTAAGTTCTTCTAACAACATCAAGATACTCTGCTCTAAGTGGAAACAAATGGAAAGAATCAGTTGCAGCCTCCCTGAACTTAGGAAATTGAAGGATTTTAAGTTGCCTCACACTCATTTGTGTCTAATTCAGCTCTGTGTTTAATGAAAAGCAACTTATAAAGGAAAATAAGAGACAGAAAGTTTTGCTGATAGAAGAAAAAACAGAGATATGAAGAACCTTGATCTTTGTTTTCACATGGAACATCCTAATATAAAATTTGCTCTCTCTGGAATTAATAAAAGAATTAATAAACAGTTCAACTAGAAATCTATTTATCAGATGTAAAGGAAAAATAATGTCAGAAACTAAGAAAAAACATATATATAGTCAACCAGTGTATATTTCACATCAGCTTAAAATCCTCTACAGATTTGTGAGGGTACTGTTTTGAACGTAGGCTGTAGTTCAGGAGATTATCCTGTAAATACATTTAGACTGATGAAGTAGGCCAAATATCTCTACCTGTCATTGTTTTGGTTAGCTAATGTCATTGATCAACAGGCATTTGAAGGGATTTTCATTCCTTTTTATTATTTTGCCTTCTTTTTAATGACATCAGACTGTTTTATTTTTGCTTGCCTTTTTTGGTTAAATTTTTTTTTGTTGTATTATATAGACATCTAAGTGATGCCAATGCCACCTTACAAGCACAGTTCCTCTGTGTTGTTGGTGCTTAAGCTCTTCTCTTTTCTTTACCAGGTGGTAATAAACCAAGTATTTGACAGCAAAATTATTAAGCCTCTTGCCTCCAGAAAGCTATTGTTGTTGTGGTTTTAGTTGTAACTTGAATTGTTTGAGAACAAGCAATTGATTATTGATTTTAGATTATAGGTAAGCAATGTATGAAGACTTGAAATGTAAGCTGAAGACTTTAGTCATTGTCTCTGTTGTCTGCAAGTTTCCTTTTTCCTGTAGTAAAGGCATGGCCAGATGTTTATGAGTTTTGATCTCTTTAAGAGCACCAAGAGAAAACTGAGGTTTTAAAGCTGTCTTTTCTAGTTTTTGTTAGCTTGGGGAAATCCTTTTCACCTGTGTACTGCAAGACAAACAGGTAGTACCTAATAGTCCACATTTACAATGTTTAATCAAACTGAGCTTTAGTGAAAGAGTAGATGACACTATTAGCTAGTGGCTCGTAAGATCTCATAAAATCAAGATAATTAAAAATTAGTTAATTGCACTCCCATAGTCTGATTAACATTGTTATCTTCTGGCTGTTTTGTTGTTTGGAGGGGCTTTTTTTGTAGACATAAATTTATTATTAATTTAATCAGTCTGTTTTTACTCATAGTGTAGTTTCTAACTTAGAAACCATAACTTGACATTTCGCATGACACAAGACATTGGAAAACCTGTAAAAGGAAGTATTTTCACTTTTGTTTTTATGAAACCTGTAAATGATGATTTACAAGAATATAGTACCACAGTGACAGTTGAACTTATGTGTCTGTACTTCATAAAAAAACATAAGCGACCCAGTCCTGTATTTTTGTTGTTTTCTTTAAAAAACCCCCCCCCCAAAAAAAAAAAACAAAAAAANAAAAAATCATTTTACTAAGTATGTGTATTTGGTGGAAATTTCCCTTAGGGGAGCTAGGGCTCTAGATGTCACTAAAATTCAAGTTCTCTGAATTTTAGGGTAAAAATTGATCAGGTATTCTTTATTTTAACCTTGCACAAAATTGTGCACTCCAGCAATAAAATGACTGGAGAAAGGAAACCAAAAGCTGTCAGTTTGCAAGGGCAAAACCTTTCTGACAGTAAATATGGATCTTCAAATGTCAAGAAGGACTAAATTAAATCTAAGCGTTTCTTTCAACCTAATATCGTTAAGGAAAATTATATTTTTCTTTAAATGTTTTACTAATACAGATGCATGTGTTACTGAAATTGTGTCTCTGAAAGCACAGTAGAGTAGAAAACATAAGCTTTCAAGGTTTTGAACAAATACATGAACACAAAGATGTTGACTCAGTGGGAGCCTTTAAAATACCCAAAAAGACAAACAACAACCAACCAAAGTCAGGAGAAAATAAAATGGGAAAAAAAATAGCAAATCAAAAAAATTGGTTATTTTTGCAAGTCTCAGCAGACATCATAAAACCAATAAATATGATTAAAAGTTTCCAACTAACGTAACAAGACAAAGATGTAAAGATTTCTATGAGACTAGAAATTATTTTTAAATGTGTGCTCTTGTTCCATGAAAAAGTATTTTGAATCATTTTACTTAATGTATTTAAATAATAAAAACAAAGATATGTGTGAAGAGATCTACCTTGCTGCCACTTTTCACCTAAATATTGATTAAAAGATACTTCCTTCAAGCAAGAGTTATTTTTACCACTGTCACTCCATTATCCTGTTTTCAACATACCATGAAAATGTTCTAGCATTCAGATGAAAATAGACTTTGGATGAAGAGACATGAGTTAATCTTGAAACTTAAAAGTCTTGAAAATTGGCATCAAAAGGATAAATAAGAAAAATTGCATGAGATTCCATTATATTGCCATTTGAAAAAGTAATACAAAACCTTCAAGTCATGGCCACTCTGACATAAAGATAGTTATAAATCAGTATTTGTTTTAATGGTAGTAGTGTGATTATTTTAATTTTGTGAATCAGAAGTACAAAGTTCCCTAGCTCTTAGAGAATCTTGAATGATACCATAACCTATGCCATTTCTTGGATATTACTGTGAATGCTGGATGCCTTGTTTTACCTTCTGTATCATGCATTGGCTTTCATGTATTCAAATGCATGTGTGTGTGATTATATATTTTGCTTTTGAGAAATACTGAAGTAAAAGACTTAGAAGCAGCTATTGACAGGAATTGGTTTCCTGACTTCTTTCTGACTAACTACGTTGCTGGCTTGTGGGTACAAATGAAGCTCTGATGAACCCTTTTTACTTGTTTGTAATTTCTGTTTTGACTTTGTGTAGCTCTTACTACTTTTCTCTAAATACTTTCTTCATTAGTTTCTTCCACTTATAACACAATCATCTTCCAAAGCTGATTTCACCTAGATTTTTTATATACACATCTCTTCAAGCAAGCTGTCTTCTGTGTTGTTTTTATTTAAAATATCTTGTAACTTGTTTTATTTAAAATAACTTGGTACAGATAAATGAAATACTTTGAAGAAAGGAGTAACTCGCAGGATGATTAAGATAAGGAGTATTTGAAAGTGAAACTGAGAAGCTCAATAAAAATGAAGCTAAAAATGCAAATGGCAATTAGTTTTTTTATTAAGGTCTGTTTTTTTATTTGAAGTTTATAATAAAGTTGTCACAGAATCACAGACTAGTTTCTTCCTAATGAAAAAATATTGTGTAATAGTATTGATTTTTTTTTCTCAAGAGTGTGATAACCCACGGTTTCTATTTCAAACTTAAATATATCAAAAAGTGCTTAAAATTGGTGAACTTTTTCGGAGAAAACATAAAGCATTCTAACAATGATGGTGACTTCAGTAGTTTGATTTCTCATTAAAGTGTCTGCTGCTTCTTCACTGCTTATATACTCCGTGTGCATGCCTAAAAATGTATAATGAGTGTTAAGATGCACCTAGGGTCTATGCCTCCTGAATTTTACATGATTATTGAAATAAAGTAAAAACATAATAACCTTACCTGTTTCTTGGTTTGTTTTTTTTTTTTTTTTTGATTCTCCTCAGTAAATCAAAAATTAGAATGGTATGCAGTAGTGGAAGGCATGACAATTAAATAGCTACTCTTGCTATGTTTTGCATAGAATCACAGAATGTTAGAGTGGGAAGGGACCTTAAAGATCATCAAGTCCCAACAACTCCCACTACACCAGGCTGCTCAAGACCTTGTCCAACCAAATTTTGAACATTGCCGGTGTTGGGGCATCCACAACCTCCTTGGGCAACCTGTTCCAGTGTCTCACCACTCTCACAGTAAAGAACTTCTTCCTAATATCTAACCTAAATTTCACCTCTTTCAGTTTGTACCCATTACCCCTTGTCCCATTACTACAGCTCCTGACAAAGAGTCCCTCTCCAGCTTCCCTGCAGGGAAAGATACTGGAATGTTGCAGTGAGGTTTCCACATAATCTTCTTTTCTCCAGGCTGAATAACCCCAACTTTCTCACCCTGTCTAAATAGGGGCGATACTCCAGTCCTCTTTATCAACTTGGTGGCCCTCTTCTAGACTTGATCCAACAATTCCATGTCCTTCATAAATTGGGAACACCAGAACTGTATGCATTTCTCCAGGTGGGGTCTCACAAGAGCAGAGGAGGGGGTGAGAATCACCTCCTTCAATCTACTGGCCACATTCCTTTTGATGCAGCCCAGGATTCCATTGGCTTTCTGGGCTGTAAGCACAAATCTGACAGCCATGAATTTTCAAAAATTATGGATAATGGCTTAGCAATTTTGTTGCCAGCTCCATCAGGACCTGCAAATTAATCTCATTGGGTCCCATGGACTTGTGAACATTGAAGTTCCTTGGTCTCGAAGCTGACCCTCTCCTACAGTGGGCTCAGGGTTTTCATTCTCCCAGTCCCTGCAGTTACCATTCTTGACACATGTGACGAGACAAGAGCACTTGCAGTTGAAGATGCATAAAGAACAATTCTTTATGATATTGTTCTTTCTCTAGAATCTAAATGAGTACATTTTTTTAGACTCTTGAAATTTTGTGGTAAACGATGTCGACACATGTTATTTTAGGAATTTGTGAAATCATAGTTACATACACATCTATTGAAAATCTGCTAAGGATTGCCTGATAGGATATTTTTATACAGTGCCCTATTTATGAGCTTCCTTGCTGATTGCATTTTAAAAGAATGTCTCCCTGCACAGATGACATTCAGTTTTCTAATTTGCTTTTAAAAAGGTAATCCTTTTTAGAGATTTATTTGCTTAAGATAATGAGGTAGGATTGCAGCGGAATTAACTGCAATGCTATTAAGTGTTGTTTTTTTTTTTTCCTTGGATCTAGCCTTATGCTTTCAGTTTGAAAATAAGCTGAGATTTATTTTTCCTAGGCTACAAAACAAATTCAAGACCAGAAGACAAAAAGGCAGCTGAGGTAGTAATTCTCCAGAAGAATTAAGACACCAATGTCTTTGAGGTATGTTTGTTTTGGAAATGTTGTTAATTATCTATTAATCTTGCCGCTATGTGTGAGAGTAATGGTGAGTGCTTTTGAACATTAGTGACTATTTCACATCTTCGGATGTAGTTCATTTGAAAGGAAACTCCAAAATATATTTCTTTTTTTTTTTTTTTTTTTTTTATTTTGGGGGATTTTGGGTTAATTTTTTTNGAATTAGGTGTAAATATGCTTCTATTTTATCTGACTCTATCTTTCTGTCTAGAAATTTAGATATAGCCACCTGCAAAGTAAAAAAAAAATAATCAGGATTCTATGTTCTTTCTGACTTAAAGTTACTGCTTTCTTTATGTGCTGAAGGTACTAAGAAAAAAATTCCAAATAAGAATGTTTAGGAAAAGCTGTAAAAAATTTTATGTGCAACACATATTACTATGTTTTAAATAGGTACAATAAATATTTCTATCAGAAAGATGTTAAAGAGCATAGAAATAAATTATGAGTAACTCCATAAAGGAGACAATATAAAGCCATCAGTAGGTAGAAATGGAAGATAAACTAAGGGAATTCATCACTGCTTTTCACAAGTCTAAAAATAGCATATTTAACACTGTTCTTCGGTTACAAAATGTTTGAACTCAGTAAATTGGATTCTACTTTTGTAAATGTACCAGCAAAGCTTGCAGGGAACTAAGGAAATGGAGCAGATGCTAATTTCATTTTAGATCTAGTTATCACTTAGCATGTTCAGGAGCTTAAACAGAGGAAATTATGGTCGTCATACATTCAAAAAGTGCTAGGGCTTGGAAAGCATTATTTCTATTACATTTGGGAAATATATCTGTGTAGTTTAACTTTCCTGGAACGCCTTTCAACCCTAGTTTTCTCTTTCATTCAATTGGATTTAGCCTTATGCTTTCAGTTTGAAAATAAGATGAGATTTATTTTTCCTACAAAAAAAATTCAAAGCGTCAAAGGATGGGTTTTTTTGTCTTAGATGAGACGTAGATTGTTTTCTTAGATTATTTTCTCACAACAGTAAAACCAAAATTTCTTTCTCTTTTATTACTTCAATCCTTACCTGAAGTTTCCTTTTTCAAGAGGTATATTTCACCAGCATAGACTGTTATGTCTTCCACATTCCCATCAGATCTGTGTAATTTTTTTCACATTTGACCTGATAGAAGGAGCATGTAGAAGTTTGGCTAGTGACACAAACATCTCATGGTTGTTAGGTACTGCAAGCCTAGAGTGTGATGTAAGGATTTTTTCCAAAAATAATTTTCTACCAAAAACAACCAAAAAGCACAAACTCAGTTTCCTCCTCCCTCAAAGACTACATTTATTTCAGCTCTCTTTAAAAACCACATACCTGCTCAAGACTGTTGACTTCTAGGATTCTTTTCTTTGCTTTATATGTTTAGATGTTCAGTAACAGTTTTGAAGCTTTTGGAATTGAGAAGTTGAGTTCTGTACACTATCTTTGTATAATATCATTCACAGTGAATAGCTTCAGAATAATTTTTTGCCTCCTAGCATTTGTAACCACAAATACCTCTCTTTTATTGTCAGACTTTTTCCTTGGAGAAAAAATATTTTAAGTACTCTAATATATGACAAGAGAGAAATCAGTAAATATTCACATATTTAGCCTATTATTCTCTTATCTGTCAGCATACCTAAATTTTGCATTGGAAAAAAGGAATTTAAAACTGTTGTTGAACTTTTGATGAGACGCTACACATCTGCCAGTGACATCTGGGAAAAATGTTTTTGGATAAATGAAAAATCTCCTTGGCCTTTTCCTGACTCCTATTGAGATACATACTTGCTCCTCAGGGCACAATTTGTCTTGCAGATTGTATTTGATTCGTAGTCTAAGGATAGAAGCTCATCGTATCCATGCTAAATACATGTAGCTTTCAGAAGCATGGTAAGGTAATATTTTTATACTGAGTCATGAGAAAAATAGGGCTCACTTTACTGGTTCTTGCTGAAACAAGACACCAAGTAAAATATTTAATAATTTTTAATCAGCATGCTTTAGCTTCAGATGTATTTGTGACGTTGATATATTTTTGTCTAGTCTGATCATTCAATGTTGCCATGCAGTGTTTGTTTTTATATAATTTTTAAGCCTTTTTAAAATCTTCACTTTCTCTCAGTTATGGAGAAATAATTGTAAAACAGTGGACAAAAAATAACATATTATGAGGAAAAACAAAAGAAGCAAAACATGTCGGCCCTTTCTCATTCCATCTGCCAGATTATTTAATCTTACTCATTTTAGTATTTCTGTCATTTTAGATGGTTATGTGATGGACAGGGTACCATCTGATTCCAAATGGATTTCAAGTGGATTATTTAATCTGCATTTCAACATTTCTGACACTTTAAAGAATGGAAAGAATGGTGTTATAGTCAGGTTACCAAAGTGACTTCAAATTACTTGATTATGATAGTTTCCATAGTAAACATAGTCCTTGGTGGCAGAGAAGACTCTAACTTTCCAACTTTCTCATGTGAGAGACTTTATGTTGTATAATAATCAGAATAAGGGAGAGGTAGATTTTGTAGAAAATAATTGGTAAATATACATATATACACACATACATAAATATATACATACATATATACATACATACATACACATATATATATATATATGTAATCTTTCTCTGAGACTTCATATTGGAGTTTAAAAAATGAATTTATGGCTATCTGAAGCTGAACTTTAAAATCTTCTCCTGGTGATGCATGCCTTCTTGAGCAAGCAGTGCGAGGAACTACCAACAAAGTTCATGCTTGTGCTTTTGAAAGAGTGCATGACTGACTTAATAAACCTTAATGAAATAAGTAAATGGACACTTGCAAATCCAACAGGGGCTGTGTCCCAGATGAGTGAGACTTCTGTTTGTTGCTTGTGTATATATGTTAGGTTGCTCCATGCCTAATAGCCCAACTTAGATTTGTCTTTTCCAAACCCAGATATCTAACTTTTCTTCTCTGATTTAGAATGAAGATACCTGATATTCCCAGTGCTCTTATGCATATTTTGCCTTTTTAAATGGTTATAAACACGTGTACAATTTTGCTAAGGTACCGAATGCATACTGTATTCTTTTGATGTACTTACCTTTCAAAATTACTACATGAAAATACATGGAGAAGCCTACATTTTCACGTCTGTGTAAAAACCCAACTTGATAAATGCAAATGAAAGTTTCAGAGCTACCTTGTCACAGATGTGTATTTATGATGGGGCTAAAGGAAATCAGCCTTCTTGCACGTGTTGCTAGACGCTGGCCTTACCTTTCAAGATATAAACCAAGAAATTAATTGTCTAAAGTAATGTACTCTGAGTCAACATTGGATTTTAACCTACTGCAAGACTAATTGGTATCTTACTTCCCTGAAAATTCAGAAATACCACAGAATGTTTTGAGTGTCTTGTGAAATGGAGTTGAAAAACATTTTAAAGCAGGAAGTAGACTGAAGCTTGCAAAAAACTGCAAACTTAAATTTTGAATATGTGAGCTTTTCAAGATTTTCCACTCTGAAAGTAATTTAAAAACTGAAAATATATTTCAAAAAAAAAAAATCTGTCTCTTTTCAAAATAATTTTTGGCTTCAAAATCAGTATAAACTGATCTGTATTATTCTCATGTTTAAATGTATTTGATTTCATTTGATATAATAATGTAAAAGGCAGAGAAATTAATCAGAAATTTATCACGCTATATGTCTTGAAAAAAGAAAAAACATTTTGAGACCTTTTCAGATTGCTTATGCAGGTCAGAAAATTTTATTAATCTGATTGTGTAACAACCACAATATGCAATGTTCTTAAAAAATCATGAAAATAATAGATATTCAACCATCTCATGCAAATATGTTAGAAGGATTTCAAGACAGATTTCTAAACACTAGTTCAAAACTTACTGAGAAGTCAATCATTACTATGACCAGTCTGAACTAGAAGCTGGTTTATTTGGAACCTGTCTGCAGTTTTCTTTTGTGTAACCATTCTTGTTTAAAAGTACAATACCTAGGTATTTTGTGAAATCAATCTCAGCTTCAAGTAGCCTGTGTGCTCCTTCTTGGAGTCATAAAGAAAATCATTGAATACTCATCTGATTGCTTTCCTTTGTAAATTCAGTGGTAGGTACTTCCACTCTAGGACTAAAGCAGCAGAAGTACAGGTGAGGATAACAAGTGAAATATAACGGTACGAGGAATTAGAAAGGGGAAGAATTTATTGTATTCATCACTTCAGTTGAGGGAAGTAGCATAAGATCCAACCTGGAATGACCAGGATGCCAAGCTTCCTGTGTAGAGGAGGTGTATCTTCATGCAGAGGCAGCAGTGTGCAGCCTCACCACACTGGGGCTGAAGCAGCTGCCAAGGGCAGCCGGAGGCGTTCCAGGATCCTGTCCTGGTGCTTGGCAATGAGGCACCGCTTCGGCTGGGCTCTGCTGCAGAAGCTGTACCCTTGGAAGCAGCTTGAGAGTGAAAGGCAGGCTTGTTTCTCACCTGCAAAGCATGCCTTAAGTGTGAACAGATCAGCAGGGTCAGTTTGTATACAGGAGTTTGATTCTAATTGGCTACTTCCGGCACCTGCTAATCTGCTGTCTGTGTTTTCACAGTCTTTGGTTTTAAGAATTTATTTACAGTCTATCTTTTTTTTATAATTTAATTTCTTTAAAATTTATTTAAACAGATACAAAAAGACAGAGATTCAGACTTCTATTATCAGTTTTCACTTGACCTATATAAATCAAAATGGTTATTTGTTTTTAGCCGCTCCAGTGAAATTGCAGGAAGTGAAAAAACTACAGATATGTTTTTTTGTTTTTCAGAACACATGGGAGCTGCTTAGCAAATGCTACTAACAGCACTTGAATTCTAGGAAGTACAAATCGAAAAATGTCAGTTTTTACCCAAAATTTTACTATTTCTCTGTTCTAGTTCCATGGGTTTGCTAACACTATGAATTTCACTACAGCTAAATAGTGTAGTATAGCTTTTTCAAAATATGGATTAAGAAAGACTATCTCTTCCAATAGAAAGAGTATTTGATCCTTCTGTTTCTTTCAGTGAAGTGAGTTTAATTCTAAAAGACATTCAAGTTGAAACAAAATAGTGTTTAAATTAATCTGTAAGGTTGCCTGAAAAGGAATATGGGATAGGTTTATTTTTTTCATAATACTCTAAGATCACAGTGTCCAGATTTGGCCCACGCTCCAGGGAATTTTTTCTATTTATTTTTAATGGATCAATTTTTGAATGCTGAAGCTGATCAGTCCTTGCTCTTGAGATAATGTTCCAGCCATCTATAGATAGCACACAATTAACTTGAGGTAAAAGAGGGAAAACCAAAAAGGAAATATATACTATACACAGAGCATCTCTCTGTTCTGTATTCTGTGTCAGTTTTAATGGGTCTGTAATTAGGTCACAGGACTGATTGATATCAGCACTTAGCTTCGTAGGTGACATCACCCTCTGCTTCATTACCTAATAGAGATTAAGATGTTGACACAGAAAATTCTGCTTCCTGGACTGGGAAAAGTAACTAATTAAACCAGTTGTAAACTTGACACTGTCTGAATTATTTACCAATACATCCACATATATTTATCTCCAAGTGGAAACTAATAGGAAGGAAAACACATAGCGCATGAGGAAACTGCACAGACCTACAGACCTCCTTGCAGTCCATGTATGTGAAGGAGTCTAATTTAGGGAAACAATTTTGGAACTAGTCTGGAACAGGACCCATTGTGAGTAAAATGATGGTGCATTTAAATTTTTTAGGGAGAAAAAGTAAGTGAAAATACTGGAAAGACACTTTGAGATTAAGCAAGAAGATATCTTTTATAATGCACAGAGATCTTGGCATGAGAGGAGAGCAGTGAGTATCCAAAGAGCGTGTGATTCAAAGAGATCATCAGAAAGAAAAAATGAGATGGGTGCCTTGTATATATCTAAATAGTGAAAGCTCATAAATGCAGCAAAAGACACATCTTAGAATGGTCCTTAATTTAAAATTATTTGCTGTGTTTCAAACTGAACAAACAAGGATATCTCTGTGTAAAACGGTAAAACACAGCAAGAACTTTTCACTCATCTTTGTAAAATGTATTATGATTGAGGTGCTGTATGCTGCAGCTGAAGGAGATGGTGCAATCATTAGTGCTTTTTATTATTTTGTTGCTAGGGAGCCTCTTTCTTTTTTTAATTTTTTTAACATTTTGGAGATAATATTTGCTCAACATTGATATAAATTTGTAGGATGAAATATTTAAAACATGAGTTTTGAGATTTTAGGAATTTTGTTGTTTAAGAATGAAAATGCAAGGAAGTATATATTTCTTAATGTTGCGTCTTAAGATATATTTGTGCTTGAGAGAGACTGCTGGCTGATATAAGATTACCTTTACTCTTGAGAGGACTACAAGGAATAAGGTTAGACAAGGCTGTAAGAACTCACACCTGACCATAGCAGCAGGCTGCAGCATGAAAATAAATGCCTGACTGTAAGAACAGAAGAAAATAAATTTGTAAACTTTTGTGATAGATGAGACTTATGCATGAGTTGAGTATCAGAGATTTCTATTACAATTATGAGTAGGAACATAGTTCATGTGTGCCACATATAAAAATTTGCTTATCTTACTGATAGTCTTCAAGAGGCCTCAGACATACATCTGGAAAAAGTAAAAATTGACTGTTACACATTTATATGCTTTCAAATAAATTAGGAAACATTGTGTAAATAATATTTTGATGCTGTTTCGTATATAAAGGCTTTCATCTCCTATTTGCCATTTATAACTTCAGAGTGTCATGAAATGCACTGTCAATTTAATGCCTGTGTTAGTTTTGAAGTTGTTTCTGTTGAGAGGTCTTAGTGTCATGTTTGATGTAGGAAATAGTATGGATGCCCTATGAAATTCTGCTACAGTATTGCTCCTGACAAAAAGAAAATCAAATACACTGATTTAGAAGCACTAAGAATAGGCTTAATCCAAGTCTGAAAGCTCTAATCCAAAGTTATACAGAAGCTGTAATGAACAAGATGAATGGCTTACTGGCACCTGATCTGACAGGGGAAGAAGCAGAAATTAGATACAATGCATATCTCGGAGATTTAAAACAAGTACCTGCATCCATTTGGTTGTTAAGACCAGAGTCGGAATAATTTTTTCCGAAGTGCCTTCTTTTGTGCTCAACTCTAAAATAAGACTGAAATCTTTGTTAGTCTGTGGCTCAGTAATAGATCAGAGTGCATCAAATCTCATGAGCTGCCATTTTCATCAAGCAGAGGGAGAAAAAGCAGAAATTAAGTTAACACTCATACTTCAAAAAATAGTCTCTTCTAAAATTGTTTGTGTTTCTGTGTAATATATGTCCCTAGAATTCACTGTTATAATTAAAAAAAAAAAAAAGTAGTGGATAATAACAACCCTTGACAGGTCATGTTACTAGTCATTAGCCAGGGGTTTTATGTCATTTGCTTCCAGAGTTAAAATTGTGAGCAGAAATTGAGTTGTGAGTGAGAACACAGCTGCTGCCCAGAATTTCCAGCCATACAGTAGTTTGAATGGATAAAAGAGAGATAAAATTGATACTTCATACAGTCTAATGGGATGAATATAAATATTTGGACATTTCTATTTTATGCTATGTGTGAAGACATATTCACATGAAGAGCTTGATAGGTGTCATCGTTAGTTCTATTCTTGTGGCTTTCAACAGTATGCAGGATCACTTCAAAAAAACAAAACAAAACAAAACAAAAATGACAAACAAAAGAACAAAATAACCTACCAAGAACAAAACCACCTCACCATCCCCAAACACAAAACNACCCCCCCAACCCCAAAAAAAAAAAAAAAAAAAAAAAAAAAGAAAAAAGAAATGTACATGTTTTTCCTCAATTTTTAAAAACGTGGACAGAAGATTTCTCACTCTCACCTTCCTCCACTCATGAAGCTCATGGATCAGCTCAGAGAAAAATCATTGATCTTTGACAACTACAAGTAAATATCTGCTGGTCTGCTCACATAAGCTTTTACTCTTCTGTTTCAAACCTTTTATTCAGGACAACTTGTACCAACAATTCAGATATAAATTAGGCGGTCAGTTACTTTTAGGTTTGCTGAAGTCTCATACAGGTGTGTCCTTTGTCTGTACATGCTTGTCACTTTTTAAGCCACTTTTTACAGCAGTTTCCAATGTCTTTTTAAAGGGATCACAATGATTTTTTTTCATCATTGCTGACTTTGGGCAATATCAATACAGCTCTCTAAAGATCAAGTCCCAGCACAGAGTTTTAGTTTCTTAGAAATTCTTAGTTGTTCTTCGTTCCTTGACTGAGAGACGATTTTGCAATGGTTGTGACTATTTCTTCATATTGTTTTCTCTATTTTTTTTCTTATAAGGGTTTGTCTTGAGATAAATATGTGACCCTTCAGGCTTTGCTTCTATTAAGTTTCTGTATCGTCCATAGGTTAATTCATCTCTCCTTGACGCAATAAAGAATTTTATGCTGAAAAAATTACAAGCCAAAATTTTCACTGAATATTGTAATAACTTTTTGTAATTGAATTAAACCATGAACAGTTTGTTTTGTATTTTGTGTGCATAGCTGCAGGGAGGAGCTTTTTATTTTCATTCATGTCAAACATTCAGAATATGTGGAGGATTTTAGTTCTTCATGATTTAGATCCTAAAATTCCTCAAGGCGTCTGAATTAAGAGACTTTGTGCATCCCTGCAATATATTGCACCAGTGAAATAATTATTGATACCTGAAAAGTAGAAGACAACTGCATAAATTTTAGCCCCTCTTTTCAGTCCCACTGAATTCAACTGGACCTCATGTTTCAATATAAGCAAGTGGATACACAAAAGTGATTTTTTTTGAAAGCAGGCTTATATATCATCCAAAATTGAAAAAGAAATGCATTATGCTTGAAGGGTTTAATATCCTGTTCTGCTGTTGATAGACATGTATAATCCCTATTAAAAAGATTTATGCTGAACATCAGCAACTGATATGATCCTGTAGTGTAAATCTGAATTGCTGAGTTTCATAATACATAATTATGTATTCTTGGGATCTTTCCTAATGTGCTGCAAAATTATTTTTCACTCTGAATGTTTACAGCAAATTAAAAAAATAAAATTAATGCAACTTATCAATGGGTAAAGCACATGTGTTGTATTTATTGTCCAAGAGGATTTATACATCAACTTACAATTGTGACTGTTCTGGGGGAAAGGTTGAGTGACTGTTTTTGGGGAGACTGACTAGTCTTAATTTTCAAAGATAATAAAGGAGTGAGTTTATAAAGCAAAAAGAACAGATAATAACAACACATTACTAGCGGTTTTAAAAATAGACATACAGTATTTATTCAAGAAACAGAATATCACTGGTGCAGATGAGGGTAGATTGTAAACATTTTCAAGCAAGCACCCACTCAAGGCTTTATATGCACATGACTTTGCTGTTGAAACATACCTAAACTCTTTCTGTAACCAAGCAAGCTTATGTTTTTAACAATATATAATTGACAGCTGACTGAATATTGTAGTTAAAGCATGTGAAGTGGAAAAAACATATCTGCCCCAGAAACCTTCCAGTAACTTATTAACTACTGTTTCCAAGTAACATTGAACTAACAGTTTTAAAGTGATGATGTATTATAGGTAAGTTTTTTTTCCAGTGAGTGATGGTTGAGAAAAGAGGGTCATTTACATCTCCTTTTGCTTTTATTGTTTTGTTTTTTTTTTCCTTTAGTTTGAGAACCTGCAGCTTGGTAGTGTTCAGGCACAGCACAAAGTCCTAGTCCCATTTCCCCACCCTGCAAATTGCAGAATGGTATTTGGTTTAGAAGGGATCAGAATTTGAAGCAAATTTGTTGCAACATATTTGTTTATATTAAAGTAGATGTGTATGGATTGTTATGTGTATAAATAGCTTCTACTTGAGAAATACAGCAGATATCTTGTACTGAAACATTTTTGTTAGCATTTGTGTATTTCAGGAAGTTTCTCTTTATAAGGTCATTGGCTTTAGAATTTGACAGTGAGTGTGATGTTTCATTCAATGAGATTTGACTTTTTCTTTCTGTAATAAGTCAGGAGTGACTGTTTTGGTCTGCTTTTTTTTTTTTGTTTGTTTGTTTTGTTTTGTTTGGTGACTGGAATGCCTGTAAATTGCAATCAGAAAATGGTACAGAGTTAAATAAATACCTTATAGAAGATAAACAAAATTAATTAAAGCCCTTGTATTCAGCAGCATTGTTTCATTCTGTCTCATCTGAGGTATTTTGCATTTCTTAAATTCTGTCTTTTGCTATATTTACTGCTTAGGCAAGAAAAAGAGAAAATGCATGTGTACTAAGTACAGCCTCTGAATGTTAAATCAGCTTAGTGAAATCACTTATTAAAAATTCTGTGTTATTCTCTTGCAGTAGAGTTTTCTAATTAACATATAATGTCCAGGCTTCTATTTCATGTAGCAAATTAAAATTATCCTTTCACAAGGTCTTCCTCAGGTGATCTGAAAATTCTCTGATGTGATACTTTTCAATTGCCTGCATAATTTACATTTTGTTACATTACATGATCAACGATCTACGGAACAAGAAATAACCTGGTCATAGTTGCATAGCCTGCCAAATCCTAACAGTGTCATTGTGTTTCTTCTTGAGAGAGTGACTCCAGAAGTTCCAGAGGAAAAAGGTTTAAGCTTTGAACACTTATTGTTCATCTTTGACGTCTATGGTTTTCAAGTGGTGCTAAGGTTAAATGAGAGTTCATTTATCCTCTATTTCTTTTAGTAAGTGCTCTCATAATTAAATGAAGATCCATGTAATTTAGTGGTAGAAAGAGGAATTCATTAAGACTCCTGAGTAGGAAAAAGTGTTAACAGAACTGCAAAGGTTATAGAAATTTAACCTTGGCTTAAGGTAGATTAGGCACAAACCACATTCCTGTAACATGAACGAGATTGCTTAAACTGTAACACACAACAAAATTCAAAATGCATTTTCATCTTCTGTGTATACCAATAGCAAAAGAAAACACGCATTTAATAAATCAATACAGTTCATATCGCTTTCATGCCCTTTGTAATGTATTTTCTTGTATTAGGTATAACAGTTAATATTATTGCAAACACTAATGAAACTCTCATGAACTTTAGATTATTTCAAATTTTATTTTTTGAAGGAAAATTCTTATAGTGAACTAAATTAAAAGAGAATTGTTCAGTATCTCTGGAAAAACTTCTAGCCTTTATTACTTCTAGTGCCAAATTTTGCATTTCATCTAAAATGTCACTTTCAGAAAGTTTTAAAAATCAAGGGGCCACCAAGTTTTACCCTCAACTTCAATAGAACTGAAATTCAACACAAATTTTAGGGTAATACTTTGGGTAGAACTGAAATTCAACACAAATTTTAGGGTAATACTTTGGGTAATATAGTGATACAATAATAAAGAAACACAGAGGGTCTGTTTACTATCATAAAGTTAAAAATATTTTGGGTTTGGCCTAAACATTTACTTAGATACAGTTGCATGAGAGAAACATGTTTTTTACCCAACCCTTGAAAATATTTTCTTACTATTCCCATAGCATTTTCTCATAATGGCGTTGAAACATATTTTGACAAAGTATTAATTCCTAAAACATCTGATGCTTCTCCTGTAAGGTGAAAAAGGATGTTGAAAACCTATAATATAATTCTTCTTGAACTGATGTAAGCTTTCTTTGTCCAGTAATGCCATTCTAAATCTAGGAGGCTTTTTTATCCACTATTTACATCTCAATTATCTATCCCTTCAGTTACCATTTTTAATTGGTCATTTTCCCATTCATTCAAAAAAAAATCCCCACTGAGTTAAAATTTAATTTCTGTACTTGATTTTTTAAAAATCTGCCAGATAATGAAAACTATTCCAAATCAAAGACAAGATATTTTCTTTCCTGACATTCCAAACTTTTCTGTGTTGTTTGGTCTGTAAGGCACCTTCGAGTTCGAATACATGACTCTCATTAGCATGGTCCTTCTACTTTTTTTCAGATCATTAATGAGGAATTTAATTAAAACATGACCTACCACTCATCCCTGCAGCGTTTGACAGACACGTCCTTTTGACATGATACATTGCTGTTTTTCACTGGTCTACATTCTAAATATTGGCCAGTTTTCAAAGCAGTGCTGAGCAGAGGTGGCATACCCTGTTATTGTGGACAAGTTATTGAATGCTAAAAATAATGAAAATTTAAAAGGTCCTCAGGAAGAAGATCCTATCTTTCTTTGAGCAATAGCTTTCTCAATAACTCAGGTTCAAAACAATGACACTTAATTTCTTGTATTAAGGAGAAAAGAAAGATTAAAGGCAAATAGTAACTGACAAGCACTTGTCATATTTTTCAAATAATTACGTTATCAAAGCCTAAATTTACAGCTCTTCAATCTGAAGAACATTATGTGGTAGCAGTGCTGGAAAATTTTGTGTAGAAAAAGTGCTAAAATATTGTTTCACTAGTTTGACCAGGTCTTTTAGTAATGTAACTACACTGGCTAATGTCAACCGACTGCTTCTGGAGTTGTTATTATGCAAGGAATTCTCTCTCTATAATTTTATTTTACATTTGCTGGTGCCCAAATCTCTTGACTCACAATAAAACATAGAAAGGGTAAGGAGGAGAAAAAAGTGTAGTAGAAATTGTAGAGCCAGGTCAACTAAGGCAAGTTTGCCTAGGGCGGTGCCTACTCAGGTTCTGAATATCTCCAAGGATATTGATATTTCCAGAATCTGTAACAGTGTTTAATAAACTCCACAGTGAACCTTTTTTTATTTCTTAGGTTTAAATATATTTTATTGTAATTTACTTTGTGCCTGTTTAATGCTGGCCTGTCACTATGCACCACAGAGGTGAGCCAGGCTCTGTCTTCTTCACTGCCCTCTTCACCAGCATTTAGGTGCATTGACCACTAGAGACTCCATTCAGCTACTGATGTTTGTTGTTCAGGGCACCCTTGATTGTCTACCTCTATGAAGGGGAAGGACACACCAAAAAAACAAAAGTCCAGTGTGTGATTGTGCCCCTGTTGGAACAGCTGCTTTACGACACACCAGATAGCTCAAATGATGATAATGCCTGTGTTCAGAAAAATTAACTAATCCTGAAATACTGGTATGAAAGATTCCATGAAATATTCAGAAAGTTAGTGCATAAAATTGATCAGTGTGCTTATACTCTGATTATTACCCCTAAACAGATATGTATAGTAAAGGATGAGTTACATCAGAACATGTGTGAGGAGATTATTTTTTCATCTTCTTCAGAAGCCATCTTCAACATATGTGCTAGATTTTTTCTTCTGTTACATGCTGGGAGACTTCAGGGAATTTTGAAATTGGCTCTCAGTGATTCTTATGAATGGGTGGACCTGTTGTATCATGTCTCATTAGAGCTGTACCCACTATGTGTTTCCAGTGCCAGCAGTCCCTTAGCTTAAGCAGAAATTGTATAAATAAGGGTGATTTAAGTCATTTATATTTTGATAACAGACTGTTAATAAGTAGTTTGAATAAAGACTGTAACATGCAGGACTACTGGAATGATAAAGTTCTCACTAACTACTGAGGCATGCTGCAGAAATAGGAAATACAAAGCTAAATATCAAGAAATGCTTCCCCACAACAGGGGGTGCTATTGTGTGTGAGATAGTTGAAGCCCTATTACTTGGGAAGTAGAACAAGTGAACAGATAATCTGTTTCATAGCACATTTGGAGCTCTTCAATATGTTTTCAGAACTTGAATTTTATGGTATATTAGAAGGCTATATTAATAACATTTTCTGCTGAAATACACAAAAAAACTAATCTTACGCGAAGTGAGACAAGCAAGACATTGGAACCCTTAGAAAAATGTGACTGATAATGCTGCATGGATCCCATTTTAGAGGTGCACTTGAACATCAGCTAGAGCACTATGTGACTATTTCCCTTAGTGAATAAAATTGTTTAATAGGAGAGTAGTTGAGATACATCACTGTGAAGAATATCTAGCTCTTTACACCTTTTGTTGCAGTCTTTATTTTGGAGCTTCTCATCTCTTTTGTTCTAAAATAAAAGCTGAATCACTTTTTTCCCCCCTTAACACCTATCTTAAGGTTTTGTGATTCACTTTGCTGTCTGTCATTTAAAAATACCTATTTAGAAGATACTCTTCTGGTATCACTCTTCAGGAAATGTGATGTGATGAGTGATGCAGCTAGAATTAAGTTTTCATTATCCATTTGTAGAGAAACAAATTTCATGAGATTATAGAAGCTGGAAGAGTTTCATAGTTGGACAAGATAAAGATTAGGCAGTAAGACTAGAAATTCTTTCAGTTTAGTTCAATTATATTTATTTGTGCCAAAAAAAAATTGGGTTCACAAGTGTATTTATAAATGCTATCGCTCTTCCCTCTTCATCCTGCTAATGAAATAAGTAGGTCATTATCTTAATTATAAGGTCTAAACAGCAATTTCCTTATAAAATACAAAGTTAATGATAGTAACTATAATATAGTGTCTCTGTTTATATTCAGTGACATAACCCACCAGTCTGGGTTGAAGATATTTCAAGTCAACAGCAATGCTGGTCTTAGTGTTTATGTTTTCTATTTCCTCTGTCATGAATATTTGAAATATAGAATTGCCTAGAGTTATATTTCTTTTTTTTCCAGATGTTCTTCCAACAATCAGCCTATTTTTTCTAATTGTACGTGTGTTTGTTCTGAGAACTAATTTGATCTCAAATAGTTTACTTATGTGTGCAACACCATGCCATCTTTGCACCACATGGTATGTAGTGAATGGTAGATGAGGAGAATGGAAATAATGGCTCAGTTATGTTTTTCATCTGCAGTGTCTGAGCTTTATTGCATCTCATTAGACTCCCCTTAAAATGCCAGTTCAAATGCACCATAGTAGTGGCTGATAATTGTGTTATCAAAACATAGATAAAAGAGAAAATTAGGTTCACAAACATATTCTTAAGCATTTTGAAATAGATCTATGTGGAAAACGGGCTAATGGAAGTAGGAGGAGTTTGTCATTATCATAACTCAAGTGTTGTCCTCCCCACCAAAGCGTAGTGGACTACTTGAGGTGAGTGTTTTTTAGGAAGGCTGCAAAGGTCCAGCCATGTCCCTGCACCAGAAAAGCGCTGCATGTGCTACCAGACTTTCCCTCTTGCACTCTAGAAATCACAATGACTGACAACTCTTAAAGTGGGTCTTCCCAGTATTCATTTGTCATGTTCACTTGGCTTTCACACACTTAGTCTTCATTGATAAGTAACATATTGAGGAGATATAGCTTATTACATATGTTACTTTGATAAAAAAAAAATGTTTATACTAGTTTATACTGTTGTTATGACAATAATTTCATCATTGTTCCTGAGGAAAAATATTAAATGAAAGAGCAGCAAATTGAGGGCTGAACTTTCATTCAAACCAGTCTATGTCTGTTGACGATGGGTTTCTTAGAATTTTGTTTCATTTTGTTTGAGGCATTTTTTCCTTTGTTTCTTTGTTTTGGGCACCTCTATAGGTGAATCGTTACTGTCCTTACAACTTTTGCCAACTCAAGCACAGTTCTTGTTCCACTGGTTATGGCAGTGATTATTTGGATTTGATAATAGCAATGACTATTTGGAACCATTTCTGAGAACAGAACTACCTAATACTGGTCCCTCTCTGCTCTGCTCTGTGCTGGGGTGGCCTCACCTTGGGTCCTGTGTGCAGTTTTGGGTGCCATAATACAAAAATGACATTTAGCTATTAGGGAGGAGGACAATGAGGATGGTGAAGAGCTTGGAGGGGAAGCCATATGAAGAGTGGCTGTCACTTGGTCTGTTCGCCTGGAGAAGACGAGACTGAGGGAAGACCTCATTGTGGTCTTCAACATCCTCAGAAGGGGAAGCAGGGAGGCAGGTACTGACCTTCACTCTTGTGACCAGTGACAGGACTCGAGGAAACTCAGCAAACTGAGTTGGAGGAGGTTTTGGTCAGATGTCTGGAAAAAGTTTTTCACCCAGAGATGGTTGGGCACTGGAACAGACTCCCCAGGGAAGTGGTCACAGCACCAAGTCTGACAGAGTTCAAGCAGTTTTGGACAATGCTCTCAGGCACATGGTGTGATTTCTGGGTTATCCTGTGCAGAGCCAGAAGCTGGACTCGGTGATCCTTGTGGATCCCTTCCAATTCACCAGATTCCATTATTAATTCAAAAAACATTAATTCTGGATGATGAACTAAATTTAAAGGAATTATGGGCTGATTTTATGTAAGTTGGTGGCACATTTTAAGGAAGAGTAATGAAATGGGGCCAACTTGTAGTGTGGTGCAGCAGAATCATTACTGAGTCAACAGCATTAGCTCATGTAAGATTCTCATGCAAGATTTTAATTCTTTATTGGTGCTTTATGATCCCTAAAAGGGGAAAAAAAAGTAAATATTGAAGAAACATATATGAGAACCTAGATTCCAGTTCTATTGTAATTTTAGAAGTCCTCTCAGTGGATATTGTATCTGACAAAATATTGAAACAAAAAACAAGCACATTCCTTACATGAGCATTGTTTATTACAAGTATGTGAGTTGCCCTCCTTGCTTCATGTCTTTACATTTCACAGGCTTCAAAATAGTTTTAAGACTCGGTTTATGCACAACATTGGGAAATAATACAATTAGAAATGCCATTAGTAAATAATTAATCAAACTTAAAAGTTAGAGCTGAAGCTTATTAATCAGTCACACTAGGACATGAGCCACTTCTCTATTTAGTGGCTGGTGAGATTACAGGCAATACTTTTCTCCTCTGAATCTAGTGGGTTTCAGTGTTATTGTACTTTCTCCTCTGAAATGTGTGGCTCATTGACAGTCTTTGCTGAAATCTGTTTTCACAATATCTGTATTGTGTATTATTTTGTTAACCAAGCTCTTACCTGTAGTGGCCAAAAGATTACATTTCCATTACATGGAAAAATTATTTCACTATTTCCTCCTACTAACCTCCTGCCCAAATCTCACTTTTGAAAAATTTATTTTTACTGGAGATGAGACCTAGAAAATGTGTAAAAGCATCTGTCTGCCTTAGACTATAAACAGAGTGGATGTATAAAGGTAGTAAATTAGTTGGAAGTAAATAATTTCTCTTGATAGTTCTCATACTTAAATTGTATTCTACCAATAATTTGCCAGTCAAAATAAGACAAAGGATATAATATTTAGCTGGTGTAGCCTCATTTGCTTCTCTATTACCACACTTTTTCAGCTTGTGAAACTCTTCACATAAGATATATGAGGCGGCATGAAGAGATACAGTAGCTAAAACTACAGAACTCAGATGTGTCACACCCTTAATTTTCAATGGGTGCAGTTTGCCTAATCTTACCTTAGTATCATAGAATCATGGAATTCTTTACATTGGAAAAGAGCTCTAAAATCAAACCCAGTCATTAACCCAGCACTACCAAGTTCGTCACTAACTAGGTCCCTGAGTGCTGCATCTACACATACCTCCAGGTATGCCTGTTGTGTGTCAAGTTAGTCATCACAGATAATCAGATGATTGAATTACTCTTACTTCTGCAACTTCCAAGCAGCAGCATGAAAACTACAGAAACATATTTTAATAATGTATTTTAAATGCAATTTAGTATTGAACTTATACACATAATAAAGTGTTTTGTAATACTGAGCGACTGTAAAAAGTATGGTTTTTTTTTTATTCCATGTAAAGAAGCTAGAATAAATTAGCATGTAATTACCTCTACTACATGCAGTACAGCTAGAAAAATCTGTATTGTTTACCTACTTGGCTTTTGATCCTAAAGATTTATTTTTGCATTTTAACAACTAAATGACCTTTGTGGAAGTTGTTGGAATGTGACTTAAAAGCAAAATCAAACTTATAAGTGTGCTTTGGCTTTCTTTTAATGGATAAAATTTTTAATGACCACTTTTTGATTTGGCCTAGTGATATTCAAAGCAACTTTCAAAACTTCATCTTTTTAAAACATAAACTTTTTATGGACTTGGGAGCCTATTTCTGCATTTGAAAGATAAGAGGCACAGGCAGGACAGGGGTGTGGTGAAGTATTGAGCAAGTTGCCCAAACCACTTTGGACCTTGAGATCCGTGGCCTTCTGCCCAAATGGATTACCTCTTCTTGAAAACAAAGCCTCTAAGTTGTAACATTTTTATATTATGACTTAATATGCATATATGTTGTAAGTATACACAGAAGACACATGTACGTGTATGTGTGTGCATGTACATGCATTCATATATGTAGAAATATATAGTGGATATGTCAATTGTAGCAATAGAAATTTAGCAAAACTGAGAACTAAGCTCAGGGGTCTTAGGTTTTCACCTAGAGACACTTTCTTTCATCATCTCCTCCATACAAAGCAATTTTATTTACCTACAGCAAGTGCCCTCCCCCATTAACTGCAACTGCTGCTCGTTTCGCTGTTACTCTACTTCAGTACCTTTTTGCCCTTGTGTCAATCTATGCCCAGAGAAGATTAAATTATTTGGTGTAATACTTGAAATCCCATCTCCATGTCAGGGCTCTTCTGTAGTTCTGGGGCGTGGGACTCCCATCACCAGGATTGCTTCTAGGAGCTGAGTGGCATATTTAATATTTTGAAATTTGTTAGTATCAGTTTGAACCTTTTGAGAGCTTATTCTCCTTAGTGAGATGCTAGTTTTCTTGTCTGAAAATTTTAGAATACCTTAAGGGTTGTGATTTTCAAGCAAAGTGTGAGCAGAAAATGAGTCTTGATTGCCTTAGTTTCATTGGTTTGGAAATGTGTATATTACTCAGTGCATGAGAAATAGAGAGAAGACATAAAGGTTTCTATCCTTTATTCCTTAATCTCAGTACAGCTCCTTGATATGCAATGTGTCAAATTATATTTGGTCTTTGAATACAAATTTTTATAGAGTTATATTTCTAGCAGTTTCAGTACAGCAAGTTAAAAGTGTGACATGGAGTACTCCTGAGATTATGCCTGTGACAGACAGAGTTTTTATTTCCTAGTCTAAACATGATTCAGTTCATAATTACCTTTAGGGTACATATCAACTCATGACATTCAATCTTGCCATTTGTCTAGTGTTTTATTCCCCAGAAATCTGCCTTTCAGATGATAGTTGGTTTTATTTGAAGTATGAGGCTGGATAATGCAGTGTGTTTATCTACTATTACAAAAGTCTGTTTATGTTTTGAAAGTTTTCTAATGTTTGTGCCAACTTACAAGAAGTTTAAGAAATCGTGAAATTTCAGAATTATATAAATAGGTGACATTTTTAAAGTATATTCATTTTTTTTTTTAAAGTATATTCATTTTTTCATTGTTGCTATATTTCTTGTTCTATGTATACCTGTGTCCTTCAGCTTGCTTTTCTGAGCAAAGTTTAAAGCAATCAGCAGGAGTTAATAACTTTACAGATACTAAAAGCATTGAATTGTCAATTCTTAAGACAACTACCCAAATTATAGACACTACATATCACCACACAATTTTAAATTTATGAAAGCACTCATCAAGAGCTGCTCTAGAGTTACTAATTATTCTGAATCCACATTAGTGTTTGTTAAACAGAATTTTCTTTGTGGGTTTTTTTGTGGGGTTTGGGTTTTTTTGACATTCAAATCAATGGAAATGTGAACCATTAATTAGAGTTCTTACTTGCTCATTTTTATATGATATATGAATGTTATAATACCAATTAAGTATTTCCAGTTGCCTACAACAATAAGAGTTTAGACTAGTATCTATAAACTGAAAATAAATTTTTTTTGGCTATGTTTTTCCTTTAAATTATGGTCATCAATACTTTTAAAATTGTATGATAAGGAGTTACATAGGTACTCAGAGACAAAAAATAAATGGAGATCCATCCTATAAAAATTAAAGTTAAAAGCTGTTAATTAAAACTGAATCTAAACCATTATGCAGGGAGACTGCAGTCTAAGAAATCGCATGATTAAAATGTGTTTGTGAAGATCTGAATCTAACTTCCCTTTGGTGTTTTATTTGAAAATTGGTTTTCATTTTGCTTGCTTCAATGGAAGATACGATTTTAATGTGGCTTACTGAACAACTTGAACAACTATTTTCAACAGTAAATTTCAAACTTTATGTATGGGACTTGGTATCTTTCTCAAGGGAAAATAAAAAATATATATGAATGTCCCTTGGGAAAAAGATTTCTACCTTGACAAGTGAAAATGTCCATAATACACAAGATGGCACTGTTTCACTTGTGAAAATGCCTATTTTTCACAAATAACTGTGAAAAACCTGATGTTAGAGTGAAGAAGGTTTTATATTTATGTATAATTGCAGTGAAGACAAAAAGTTTTCATAGTTGGATAGGTTGTTTTTTTTTAAATTATTGACCAGCCAAAATATATAGATGCAACACTGCATAACTGTGGCAAGTGAAAATGCCTCCAAAGTTACTGTTGACAAAATTGAATGATTCAGTAACTGGAAACCAGATGTGAGCTGAAATTCTCTGTGACTTATTCTTCTGCTTCTAAGAATTCTGGAAAATTTGGAATTTAGCTTTCAAATGGTTATCTTCCACTTAATCTTCTTTGAACTCCCCTGGCATGCATAATGAGCATACCATCTCAGTTTCTGCATTCTTCTTTTAAGGTTAGCTTATAAAGAGCAAAAGGTATGTGCTGAAGTAAATGAGAATTTCCTGTTGTGTAGAGGATTTAATTTTTTAATTGAGTCTTGAATTCTAATGTAGTTTTTAACTTGCCATTGGAAAAAAAAATCATAAAAATATGCAGACACATATGTAGACATTTTTGATCTTAGGCAATACTCACATGTTCAGTTTTTGTGAAAACCCAGCTACATCTATTAATGTGCCAAAGCACAATATGGAAGATGATTTTTAATATTTCTTAATCTTTCTCCAGGATTCATTAAATAAATTGACAGTGTTTACTTATTATATTATTATTCTCAGGGGCAGAGTAGAAAACCTGCAAACCTTAAACGAGGCTAGATGCAGTAGCTGAAATAACATTCCATCATTTCAGTCTCAGATATCTAAATTTAAGTGTATGTATACTGATGGGTTAGTAACCCTTGATCTTTTCTTAGAGAGGGAAATTTTTTGTTCTTAAGTAAATGTCAATTCAGTTCTCTCTAATTTTAGGTAATTTTTTCAAGGTAGACATCAGGTTACTTTTCAGAGATTTGAGCTCCATTTAAAGAACTCCAGAAGTCAGTCAATGAAGGCACCATTCTTACCCACCTGTAAATTTTTGTAAGGGTTAAAGAAATTCACTCTGAAGTTTAAGAGGTTTACATATGTTCAATCTGAAATGTCACCTGTTGTTTATTTGCAAAATGTCTGTGGGAATGTGTTTGAAGCAGGTCTGTCTTTAACAACCGTCACTTTTTGCTTTGCGTCACTGAGCAACTTCAACATTATTCCCTTTTAGAGAAGAATGAACTGGAAGATGTTCCCTGGAAGCACATGCCCCCATATTTTGTAGCTGTTATGTGGTACTTCATTACAGGATGAGATTAGAAGTAGATGCCATGAAAAATGTACATTGTGGTTATAGGGTCCACAACACTGATAGCTTCTCTCTGAAATCTATCTCAATTCCACTTTCTAATGCAGCCAGTATTTGTAGCTGTTGCTACTGTACCATCCAAGCAGAAGGGCTTAGAACTTAATGAAGAATGTAGCATGCAGTCTGTAAATGAAACTGCAAACTCTCAAAAGCTGACTATTTCCTTCTTATAACACTTGTGGGTTTTCATTGGCCTGAACATTCATGTTGTTTCCTTGCCATAACCACCCTATTGCTAAATTGCTGTAGAAAATGGTTTGATTTGTAGACCTCAAAATGCTTTATAATCACAACGTATATGTAATTTGAGATAGTTTTATTCCTGTTTCCTGGATACAGGAATTTGAGCATGATAAGACATTGTGCTTTAAGCAACAAGACAGTGATGTAGTTTTATAAAAGGACCATTTGTGGTAACTACATTTTGTAGACCTTGACCATCTCCTGATGATAAGGGATGTTGTGCAAATGCATTATAATAAATTGGTCTGCACAAAGTTTCTTTGTATTTGCTTATTTATTTAACCATTTCATATCAAAACCTAAAAGGCTTTTTTACTTCTTCATGCAAATATCTTTGGAGTGATTAACTGTATTTTGATACTTCTGCTTGATAACAAATTATTTGTAATCTTCATCTACAGATGCATATGCCTGTGCTACAGTGAAAGTTACCCTCTTTTATGTAATCACTTGAAGGTTTTAATCAAGAATAATAACAAGTAGCTCTGGTTAGTCTTCTGCATTAAATAAAATAGCAACAAAATCTTCAACCATATTTATGTAGAAACATTGTCTAGAGACTAATTTCAAACTAAAAAATGACATGTTCTATTCATTTTAATTTGCTTGCAAATATTGCTTGTGTGTTGTTCTCTTCAAAGCATAATTGTGGTATAAATTTGCAACTATGAAGTTTATACTGTAAGTGATAATTGTTCATTTGCTAGAAAATAATAACGTAATTTAAATTTTGTATTTTTAATTTCTACTGTTGCTAACACAATTAAAATTTCAAAGTGCTTTTGGGTGAGGTTTTTTTGTTGCTAGTGGTTGGGGTTTTTACCTCTTATTTTCCCAACTACTGTTTGGGCCACCAGGAATGGTCAACACTCCAATTTTACTCTGATTTTGCATACAGTTAGGATTGGAGATATTTTCAAGAAACAAATCTCTGGAAAGTTTCTTTGTTCTGATTATCATTATACTGAGGAATGCAAATAGTACCTGATAAATGTTTATAATCTAAAACATTTTTTCCAAAAAACCGTATATTTTTCCTGAACTTCTTTGATATTTTGTCTAAAAAATGGGAATTTTAATTTACTTTTGGTGTTGTTTTAAAGTGCATTACCAAGTAACAGAAGACAATTCTTCATTAAATTGAAATGGAGCTGGAAGGATACCAGCAAGAGAAACCATGTGTTAGCACTTGCCATGTTTCAGAAACCTAATTAATAGAAACATAATGAAGAAACTGAAGCATTAGCTGCCTCAAAAACTCCAGTAAAGACTGGAGTGTCTTTTAAGTGCTGTTAGTCACATCGCAGTTTAATACTGTCAAATAGAGAGGAATACATATCCATTAATAAACTATCCATTGACTATAACAATGTCTTAATTTGATTTAAGTTACCCAGCAATAGATACTATATCAGAAATCAAAAGCGCCCTGTGCTGGGAATCATGCATTAATATAAACAGTACAACAAGAACTTAATTTCCAGTGGGATTATCTTTCTTTCTTTGGCTGGCTCTGATACTCCAAGGAAGAGACAGATCCACTCTCCGTGTTTAGCTCTGCTGGAGATGAAGAGTGTAGTGAACTCTCTGATTTTACACTCAGGGTTGACCAGTTAATGAGATAAAGATAGGAGTTTTATTTCCTGATTCAATAAGTGAGATGAATTTTACATTTCTATTATTAGACTTTAGTGGAACATAACATTTTCAAGTGTAAGTTTAAATTTTGTGTTTTCCCCATTTCTCTCAACAACTGTGATCATTTTATGTTGCTTTGAGCTGGGGTGGGGATGTTGGACTTGATGAGGTCCCTTCCAACATGCATTGTTTTATGATTATCTGTATCTAGTGTTTGTTTGAAAATATTGTCCTGCTTTCCAGACTGGTAGAATGTTAAACTGTTTTATCCTGTAGCTTTTCCATTAATGTGTGATAAAGATACTATTTATGGTAATGACAGCATGACTGCACAAGCTATTTCTGACACTTACTGGTCAGCTTGACTTTAGAACATTAAGTTCTCTTGCTGATCATTCACTGCTGCAATACAGTGTCATTTTGGTATTTGAAGCTATGGAGACAAAAAAACTGAAAGAACCCCTTAGACTTTATAGTGCTATGACTAAGGTAAGGACTTAGAGAATTCAGAACTTTGCAGAACAAATCATGCTTTGATTCTCAACTTTTCCTTGGAGGTGGTATTGAAAAGATCTTGTAGAAACTACTCTAAAATTCTAAAAACGAAAGGAAAGTATGGTTTTAAAGGTAGTAAAAATTAGAAGGTCAAAGGAAAAAGAGTGATTAAGAGGACTTTTGTTTCCACTCTCTTCTGCTTTTTCATAGAGCTCTTCAGATTGGAAAAGACCTTTAAGATCACTCAGTGCAGTTGTTAACCAAGCACTATCAAGTCCACCACGAAACCATGTCCCCAGGTGCATCATCTAAAAATCTTTCAAATACCTCCGGGGATGGTGACTCAACCATTTCCTTTGGCAGCCTGTTCCAATGCCTTACAACCTTTTTGCTGAAGAATTATTTTTTCTAATATCTAATCTAACTCTCCCCAGTGAATTTGAGGATGTTTCATCTTGTCCTATCACCCATTACATGGGAGAAGTGACCATCCCCCACCTGACTACATCCTCCTTTTTGGTAGTTCCAGAGAGAGACAAGGTTTCCTCTTGAGCCTCCTTTTCTCCAGGCTAAACAACCCCAGTTCCCTCAGTAGCTCCTCATGACACTTGTGCTCTGGACCCTTTATCAGATTTGCTGCCCTTCTCTGGACACGCTCCAGCACCTCAATGTCCTTCTTGGAGTGAGAAGTCCAAAACTGGACACAGGACTCAAGGTGTGGCCTCACCAGTGCCAAGTACTGGGGAAAACCACTGCCCTGGTCATGCTGGCCACGCTGATGCTGCTACAGGCCAGGATGCCATTGGCCTTCTTGGCCACCTGAGCACATGCTGGATCACGTTCACCTGACTGTCGACCAGCACCCCCAGGTCCTTTTCCACTGGGCTGTTTTCCAGCTACCCTTCCCCCAGACCGTAGTGCTGCCTTGAGTTGTTGTGATCAAGTACAGGATCCCAGCATGTGGCCTTGTTGAACCTCATGCAATAAGCCTCAATCCATCAGTCCAGCCTGCACAGAGCCTTGCTATTGTCCAGCGCATTGACACTCTAGCTCAGCTTGGTGTCTTCTGCAATTTGACTTGGGATGAACTCAATTCCCTTATCCAGATCATTGGTAAAGATATTAAAAACACCTATCCCTTTACCCAAGCCCTAGGGAAGACCAATTTTGGCCAGCTGCCAACTGGACTTAATTACAACCACCACCACGCTTTAGGTCCAGCCATTCAGTAACTTTTTTCCCAGTGAAGTGTATACCTATACAAGTTATGAGAAACCAGTTTCTCCAGAACATTGTAGGAAACAGTGTCAGAGGTTTTGCTTAAGTTCAGGTAAAAAACATCCATAGTCTTTTCATCATCCACTAATCCAGTCACTTTGTCACAGAAAGAAACCAGGCTGGTCAAGTGGGACCTGCTTTTCATAAACTCATGCTGGCTGGGCCTTATTCCCTGGCTGTCCTGCACATGCCATGTGATGACACTCTAGATGTCATAACCTTGCCTGGAACCGTGGGCGGGCTGATAGGCCTGTAGCTCTCCAGATCCTCCTTTTGACCCTTCTTATGGATGGGCACCACACTAGCCAATCTCCAGTCAATTGGAAACTCCCCATTCAGACAAGACTGATGGTAAATGATGGGAAGTGGCTCAGCAAGCACTTCTGCCAGCTTCCTGAGTACTCTTGGGTGGATTCCACCCAGCCCCTTAGACTGAGGCACACTGTATGTGTCTGAGTGTTGTAGCTGATCATTTCCCCCTGGATTACAGAGGCTTCATTCTGCTCCCTGTTCCTGTCTGTCAGCTCAGAGGACATCTATTTTGCATTTAAAGACTGAGGGAAAGAAGGAAGCCTTTTCCTCATCCTTTGTAATTATGTTTCCCTCTGCATCTGTTAAAGAACGAAGATTGACCTTAACTCTCCTTTTGTTGCTGATGTATTTACAGAATGTAGAAATTTTTAGTATTTTATTGAGGGCCTTTAGGTATTTGTGTATTTAGTTTTATCCCTGCATAACCTCCCGACATCCTTGTAGTTCTCCTCATTTTCCTGCTCCTTCTTCCAAAGCTCATAAACTTCTATTTTCGACCTGAGCTCCAGTCAAAGCTCTCCGTTCAAAGGTTCGGTTACCTGTGGCGGCTTCATTCAGAATTATGGTTTGAGTTTTTGAAGCATGAAACTATGACATGACCTGAGAAAGAATAACCTGTTTTTTCTCCCATTTCTCCCATTCTCAATTGAGATTCCAAAGAAATTATTACTGAAATTCTGATTGAAGACCAATAAAGCTACTAGAGTGTGACAGGATGGTAATGAATATCACTTAACTGGAATTTTTCAGCATACCAGGGTGATGTTCTTTTTTTGGTTCCCTAGAATACTCTTTATATCTACAAAGGCAATAAATAGTAACTAGATACCAAGTTGCTGTCTATGCTTTCAGAGATGTTCCTTAATATTACCACAAAATATGGTTCAAATAACTGTCTGGATGCTTTTAAATGCTAATTAAATCTTACAAAATTTTTACAACCCCTGGCATACTAAGTACGCATGTTTATATAAAAAGCCCTATGGTATTTAGAACATCTGTGAACACATAAGTAGACCATAAAACATAATTTCCTAGAGTCTTAGATGTATTAGTTGATAGAGACCAGGAATATGCTTTACATCTATCCTCCCAAGGAAATGTAAGCATCAAAGTGCATTCATTTTTCATATGATGTATCTCTTTCCTACTTATTCCATGTTCTTTTTTCTGCAGATATGAAAGTTTTACTATGTGCTATTGTCTGTTTGTCCCTAATCACAGCAGAAAGTTCACTGAGAGTCTGATTGCACTGAGAAATTGCCCTGTGAAGTTGAAGACAGTGTCTTCTACAGACTGATCCCAACCTTCTGCTTTCAACAAAAGTACCCATATAACCATACAGGAGTTTTAGGAACATTTGTACAGAGTACAAGGATGTAAAACTTCAACAATTTTGTCCATATTTTCCCTTCTCTTACAATTTTTGATAAACTGAATAAAATTAGTGGGTTTTGTTAAGAGTTAAATTTTATTCCTTCTATATCTTTACATGGACTAAATTGTATTTACTAGTTTTGGGTGAAGGTGACATTAAATACTTGCAACGAGGGAAAGTAGGACATGAGCAGTTTTCAAGTTTGGCAAGTATTAATAGCATTTTCTTTCTTTCACCAGAACTCTATTCATCACAAAATTGGAAGGTAGAATATAGATGCTCTTAAGCTATCCATACACATGCTCACATATAAAAGTTCTAAGATGATATAATTCTTTGTAATTTCTATGCAGTTTGCATGAAAGCCTTTTAATGCACATTTGCACAAGGTCACTAATAACTTACAATTCCTTTTCATTTTGGATTTATGTAAAAATAACTTAAAATCTTTTTTGCAATTTCAAAGGGCTTGAATATGGTATTTTGCTTTCATATACTGTCATCAATATTTTATGTAAAGTGAGGATGAAAAGCTCATTTTAGTAAATCAAAGACTTCAAAAATAATGTATATTTTCCTTTCTTTTCCTGAAAGGTTTTTCTGGTTTTGGTTTTTTTGGGGGTTTTCTGTTAGGTGGGTTTTTTTACATGTAACAGTGAATAAGGATCTCAAAGTCAAGAAAGGTCACATTGATAAGACGGGTAGTAAGACTACATTTACTGGAGGGACAGCTACCTCCATGTAGCTCCAATATGGGTTTTGGGGCTGGTCCACAAGAGTGGGGAATCTGGGAGTGAATCCTCACTGCTGGACAGGCAGGAGCACCCAGCAGTCAGCAATCCAGAAAAAAAAGCAAGGTAGCAAGTTAGGTCTGAAGTTAGTCTGGGAAATCCTAATGACAGTGAAGGAACAGCCAGGAGCAGGACTGGGAAGAGTTGTACCTCTGAGAAGTGCACCTGGCTCAGTCCTGGTCTAGATACCCTCAGATCCACGTGCATGGGTGCATGAATGAGGGTCCCTGGTGAGGCAGGTCAGCAATTAAGGCCTCCTGGTGCCTTCAGGCACCTGCACTGATTGCAATGAAATGTTTCAGTCCTCTGATGGAGAAAGCAGTTTCAGAGAGATCCCTGTGGCAAGAGGATGATGGGGAAATGTAAACCAATCATACAAATCCAATTGTGTATTCTGCCGTAGATTTACAGGTGAAATTTAATCACAGGATGTGAAGTGACATAGCTTTGTGAATCAGAAGACAGCACTGAAGGCATGGATTGCTCCTGGCGTCAAACATTCAAGCATGCAGGATGCTGTTTTCTAGCATACTCATATAATTTCATGGGAGAAAACCTGTCATTGCAGGAGATTGTATTTTAGCATTCATTTCTTAGAAATTAGTTTTGTGATTTTGGCAGGAGAGGGGGAAGAAAATGGACAGTAATGGACACTTCAGTCCTCTGAGATGGTATTAGATTCATGCTTATTGCCTTGTGTAAGATACTTTTTTGTGAAAGATGATTGGTGTGATCATATCCCCAAGGATTACGTATTAATCCTGTTACATCAATACAAGTTTAAAGAAATGCCATTGACAGTAGTTTTTCTGATCTCTTTTGGAGTGGTTTAAATTTCTTTGATAATCAGAATCATTACATTGATGGAAATCAAGTACTTGCCTTTAGAGCTCAGCAAGAACAGACTTTGGCTGGTACATCAGAAGTCAGTGCTCTTAGTTTTATTGAAATATTCAGAAAAATGTTATAAAATTTTGAACATATTTATTTTTATGCCATTAACTGTGTCAGATTACTAGCATGTATTTTGTTAATTATTTAAAAGGAATCAGAAGTCTGCTGGGGTTTGAGGCAATTTTGTTGGTAATTAGTTGATAAAAAGCCCCACTTTATTTTGATGTTTGTATTTAAATCTTTTTGGACATCTTCAAGCACAGTTATTAAACAGTGATAGTGGTGGTAATAAACCTGTTTTCCGTGATTTCTTTTAACATGTGGGATTATAATGTAGTGTCTTTTGGCAATTTTATTTTTTAATTTTGTTTAAAACCAGTGCAGTCAAATCAGCACATCTGCTGTATAGTCAGTCATGTTGCTGAACTTGCCAGTATATTTTTGTTTCATCATTTTTTTCTTTCTATTGTGTTGTGCTGTGTGTTGCTCCCTCCTTTCCCTCCCCCTCCCCTCCTTTCCCTTCCCACCTTCACCCTCCCCTTCAGACTAAGGAGGTGCAAGACAGATATTAATACCTCCATTTCTACTATGCAGCTATTGATGTTGTTTTCTTGGGACATAGAGCAAGGGAGACAGATTTTTCTGTATCAGTTAACCTTCTGTAAAAGAATATGGTCTGCTTCAATTATATAGTCTAGACTTTATCTTTGAGCTTCATGGTTTCCCAGCTTATTTTCTTGAGCACTACAATTCACTGCAGAACAAAGACAAGGGAAAAGAAAATATATACAGAAAGAAGGTTCAAATGTTCAGCTATCATTTATGGTAATGACATCCATCTCATGAGTACTATTTATGACACAGTTTGATTGTCATGGTTTCTATAGATTCATAGAAATTTTCATGTTACAACTCATGAAAGAAATGTACTCTCTAAAAAATATCAAGGATTAGCTACACAAAATAATTCTTAACCTATGGCACAGTCCTTGAGTTATGCAGATTTGGAAATAGATAGTCCTTATAAATATCACTGGGGAGTTAGTTCCTGCTTTTCTACTGGTTATTCTGTCTGGTCTATATTCATATTGCTGAGCCAAATGCTCCTTATGAAATTGCACTAAAGATTTCAATTATTGTCAAAGGAGTCAATTACTGCACAAAAACATAATCATTCTATTGTTGCAATGAATATAAATCATGTTTCAAAGTTCTCACTTTTGTAATAGATTGTAAATTGAAAGGGATACCGACAACCAATGTGCAGTACTCCTTTTAAGAAAAAAAAAATTTAGCTGTGTTCTCCTTAGCCAGATATTTTAGGCATTAGGAGTTAGAAGAAAAACATGATTAAACAAACTCTTTCACCTTTCCTCATCTTTTTTTGTCAGACTAAAACACATTTATAGGTGTGATTTTGGCAGTACAGCACCCTGTTTCAATTACTATGGTCAGGTTGCTAAGTTACTAAGAATTTCATAGAAAAACTAAGTGGTAAAAATGTATTAGAATCCTTCTAAGAAGATTTTTTTGGTAGCACTTCAAACTTTCTGTATTCTTCTAACCTTTGACAAATACCTGGCTTTAAAAGAAAGAAAATCAGTTATTCTAACTGAGAAAAATTATTAACATGCCTGTAAAAAACAATGTTGCCATTTCTGAGTATTTGTGGAAGACCAGGAAAAGTATCCTGTGGAAAGAAGATTTGACACCTCTGTGTTTGTAGATGGAAGGAAT
Organism: Myiagra hebetior; assembly: GCA_013397015.1. Lineage (NCBI taxonomy): Eukaryota > Metazoa > Chordata > Aves > Passeriformes > Monarchidae > Myiagra > Myiagra hebetior. The sequence continues at coordinate 49,853 of VWZQ01000644.1, forward strand.
TTGGAATAATGTGTTTGGATCAGAAAGGATCTTACACATAATCTTTGAATGCTTATTGAATCACTCCTAGGAGAAAAATTAAAAGGAGAAAATACTTTCTTTTTAACAACTAGGATTACCTACTGACTCATCTGAGAGTTTTACCAAATCATTTTCTTCAAAAGCATTTTAAATTTAGTAGTGGACAGGTATGTGTAATTTTAAAGTACTCCCCTCTGGAATATAACAGCCTATGCTGTCCCACAAAACAAATACAACCAATTTTCCATTAAAAAGTCACGCATGTATAAATAGGCAGATCAATTCTGTAAACCTATAAATATTTTCCATCTTATCATGGTCTATGAGAAAACCACTGGTGAATGGATAGTACTGTACAAGAATATACATCAACTTTGAAAGATAAGTAAATGGTATCTGTCTGAAAACAGTAATGCTATTCTAGGTTTGTATTTTAGAAGGAACTATGTTATCTTAAAGCAGTGGAAGAGAATATCGGTTCAGGGCATGGTGCTGCAGTGAAAAACAGAATTATAACAGCCCATAATTTATCAGTCTGTATAATTGTCTTATCACTGAATGAAAGTAGAAAATTATTTAAATGAATGCAAATAGGAAACAAATCATGCAGATGTGCTCTCAACTTTGTAATGAAAAGTTTAAATTTTCTCTTTGACTTAAAAATAAATAAAGAAACCTTTTCCTTTGCTCTGTCACACCTAAAAAAATTCAAGCATTATGGAAAACTAACAATTAAAGAGTAATTCAGTGCTGTGGCAAGCACTGCAGGACAAGATGGGAGGGCTGGATTTTTGTGATTTGTCAGAGCAATGCTCCTTTCACCCCGGAGCTTTGCCTTCTAAGGATGCCACCACGACCAGCTGGAAGTGCATAAATGCTCTCCTACACCACCTCTCTCCTAGTGGTGGTAGGAGAAGATATTCAGAACAGAAGAGGGGAAGGCAGGTGAACTTGGCCACTTCCTGTGGGCCAGTCCCCTCCCCGTTTTAACTCTTGTTGACTTCACCTGCCAGTTCCGTGGGACAGATTCTGTTTTGAGCGTGACAATACAGCTTCCTATCAGGGCCTTCCACAGCTCCACATTTCAGTCATTCTGTGTCTGCTGTGTATAGTGGTACATTCTTTCTTTAAGCAATCTCCAACCAGTTTGTCAGGCACCACGTACTTTGGTTTTGTCAGGATGGGATAAGTAAAACTGTGTGTTCCACTTTCCACTGTAAGGGTTAGTAAACCCTGGTTGTGCCCCTCTCAAGTCCTGGCAAGCTGAAGAGTTATAGCTTGTTCACTGTTTTCTTAAAAGGCAGTTGCTTCATTGTATTTACTATGAAATTATTCTTCTTTGCATGTCATGTCAATCAGATAGTGGGGAAAATGAAGTATTGATGTATCTAGCTTCATATAAACCACTATAATACAATATCTTCAAGCCAGTTATACTTTTGTCTTGATACTCAGAGTATTTAAAATCTACTTAGCATGAGGTAATTAAACAGTAATATGGATAATTTTATGTTTTTAAGACTGTGATTATTTGAAATTAAATTACCAATCCAAAGACACGGCAGTTTGGTGATTAAAAATTAAAGAAATATACAACAAAATATGACAAAATTAAATACTGAAAGCATGGGAATGAACATGAAAGAGTTCTTAACACTTACTCTTTATGTGCCTCTTGGTACTTGAGCGTTCGCTGGAGTACTTTCACAGTACAACAGAGCAAAATGTGGGATGTTGCTGAAAAAGAATGCTTTATTATTCTCCTTGTCTCATGCTTGTGCTGCTTTCCTCATTGTTGGCATTGATATTTCTCTGGCACCGCAATGGGATATTTAAAAAATCTGAACAGAAAACAGATTAAAACCTATCACCCTTCCCCCACCCTTCCCCACCCCACTTTGTTCTTTTTTCCTTGATTATTTCTGCAAACTAGGTCACGATGGTGCAGGTAGTGTCTGTTGGGTGTTATGCAAAAATAGAGAGAGAACTGAATAGCAGGAACCACCCCACAGCAGCAGAAACAGCCCAAGGATAGGAGTTTCCTTGCCAGAAAAAATTTCTCTATGTGATTATGGGCTGTTAGGAAAGGACTTTACTAAATCTTGACCATTTATGTTAAGCTGCCAAATAACAGCTTAGAGTGATAATCAGTATATTTTATCTCAATTACAAAATTGCTGCTTTGAATTTATTTCGGTATTTTCTTAGATTGTAGCAGGCATTTAGTTTTCTGAGTTGAAAACTGATAGACTGTGGTGCTGCCTTAGAGCTCTAAGCAGTTGAAATGGCTCAATTCTTATTTGGAGTTCAGATTTCACTAGGCACAGCTTCATACTCTGGTATCTCTGAAGAGCTTTCTATAGGTTTAATATGTGGAAATTTAAAAGCATATTTCACATCTAGTCCTTGATTTTGCAGTTGTACTGCATCCAGAATACAGAATGATGCTGTTTATTGAATCAATGTCTATTAAAATTCATTCCAGTGTTATTGCTTTACTTGATATTGGAATTTATTGCTGTATCTTAAAGGGTATGCACTGATTTTTTAATATTTTTTAATTATTCAGTTTTTAAACATCAAAAATGTTCTTATTTGGCTAAATAAACACACTAGCAAGAAAAATGTAAAGGAGAATTAAGTGTGTAATATTTTCATTATCCATTATGGAATTTGTATAACATAGAAGATAACCACTCCACACTCCAAAAATAGGTGTTTTGCTAAATTGTGCTTTTGAAACATATAATTTTCTGACTTTTGCAGTTTCTTTTAATTCCTTCTGATTCTTTAAATAGAAAAATTGACTGACATTCAAAATCTCATTAATTTATTTAAATTTGATTAAAACGGCTAAACTGGTCCATTGGATAGAGATTCAGTTACTCTGCAATTTTATCATGTAATGTGGCAGCTTTTTTGTATTCAATTAATACAATTTTTCAGGTTGTCAGAGTACATCTAATGGTAATACCACAGAAAGTTCAGGGGATCATTTGTAGGAGACCACATTAATTGTTTTTTGTTAATAATTCCTTCACTTCAATTGCTGATGTCAATTTTTTCAGATTTTCTGCTGTCTGACAATTCAGCGGACTAATTACTATTTTATCCCTCATACAAATTGTGCAGCAAAGTACTATTTCTTGTTTGGAGGGCTTCTTGAGCAGATTTCTTAGGATAATGCTTCAAATTTCATTTTCTACAGATAACTACCATGATTAATACTAAATTTAATGCTTTGTATTTCAAATTTCATTTTCTACAGATGTCTGCCATGATTAATACTAAATTTTCTTGTCTATGCTGTCTATAGTTAATAATGTAAAATTTTTCAATATAGTAGTAACATACAATATGATATCTGGGAAATTGCACTAGCAGATCATTCTTTCAAAGGCTGTGATTGGCTCAGTGCTCTGTTAAATTCACAGAATTTTCAGAATAAAGTTTGCCCCATTCAACCATGGTTTTGCTGCCTTCTGTTGGTATCTTCTAGATGACTATAAGCATATGCTGCTTGATCCATCCTCTCATGTTCTTAATCAGTGTCTTTGTCATGGAAAACATTCACAAGAAGACTTTTATTAGTCAACATTATAAATAAACTGGAAGATAGTAGGAAGAATCAGATGGTCTGCAGGGAGAGGAGATATATTAGGCCATCCTAATACATGCAGAAATGTTCCTTCTGGAGAAAGAAAGATCTCTCTTCTGACACTACCTTAAAGTCATGCAGGGGACACTGACACGTGACTTGCACAGGGCTTCAGTGGGTCGGTCTCTTGTTTCCTACTCTTTATTTGCACAAAGAGAAACTAAACATACCTAACTTTCCTAGGTGAAGAATTATAGTTGCCACAGCAATGCTATATAAATGGGTAGCAAAAGTAGTCCTGAAGATGGGCAGGAAGCTAGCAATAATTAAACCTTTCTATTAAGCTTAAAATAATTAAAAGTTCATAAAGCCATAGTCAAAGGCAACTGCCATGGTGTTTCCTTTTTCTGAGTGGTTTCAGCAGCACTGCTCTAGGTGTTTGATTTAACAGAAGCAAGTGATTGGAAGTATCACTAGAGTTTGGCAGTGCAGGACTGGGCATCTAAAGTGGAAAGGGCAGGCATGTGACCAATATGTGGCAATAGATGGACAGTAGTAGTATCTATAGTAGTATCTATACATCGGCAATTACTAAAGAATCAGTAAATGTAGTTGAATTTTATTGTGGTGTATTGGGTTATGTGATGGACCTGATATCAGAGCATGATGTGTATCAGAGATCTGACAATCTCACTGAAGTAGTACTATTAAGGAGATGTGAGGATGGATGCTAGTAGTGAAATAAGCAAGACAACTGTGCTTTCCTCTGAAGTGGAGAAGAAAATCAGCAAGCATGATTTGGTTAATTAAGCTGCTAGACAGGGTTCATTTTTAATTTGATATTCTCATTATTCTTGGAAGTAGACTGCTAATATTTAAACCCTGTTGTGAATCACTGCTCATTTTTCAAACTGAAAAATACCTACAAAAGTTACTCATGTTCAAAAAGACGCTCTTAGTAGTAACGAATAATAGTATTTGCATTTTTATAAAGATATCAGATGATTATCATGGTAACACTACGTCTGAAAAGATGCTTAAACTTGTTTGAACAAAATCACAATAGGCTTAGTGTTTTGCAGACCTACAGGAGTGGAGAGGGTAGAAGGAAGGAGCTATGGAATAGGATGAATGAGCAAAAGAGAGATGCTAAGATGTGATTCCTTCTGCAGTCAGCTTCACAAAAAAATGCAGAATATAGGTAATCAGAGGCTTCATTAATAGCTACAGAGCCTGGATGCAAATTTTATGGGTTACAGTAGCCCTTAGCTCTAAGAGTAATTGTACTTTTGGATAGTCCATCACTTTACAGCTGAGATTCTAATTAAGCACTGTAAGAGCATTTGCCTGCATCTAGAGCATAAATGTGAAAATGGTGGTAGAGTTGTATGCCTAATGACATAAAAGTTCTTATCACAAAAAAAAAAAAATTAAAAAAGGAAGCATCTTTTCCACTCTTATTGAGATAGAACTGGGTCCAGCATAAATGTTACATTTTGTATGGCTATATATTTGTGGAAGCTATTACATGTACTTTGTGGATCAAGTGTTATTTATTTGTCTATTGAAAATAAATTTCTTCAATTTGATCTACAGGATCAGAAAATATGATGCTGTCCTCTGTAGAGGAATTAAACAGGATCTAAATAGTTACAATTTGCCTAAATAAAAAATCATATCAATTATTTTTTTTGTTTATTTACTATTTATGCATGCATACGGCATGTTAGCCAGTTAAATATAACCTGTTGATATTTTTTACTCTTTCTATATAATTGGCAAGCTGTTATAAAGCTAAAATGCTTTCATCTTCAAGTGTGAAGGTTGTTAGGTTTTTCCAATGTTCATTATCTTTCTGGTTTTTTACAACATAAAATGAAATCCCATAACTCTGCTTTCTTCCTACCCTTAGAAGAAAGAAAAGCTCCCTCACAGCAAAATGCCAGATAATGTCTTGGTGTTTATAAGGGGGCAGGAGTGTAGGAGAACAGAGTTGCATCTCTCTGGGGGGAAAAAAAAAAAACAAAGAAAGGGAAATTCTAATTCTTTCACATCCTCTTAATAATTAATTCTAGAAGAGATTTTTTAAAAATATGATAACAATATGGTAAAATATGTCAAATTTTGTTCTCATCATATTAAGAAGAACAAAACATTAAAGGTAGGGTTTTTGTAACAGGAGCAGAATATGTAGCTCTTCTAAATGGCAAAGAAAGGTAATGTGGTTTCACTCGTATAAACTACTCACCTTCAAGATTAATTTCTTCATCTGTGAAGTTGGGGGTGAGGGGCTGTCCCTACAGGGATTTATAGAGGAGCAAGTAGATGTCACAAGGTGCATTTTTTGCCCATTCTGTAGAACTGGCTCTGTCCCAGTAATAAGGATGGTTAGAAGTGTTGCAGATGATGACAGAAGGCCTTATAGAAGCCTAAAGGAAGAAAGAAAGACACAGACTCTGAAGGCACCTTCCTCAGCCCTCAGTCTTCCTTCCTCTGCTCTTTGTTCTTTCAACCTCTAAGACCTTTTCTTTAAAATGTGCTGAAGAACACTGAGCTCTGCAATCTGTCAACTTTATACCAAATATTTTCATATTTATGTTTTCTCTTCACATAATTTTTCATATATAGAAGAGTTTTACCTTGAAATATGTATGGGATCCTCTTGTTCTTTAGAAAGAACGGTGTATGGGTGTGTGCATACCCTTTAAATCTAGAACTTGCACAAGAATCTTAAGACTATTTCAAACCAGCTGCCTGTTTTCACCATCCGTATTAAGCATCAAAAATCTGTTTCTTTCTTTAAGACATTACAAAATAGGTGAATGATCTGAGCTCATAATTTTGCTTTCTAACAGATGAGGTAGCAAAAGACCAACAGAAGGAAGATGGATTTCAGCAAGGGAAGGCAATGTCAGCTCTCCTGGGTGCCCCTACTAAGTGAATTAGTGCTCTTCCCTTTCTTTTTCTCTTGCCAGCTGACCCCAGCATGCGGTCCTGGGATGACTGTATGATACTGTATTCCCTAGTGTCTGCCCTGTGCCAGACATGAATCCTGTGCCTTCCTGTGTCTTTAAGCTGTGTCTCAGGAGAGGGATGAGAGAAGCCAGGCGAATTCTTCAAAGCGGTTTTGTGTTCAAGGACACACACTCCCCTGTGTTGCTGCCTCTACGGAGCTGAGGAAAACACCTTCCTGCTTTACCCAGTCTTTGGCTCTGTTTCTCAGGAGACAGACAGAGAGTTAAAATCCTTTGTTTTTTAGCTAGCCTGCTAGCTGAGGCAAGAAAGCCTGTCCTTGGGACTTTGGCTTCTTCTTTTTTTCTGGGCTTTTCTGCAACACCAGAACATCACCAGGAGGCCCTACACAGTGGCCCAGAGGGGCCCATGACACACCCCATCTCTGGAGAGGGCAGAACCACACCTACAAAGAACTCAGGATCTTCCTAGGTCTGCTCCACAGCGAGAGGTTTTATTATTTGACATTATTCATGTTTTTTTTTTTTTCCGTGTCTACATGCACTTTGCTTGTTAAATAATTAGTTTTTTTCACTTTTCCTCTGAGGAATTTCTTTCTGAACCTGGTGGGGGAGAGGCTGCTGAAATCTGCCTTCTATTAGAGGGATGTTATTTTCAGATGTTTCCTCCAAATTTGTCTCAAACCGAGACATATGCCAACTGTGCATGGCGTCCTCTCTGGGAAAAAAAGACTACCTTCATGACAGCAAGACCAAAGTAATCTCAGAGAAGTTAAAACCAGCAATAAATATTTATCTTAATGTTCTTGCTAACAGTAAGAGCAGTACTTGTCTCCTGGAAGGGTTGTTTACATCAAAACAATTTGTGGCTCAGTGCACTGTACCATTTTCAGATTTTCTTGAATGTTGTCACTGTCAGTGTCAGTAGTGCTTAGTGTGAAACCTACAGCTTTGCATGAGTTTTTCCACTGAACTTTTATTTTTTGACTGGGAGTAGCACTATCATTTGATTTTGAGAATTGGATAGAATAAGGATTTGGGATAAATTCTGAATCTCATCCTTCAGCACATAGCCATTTATCAATGAGATAATCAATACATGACACCCACCAAGTGCTTGGGAGCTCTTGCCTCAAGTGCTTATGAGGTATGACTGGTAAAACTTGGATCTTGTGTCCTGGGAATAAAACACACTTATAATTTTCCCCTTATAAAAGAGCAGTTGAAGAATGGCTGTAAAAATTATCCTGTGGACAGCACTGAAGAGAAGAAGGAAGAAAATAATTAAAATTAACCTCTCCTTATAAAATAATGATGGCAAACTGAATCTGTTTAAATTCTGTCAGATTTTTTTCAGTGCTCAGAGAGACCATTTAATAAATTATGCATTTAATTCACTTAACACTGACAGTGACCCAGTCACGCAGGAAGAACAAGATCATTGCTTTTGGTTTGATTCAGACAGTTTGCACCTTAAAATGTATTTGACGTTCCCCTTATAAAAGCTAAAGTAGTCCTCTCCGGTATTTGGCACAGGTTAAATTTCAGGTCTCCTCAGAGACAGCAGGAGCAGCTCAGTCCAGTGAAGAAGTTTCTGTGCAAGGAGAGACATCACATCTTGCACATACTGTTTTTTATTATTTGATGTATATTTTCTGGCAGTGGTAATTCTGAGTATTAGTTGTACCCAAGTATACTGAGTGTGAGCTTCACAATGACTACATCAAGTGGGTTGTTTCTCGCAACTTCAGGACTACAAAAATAGCAAGAATATAGCAAGAGGGTGGAAAAATATTCTTGTAAATTTTCAGATTCTTGAAAATTCTATTAAATTCTTTGAAGTCTTAGTAAAATCACATTCTTCAGGCATAGTTTGTTGCTTTCAGTCACTTTAAGAGAAAAAATTGTGGGAAAGGAACAGACATTTAAGCTCTGTGTGATGGATTTGCTGAAGTCTGCTGTTCTTTTGGGAGAGGATATGGCAGTTGTCCAGTGTTGATCTCAGGAGTGCTTAGGAGCAAACCTGGGTAATATGATACTAATTTATTCTTCATGTTTGAGGTCTTGCATGCAGATGTACCTTTACTGGACAAGATAATTTAGGGAGGAGTTATAGGGATTTTAGCCTCCCACTTCTACCTCTGAGCTAAACATTATCAGCCCATTTATTCCCAACACAGTTCATCAGCCTTCTCTAAATTCCTCAATCCCAAATGTCAATATCAAATGTCATATGCAGCCTGTCTCCTCAGCTGCACCATAATTGTATCAATGCATAGGGATTGCATCTTCATCATGTGAAGGGGAGAATTTTGTGCTCGACATTTACTTCACTGAGTGGCACAGATCAGCATGCACTGATATTTCATTTATGTGCAGTGCATATGGCAACTTGTCATCCTTGTATTTTAATACAATAAAATCATTAGGATTAAAAGTCACATCCTAATTTAGTGGTATGAAATAACCTACATAACTATCAAGCACTCAATCACATTTTGTTTCTTTTTTTTTTTTTTTTTTTTTTTTTTTTTTACTTCTCAAGTAAAAACCAAAAGTTATCATTCAGTTCAGACAGAGCAAGGGAGGCTTAAGGTTAAATCAATTCTGGATAGTACCCGAGGAACACTAAAGCCCTAGCTGTTCTTCAGGAGGGGAAAAACATTTGCTTGCAGAATTCTGTTCTTTAGAATGAGCCTGGATTTTTTGAAACACAGAGGACATTTACCATACAGAACAGAAAGTTAGTGCTTGGGACTGGTTATACTTTAAAGAAAACTTTAAGTTTAAGCTAACATTTCTGCAGCCATCTGTCTTAGGAGGTGGTAAGCAGTCTCTGCTAAAAACTGGACAGCTGGTGACTCGTGGGCTTGCTGAGGGACTGATAGAACAATCTTTCCTTAGGTTTTGTTTTTGACCTTTCCTTCACTCCTCAGCCATCTAGTTCCCTCCATATCAAATTGAGCAGGCAAAGCTTTGCAGGCTGAAGGAGTCTTTTACAAATGCGGGCACATAGAGTACTCTATGGATAGTAGATACTACATGGAAATAGGGATCATATGCATATCAGTGTGTTCAATGTGAGTGGGTATCTGATAAACCTGGAAATCTATCTGTAGTTAATTAGTTATAGTAGAGATAGCCAGGAATGGAATCTCAGTTCCACTGGAGTTTGTGTCAGAAAAACCATCAACTTAAATAACACAATAATTTTCCCTGTAATGTATTGGCACCCTCTTGCCTTCCTAAACTCTCTCACTTCCTGACCTCTTCAAGTTCCTAATTTTCAGGATGTTAAGAATCTGTAGGAAGAAAATCAGTTTTTCGTGGCATAGTCCAGAGCATAAGACTGGGCTCATCAAACATCAACATAGAGGAGTTTATGAGCTCAAGTCATTTCATCAGAATTTCATTCTCCTCACAAGACATGCACTCCAGAGTCAAATGCAACTTCCTTCACTGAGCCTTGGAGGCTAGTAGGAGAGGAACTAGCAGGAGAGGCTGTTAGCAAGCTCGAACTCTGTGTTTTGGGATCAGGAAATTTATAGGCCTGCCAGTGGACTTCTCCAGTTATCTAAAGTTTTCTTATATCTTTCCAGATGTCTGGATAACTGGGATTTTATGCCAAATTGTTTTACTTAATTGTGAACTACTGCTGTTTAGCTGAGCTTCAGTGCTTGGAAGGTCTTCGTCTTTAGTTTTTATTTTTTGATGTCTCCACAAGTGCAATATTTCGCCAGAACTTAGAGAGATTATTCAGTCTCTGTAAGTAGTATGAACATTATTTTTTTGATTAAATGGATGTCTAAAAGATTTTTCTGTTTGGATTTATTTCTAAAATCATATTCACACTGACTGTGCTTTGTTGACTGTTTCCAAGGGAGTATCTTCTGAACTGTTAGAAATTAGAAAAATATTGCTTATAATAAGAAAGTGAGAGTAACAATTGTAATGTGCTATCAAAATCCTTTTCAAAGCCCTTTCTTTGTCATTTTAGTAACTAACTGATCAAAACCAAAGAACCTATGCTCCATTGTTCAGCAGTTTTTTGACGTAGAACACAATCCAAATCAATCCAGAGCAGTATAATCAAAACCAGAACACACCAGTCTTCTTCCAAACTACGGTGTGTTTACTGCTGTTATATTAGCAGCAGTTTTTGCTTTGAGATTACTTATTAAAACCTTTCCTCACTTTTTCCTACATTTCCAAGATAACAGCAGGAAGAGTGTCCAGGAATTTGGGAGAAGGAATAAACTTATATTAGAAACTTAGCAAGCCTGTTGGTTTTGTAGTGTAGAGGTTCACATGTGAGATGTGATGGATGACCATTGGTATTATGACAGCTCTGCAATGTGTGCAATATTGTAGCATTTGGGTCCTCATCCTTTTACAATATATTTCTCTTTGGCATGTTACAAAAAATGAGAAAGTGGCAGCAGCCATACTTTTAAATGGGAAATGTAGAATTGGAAAGACTGTGTTACTTTTTTATTTTCTTTTTTTTTTTTTTTTTTTTTTCTTAATCCCTACATCACTATCCAGCAAGATATCCCTATCTCTTTCTGCTTGGGTCAGAGCAGTTTAGTAAAAGCATGCTGGAGACTTTATGGAAATAAAGTTTGAGTTTCTCTAAGAACTGAGTCAGTATTTAGCAATATGTAAGCCAACACTCTTCTTGAAATCTCTGGCATGTATCACCATTTCAATTTGGTTGCTTTATATTTTGCGGGCAGAAATAGGCCTATTGGAGTTGAACAGGGAGAAGAGAAAGTCTGAGAGTTCAGTCTGTCACATTCAATATTTGTAGTGTTTTTGCAGCTACAGGACAAATATAAATACTTCATTTATTTCCGAATTGGTGCATACAATTTTTATTAGGTGGAACTTAATCATAATTTTAAAATTACTGCATATCCTGCCTTTAAACATAATTTGATTGACTGAAGACTGAATTGAATTCTACTTCAAAAAATGACAGAACTCTTCACATTAAAAAGATTTTGTTTTCTGTTACAAGCATGGGGGGAAGACTTTTGACTTCAGTAAATTTCATTTCAGCTTCTTACATCTTGTGCCTTACTTCAGGAGCCTATTAAAGAAAGACTCTATATGGTGAATTCTGGATTGAAGTATATTTTACCTAAATGTAGCTTTTATACATATGGATAATTCAATTTTGTAATTTGTATATGCAAAATGTCAACATATTTTCAAAACAAATGTAGCATTCATAAAATTTATCCTAAATGTATATGCTAATTATATTGTTTTTTTGCCTACTTAAATTTGAATGAAACTGTGTTCTCAATTTCATGTGATGGTTTTTTTTAAAATTTATGCCATATATTCTTGGAACAGAAATATATTTGACTAGGATATTTTTATAGCAGCCTTCTTCAAACAGAAGAGGAACTGATTCCCACTTAGAAATGCTTATTCCATCTCTGTACTGACAGCTGGTCTTCTTCTTGCCTTAAGGCCAGAATTAATTTTTGCCTTACCACACCGACACTGGACAGACCCAGGGAAAGCCAGAGTCTGCTCTGATTTTGTAATTGTTATGTAGACTCTGTAGTCAGGTATAGATTATTCCCCATGCTCAACTTTTTAGGCAGAAACCTATGTGAACAGAAGCACAGATGCCCTCTTTCTCATATGACTGAAGAGTTTCATCTGTAGTGAAGGAGGACATGAAATAACATCAGCTGAAATTAAAGGTATTTAAACAGGAACCCATGAGAAACTTGAGATGACACATCTTTCAAAAGTGTTTTGAATGATTTTAAACTGTTAGCATTATTTTTTGAACAAGATGAATACTTAGAAGATGAGATAGTATAGAAAGAGATAAAGCTTTGGAATCTGTATAGACTAGTCTGATGCAGATCCCAGGAAACCATTTAAGTGTCATAATACAATTTAGGAAATACCGTATATCAACAATGTGATCCCACCTTAGTTGCATAAATTAAGTATTTATAAGCAAGATATTCTGATATCCATGTTAAGCATCTAATTGATACATGTGTTTGAGTTCATACAACATACACAAATTCTCTAAATTCTCTGCTTTATCAGCAGTATTTTTATTCAAGAACACTTGTTTTATGTATCATCTTATATCAGGCAGATTCAAAAATGAAATTGTAAAAATGTTCATTAAAGGGGTGACTTCAGGATTACTTGAGGGGAAAGAAAAATCTACCTAGGAAGCAAGGCAACTTTGTAATATTCAGTAGAAGTCTGAGTAATTAAGGTTTGCCCGTAATCTTGTGTCCGTAATTTCCAGGTTAAATAGGTAGTGAGAGAGCATGCAGGTGAAATATGTATTGGTTATGTAGTAAATTATCAGAAAGGCAAGACACAGTTTGTAGAATGATCCTCTAATCTATATCCTAATGAAAGTACAGCAATTCAACAGAAGGAAACCTAATACTCCACAATTAAGTTCTTTCATGATCCAGTTTTCTCTTATGATGGCACACCTTCTTCAGAAAATTGCTCTCTCTGGAAACTGCTAATGAATCATCACTGAAAATTGCCTCAAAAATAAGTTTCAATACCCTAATATGACAAAGAAAAAAACCCCTGAATTTGTCCTTAAATGTGCAGGAATGGGACCAAAGAAAAGAAAGGAGAAAGTGATATTATTTCTGTGCACACATAGAAAGGCCACTATTAAAATATAATGTATATCTCAGGTCATTTTATTGCCAAAAAGATGTGAAGAGAACTATGCAGTACTTCTAAAAAGAAGGTAAAAAATTATCCAAGATGAGAAAAATAAGTCCCCTGAAATGAGAGTTGAAGAGTTCCATTTACTCCAGCATGATCTTTAGATATAGGAACAGTGTCAATAGACAAGATAGCTGAAAATTACAGGTCTTATCAGCCTTGGTGACAAAGTGTGACAATGTGCTTGATTGAAAGTTGTCCAAAATTACCATTTTACTAACATATGCATTCTAGCTGTGAGGATAATTAATGAAACTGAATTAACAAAGGTAAGGAAAATAGAAAGCATATCACTACTGCAAAGATGAAGCAGGTTTCAAAAAGAGAAATTTTAATGCTTTTATTGGTGTGTTTTGTTGGTTTGGGGAATTGGGGGAAAGTTCTGGGTGGTTTTTTGTTTCTTTCTTTGTTTCTTTCTTTGTTTCTTTGTGGTGGCCGGTGAACATATATTGTGTTGGGGTGACCAGAAGGACTCCCTGCGAGATGCATTCCTCTTCGGGATGACATGTCCCGGTTTGGGTCATTCCCCCAGAGCTCTCCCATTGGTCCCCACTTCCTTGTCCCAGCTTTCCCCCTGGCCCTGGGAAAAACCCTGAGTTGGCCATCCTGTTCATATTTGCCTCTGCACGCTTCGACAGTGAAGATGAAAAAATCCCGCCAGACTCTCTTTGTCACAGACTTAATACTGAACCTACCCAGGCACCCGTGGGGCACGCAGGACCCCACGGAGCCAGGCAATTACAGTATTATTTCTTGTATTATTCCTTTTTCCCCCCCTTAAGATACTTATCTCATTACCTTTCTCTAATGCCCAAAATACTGTGCTCTTTTTAATTTTCCATTCTTTCTCCACTCTAAGGGCTTTTTGCTTGGTAAAATATTATAACCATCAGGGTAGATCGAAGAAGACAGGGTAGCTTTCCTTAAGAACCAGTACTGTCTTTCAGGTTTCCTTTCAGATTGTGTGAACTTCACAATATGTGAGTTGCTCAAGAGCTGGATGAGAGGGAATGTTTGCAATTAAATAATTTGTGAATAAGCAATCCCTTTTAAATCTTCTGTCCTGAATCTTGTTTTCTGTTTGTTTAGTATCTTTGTTCTATCATAGTGTAGGAGCTATAGAACTATATTTAAAATATCTGAAATTTTAAAAACTGTATACAAAAAGTATGAAAAAGGTTATGGATTATATTGAAATATTAAAAGGTAATTGGCAGCTTCAATTGTCAGTAGCAAACCTGGGAAGAGAGACTGGGAAATGTCTGCACCTTGAAACAAAACTGAAACTACAAGAACACATCTTTCTCTGAAACTTTTACCAGAGTTTCTTAACATCAGGTCAGTAAGACAAAACACGGGGAATAAGCTCACAATTAGGGTTTCACCTCTAACATTCAGGTTCAAACTTTTGCTGGACTTACTCAGACTTAAATGAAGAGCCTTGTTTGTTTATGCCTTCCTTGCCCCAATGCAATAGCTAATGGATTACTTGACAGATTCCCCCTGTAAAATAACTTCTGTATTGGCGTTTCACTTAGAGCATGGGAACAGATACATGGATTTGATGAAATTTTGGGTTTTCCTATTATTTTTAAGTGACCTGAGAAGAAGAAGAGGGCAGTGGCATTTTATAGGGAAACTGATGGGTAATTACTGCTGGAAATGGAGGAAGAAAAAAGAAAAGACTAGATACTGAGAAAAGAGCAGTGGTGTACAAAAGCAGTGAAAACTCAAGACTTTAGGAGTGTCGGGAAGTAGTAGTAGTACCAGTTTCTGGTGGAATACTTCCTGAAGGTTTGGCCTCACACTTTTGGGACAAAGTTAATATCAGAACATGGAGGGGAATCAGGCACAGACCACACACCACAGAGACTGTGACTGTGCAAGATGAGAATAGCCTTTAATGTGCTAATGGCTGAAATTTGATAAACTGATATAACACAAAGACTGATTCGAGCAGCTCTGCTTTGTGACACACAGAAATAACTGTAGATGAAAGGAACAGAATCCCAGAATCACAGGAGGGCTGAGGTTTGCAGGGACCTCTGGAGGTCATACAGTCCAAAACCCATGCTCAAGCAGGAACACTTAGATCCTGTTCTCCAAGATCATGTCCAGACAACTTTTGTATATTTGCAGGGATGGAGACTCCACCATCTTTCTGGGCAACCTTTGCCACTGTTTGGTCACTCAGGTCACAAAGGGTTTCATGGTGTTTAGAGGGGACCTCCTGCATTTCAGTTTGTGACCACTGCCTCTGGTCCTGCCACCAGGCACCACTGTGCTCCCTCCTCTTTGCACCCTCTCCTCAAGGGTGCTTATGTATATTGATGAGACAACCTTGGGCTCCAGTGCCTTGGAAGGATAGAAAATGGGATCTACTTACAAAAGTACAACTGCATCATCTTATTGATCACTGTCTCATTTCACTGTTTCATCAGCTCCTATTGTGCCTAACTAGTTGTGAATTAACATTCATTTTGATAAAGGATCTTGTAAATTACTTTTCCTTCTCTGCTTTTCTCCCCCCTCAGGTTTCTTTCTTTTTTTTTAAGAAGATAAATAAATGTATTTTCACCAAAGAATTTAAAGAAATACTTAAATCCCATTTATTTCAAGCAATGAGCTATAGTTTTATACTCCAGAGATAAATCCCAAACATCTGATTTGCATAATTTCATCTGAAGAACATGGTAAACCACAGTATCAAAGGTCGAACTTCTCAGTTACTCAATTTAAATTAAAATGGTTTGTTATATTGTAAGCATTTTATCCTTCTTGTTGTATCTCTGTAAAGTGGGCAACAGATATTCAAGTCTGAGATGTCAGTCAGGCTCAGTAAAAACGGATGCAATAAAAAAAAATGTTTGAGGAGGCTGGGATCTTTGTTTTTCTGGGTTTTTAGAGGATGTTTCATATGGGATGACTTCATCTGTTTCTGTCTCTTCACATTGTCCCAAAAAAACTTTCTTTCCTTCTTGTGAAACAAAGATATATAATTCTTGCCTCATCAGTTTTTTCCCTTGAAAATTTTTGTTTAATGTATTTTGAATTCATGGAAATTTTTCTGTGCCTTTCTGCTAGGTCATTTCCCAAAGACCAGTTGCCCTAAACCAATTTCAGAAGCATTTATGTTTGCATCAGCCTGGACTTATGCCAAAAAGAGTGCTCATTCTTGCTGTTTGGTCACTCATTATCTTGCAAACATTTGTGTGATGTACTACTTTGTGTAGAAATGCACAAGTAAATTTAGGTTTGTATTTATATCAGAGATGATGCAGCTGAAGAAATACATCTTGCATTTGAAGTGCAATGTAATAAAGGCAGTAGCTCACTTTATGGTCCCCATCAATTCTCAAGAAAGCTCTGCACAGACCACAAAGAACTTGCTGTATTTTGGCAGTAGAATGGGCCATTGTGTTTGGGGATTAAAGTTGTCAATCACTTTCTCCTCCTCGTCAGTATAGCCAACTTTAAAGAATCTTGGTATTCAGCAACAATTGTTTGAAGCAACAATTACAAAGAGGGAAAAGGGACAGAACCTTTTTCTTTTAACTTTTTAATCTACCCGTTCCTTTGAAAAGGGAGAACATAGGTAAGAAGCCCAAAATATGAGTTTTATTCCAACAGAGCTCTTATAGCTAAAATCGGTCTTTTCTTGGTCTTCAAAGAATAACATAATGTTGTAGCAACCTTACTCAGCCAAAAAAAAAAAAAAAGGAAAAAAATATGCCAGTAAAACAAATACATGTAAGAAATTATGCGAACTTCAAAATGTGGGAACAAATGAAAGAAATATCCACAGAGAAAAAAACTCCAAAAAACAGCAAATATTTTTAAGTTTACATTTCCTGTACTGAGAACAAAGGGAAAAAACGCAAACACAAAAGAATGAAAAATAGCGATTTGGAAGAAAAATCAAATAATTTTACATTGGCACAAAAAATAGGCAAAGAGGATATAGCATGAATAAAAATAACACCTGAAAGCGCTGAAACTAACTTTATTTAGCACCTATTAAAAGCATCAAAACTGAAAGATATAAATGAAATTCTAATACTAAGGGCATATGGAGTTCACTAAAACTCTGCAAGAGCTGGCAGCAGAAAAAAAGGCTTAAAATTAAGGCTTTACTATTTCTGTCAAAAATTAGACTGTATAAGAAAGGCTAGGGAATTGAATGAGATAATTTTTCAAGGGAATGAAATACAAATATATCTCTGTTTCAACCCTAGAAGTAAGACAGAAATAATGAAAAAAAACCTAAATATTTTATATTGCATAAGATTATTTGACAGAGATAGAGAGAAGTTACCTTGAATCATTTCAGTGAGTCATTTTTTGAGCACATCTCAGTATCTTCATTTTAGCATAGTGTGGTCCCCAAGCACCCTTTTCTTGGTCTGGCAGTCAGATATATACGCATCTATCCTTGTAGAGCTACATTGTCTGACTCTTGTTTACTCCTAGAGCATGCAGAACACTGTAATACTTTTCACATACGTAAAATAAATCTCCATAGTAGGACCATTTATCTCTAAATTGTAAGCTGAATATGTGTTATTTTGTCTGTCTTTAAATCTGCTGACACATTTCCATTTTTCTATAGTGATCCAACTGCTAGATGGCCACCAACTCTAATGTGAATTTTAAAATGGCATGTGGAAACAACAGTGAAATTTGTTAACAGTAGCAGAATTTAATTCCCAATTCCTATTCCATTAATCTCTGCATTTTTAAGAGGTCCCACTAATGAGTTCTTTCTGTAATTAATCTTGTTGACACAGTTCAAAGTAGATGATTTAAATCTTGGTTGAGAAGTAAAGAGTTGGCAAACTGTCACTTATTGTAGATTCAGTGAAGTTAATGGTGAATTAAATGTGCTATGGGGTTCCCCAGTGTAATACCATACTGGACTTGAGTTTGCAAAATATTTAACATAAATTATTTTAGTGTATCTCTAGTGTTCACTGGAAAACAATCTCCATTTTGTTGCTGGAGATTTTTCTTTCCGCATTGTAGGAAAAACACAGATTCCGACAAAAACCTTTTTTTGTCACAAGTGATTCCTGCTAAATATGAAGACATTATTTTTAACTAATTAAGAAATAGTGGTATGTGTCTGAAAGTTGAAGCTTGTGATAACATTTGTAAAATCTAAACGATACAAATGTTCTACAAGTGTACTATTGCAAGCAGATCAGCAGAGACATTTTAAAGATCCTGCAAGCACATGGAAAGTCACTGCAATCATGGAAGCTGCCCACTCTAAAATAGTTAGGCCATGCATATGAACCTTTTTAGAATCCAGGGGGTAATCTAGTATAATGATGACAAAAACTAAAATTGTATAAAGCATCAATGTCTCTTTTGTGATGTATGACAGCACTGAAGTCAGTGGAATGTAAAGAAAGAAAATAAAAAACTTGACAAAGTGATAAAAATAATGACCATGTGTTCCATTGAAAAAAAATTGATATGAAGCTCTCATTTGCCATTAAGCAATGGAGTACAGGAGATACCAAAGATACTGTGCCTCATGAAAAAGGATTTTGTCAAACCTTCTGTGTTTGATAAAGACTGTCAGCATCCCAGGAAAGCTGAGATCCTTGTGCCCAACCAGTCTGTCAGCATCCAGTTATGGAGACCTTTCACTGAATAGTCTTCTGGATAAGAGAGTGATTGGACTGACTTGTTCAGGGTCACAAGCCAACAGAAAGACCCCTCCCAGGTCTCCATATCTTTATTTGAGTATGTTACGTGCTGACAGTGACTTCCAGCACCCATGAAGGACTCACACTAACAGTTTACGGAACACTCTTTATTAATAGGATTGTGACAGTTTAAGGTTAATTGACTGTCAGTGATAGTATCTGACCGCAAATATATATTCAAAGCCAGAAACTGCCAAGCTCTAATCCCAAACACAAACTGGCTTGAGATCATCATTCAGGGTGCATTAGAGTGAGGTTCTTACCCTGTATCAGTCCTTATGGGGAAGAAGACAGGTTCAGCCCATGGACTGATCCCAAAAATTACAGTGGAGTCTTCCCTAACTTTGTCCGATTCTCAACTTACTTTTATACTATTTCTTCATGTCTAGGTGGAGCTGGAGTAATTCCAGTCATACATACCTTTGTCACTGATTGGTGTAAAATTCTAAGATATAGTCAATAAAAAGAGAACACTTCTCTGTGAGGAACGGTGGTACCTTGGAGACAGGTAGCTTTGGGATGGACGTGTGCATCAGTATGGCATCTGTGATCTCACCCTGGTTCCTGGTTCAACAGCAAGGCATCTGTTTTCTCCCTTGATTAACACTTGATAGGGGGCTTATCAGCGACAAGGTACCTCCGAGGTCCCTCCCTCACAAGGATTTCAACAAAGCCTGCTTGCAATGACTCCAGTCTGTTCCACCCTCTGTTTCATGTCCCTTAGCATGTCTTGTGTGGGGGAATTCGGGCATGCTTACTGCATCCCATCCAGGGATGCAACTGCATTTCGCCCTAAATTTTCTGTACTGTTATAATTCTTATTAGAGTGGGAATATAACTTCTCAGTTTTCTGATTTTATCCTCAGTAATTTTCCCACATTCTGTTACTATGAGAAACCGAATGGTGGAAAAGGGGAAAAGAAGGAGAGGGTCATAATGAAGCTAAAGACACTAAAGAATTCCCAAACTGGAGGCTTCACAGTCTGTTTTGCCTGCTTCCTTAATCAGAGGAAAGAAATAAACCGATTTCAGAATTTATCTGAAGACTATCTCAAAAAGAAAAAGCAAATGTGTATTTTTGATGATTGTGCATCTTTCATCTGGCAGCTGTGACACATGGGGGAGAGTGTCTTTAATTTTGAGGATGTCATCTTTGACACTGAGTAAAATTTATTATACCAGCAGTTATATCCAACTTATCAGGCAAACCAGAAATGTAATCTCAGTAATCATTCCAGTTTTGTTCTTTAAAACACTGTGAATGAAGAGCATTTTGATAGTTGTTTCTCTAGAGTCTCTCACTCAAAACATCTGTTCAACACGCTAGTCTTCAAGAAAATGTGCTAGCTGAAAAAACAGACTAGTACTTAAAGCATATTGATACCTGCAACATGGTATAAAGACATTTTATCTACTTTAAGGTAAGCCAGATAGGTCTTTGAAGAAATGTTTTGGGTTTACCTAAGAGCTGCATGGGAGGAAACTTCAATGTGCACAAAAATGGTGGCATCTCAGAGGCATTAATAAGATCTGAATTTCTAAAAATAATCAGTCATGACTGGTTCTTGGTATTTCCTTGACATTATGATATAGTATCTATTTTAAAAGTCAATTAACATTTTTTAGTCACAGTAGACTGACATGAGTCATCAATATAACAGTCCTAAATTTTGGCATATTATGCATTAATAAACATAATTTATTTCTAATTTTTTTCATAGTTAGGTCTATTCTATGATTTTTTTGAAAACTCACAAGATCACATCAGCAGTGAAGACAAGGGATACTGTTTTGATAAACCATGTAACATACAAGATATTCAAAACCAGAACCAGCTTCAGTATATAGATGATTGACTTTCCATTGCAGAATACAACTAAAATTTGTCTTGATTACAGCTAAGAAGAAAACCTGCTTTTCAGGCATTACTGTGAATTTTTGTTGAAAAACAAATAACCTTTTTTAAAACTATTCCATGGGGGTTTATATTTGCAGATTTTCCTACGTGTGGTTATTATACAGCTATTACTTCACTTTAGTTGCATTTAAGATGTTTTAAATGCTTAAATGATGGTAGCTTTAATAATAAAATAGTTCTCTTATCCATATCAGGCACTAGTGTTTGGTTTTATCTACAAAATTTTTGCATTATATATCACTGGTTTTGAGGGAAAAATGTAGTGAAAGAAATGAGATTTTTTGAAAAAAAAAATTCAAATTCCCTTTTCCTAACTCTTGTCAAAGTTTTACCAAGGCTTTTTAAGCTGACTATAGGCTTTTTGAATTCATCCATTTGTATGAATGCTTCTCCCTACTATCAGCAGTTTAAAGCAAACATATCTGTCAGTTCTGGAACTGGCTTTTGCTGGTCTGAAAACCAGATGGTTTTGCTTTCTGATATGTTCTTCCTTCCAGAGCTGCCCCCAGTGCTAGCTCACCCTTTAAAGATGCTAAGGGCTGCATGTTTCCCTGTGCTGTTGTACTGCTGAACTCACTTAGTAAATCTAACCCAGCAAGAGGTTTTTAAGAATTTTTTCCATTGTAACAGAAGAGGAGCAAACCCTACTCAGAGGAAGTAGAAGTGTGACCAGGTTAAAAAAAAAAAAAAAAAAGAGAGAGAAAAAAAAAAGTAGTAGAAACTTTCTGTGTATCAATTATTGTCTTGCAAGTATAAGCCCCTGACATGGGCTACAGGTATTCAAGCATCTTTCCCTTATGTGTATCTGCTCCTGGGCTAGCTTGTGGTGGTTGCTGTAATGCCTGCAGTGCCAGCAGTTTCTCTGATTGCTTCGTGTCCTGCTGCCCTCAGGTGTGCAGCGCCCCTCGGGATCACATCAGTGCAGATGGGTGATGCACTTTGCACATCATCTGGCTTCCCCCTCTAGGCTTGGGAAAGTTTTTGGACAACCTTGAAAGGCAGCTGCTCTCCAGCAGTGTTTCTGCTTCTGGGTCCTTCTTCCTTCCCCTTAGTAATATGAGGACTTCAGAGAAATTCTACTCTTTCCAGGCAGAAAAGTCTAAGTTGTCCCCTAACTAGTTTTGAAAATGTATGCTCTGTAACAGGCTCTTTGAACTTAGGTTCCCATAAAATTAAGAGAAGCATGTTAATAACTAACATTAGATAAAGAGTGGTTTATCTCCCATCTTTGGTGATACCAATGAATCTTTTTACAATAGATAGGCTTAAAAAAAAAACTACAGCAGAAGCAATGAAATTAAAAAATAATTATTAATTAAAAGACACATTAAAGAACTTAGGTCTTGGACATGGAAATCAAACCTTACATTTAATAATGCCTGTGTTGGAATTTAATAATGTCTGTTTATTAATACTGATATTGCATTGGGACAAAAAAGAACAACGCTGGAGATCGATTTTTGCCTATTCATTTAGGTTATGGTAATGAACTGATTCCATTATATGCCGTTGATAAAAATATTTTTAGATGTGGTACAATACAGCATGTAAGGTCAAAATCAAATTTATATTAAATGAAATTAATATTACCTAGTATAAGCTTAAAACATCTGAACATACAACAGTCTACATACTGTAAGTGCTAAAATAGAAATGTTATATGCATAAATTTATGAATAGTGTACAATGAGTTTTCATTTCAAACAATGAATCTCCACTTCTATTGAATCATTTTGAAGAATTAGAAAGGATCAGTAATCTATAGCCCTATATTAAAAAGGACTAGAAAGAAAGAGTAAATAAATTTTTAGCTTTGAAAAACTTTGAAAAACCGAAATATTTCTATCTTAAAATTCTCTATCGAGCAACTGGTCAACTCTTCCTGGTCAATCATAATTTTAAATAGTGTTATGGGTTTAGATCTTGCTTTTCTGCTACATTAAAAACAATATTGTAAAACCAGTGGTTTTCTTACTGTGTAGTCTGTTCTTTGCATCCATTTAGGTAAGTCCAGCTCTTTAAGTAATAAATGCAAATTTCTGCAATTTTTCTTTTCTCATTGCAGATCCTATAAATCTAAGAATTTGCCTTGCTGGTCTTTAGCACAGCCAACAGAGAATAGAATTTCTTACCATGTGACAAATGAGACTGGCTAGTTCATTGGGTGACTGACATGCAGAGCTATTATAGGTGACTAATGTGGTAAATGTTTTTGCTATTTGCTCTAGGAAAGGAAAAATGAAGGACTGGACTGTTTTTAAAATACCTAACTTAGTTTTACAATTTCAAAGAAACCTCCAATGAACTTTCATCTGCCAACTTGCATGATGTCCTATTGTTCATGTTGTTGACAAAGATGCTAAATAGCGTCTAGATCAATAGTGACTCGTGATACAAGCAGTTCTCAGAGTCTTACAGCCCAGACAGACTTTCACTACCTTATGTTCTACCCAATCCATAAAGTCCTCAGTACGACCATGGGAATACTGTGAAAGAATGTGTCAAAAGCTTTACTCAGATTGAGGGAAGGTATTTGCCCTGCTGTCTACATCCAATTGTTTCATCAGAGAAGACGAGTTGGTCAGGCAAGATTTTCTTGTGGTAAATCCATTCTTGCCAGTCCAAGTCAGGTTGCTGTCCTGAAAAGCTTTTTGAGGATGACTTGCTCTATAAATTTGATAGGGATTCAAGTAAGGCTGACCATCCTTGTGGTTCTGTGGATCTTCCTTCTTACTGTTTTTGGGATATGGATGTGGTTTGCCATGTTTCAGTTGCTGAAGAATTTCTCTGTTTGTTTAATAGATAGCCGTGTATACTTGCAGTCCAGACATCCAACTGTATCCTGAACTGCATCAAAAGAAACATAACAAGAAGGTTGAGGAAGGTCATTCTCGCCCCCTATTCTGTTCATGTGAGATCCTGCCTGGAGTACTGCATCCAGCTCTGGGGACCCCAGCATAAGGAGGACATGGGCCTGTTGGAGTGAGTCCAGAGGAGGGCAGTAAAGATGATCAAAGGGCTGAAGCACCTCTCCTGTGAAAACAGGCCGAGAGAGTTGGCATTGGTCAGCCAGGAGAGGAGGAGTTTCTAGGGAGATTTTATTGCAATCTTCCAGTATTTAAAGAGGCCTACAAATTATGACTAGGGCATATAGTACTAAAATAAGGGGCAATGGCCTTCAGTTTAAAGATTTAGATTAGATTTATTGTTCACTGAGAGGGTGGTGAGGCACTGGCATAGGTTTCTCAGAGAAGTTGTGGATGCCCACTGCCTGGAACTGTTCAATTCCATATTGGATGGACAACATGATCTAGCAGAGGGTGTGCCTGCCCATGGCAGCGGGGTTGAAACTAGATGACCTTTAAAGGTCCCTTCCAACACAAACCTTTCTGTTACTCTGTAGCAGGGAGTATCTCTCCAATGATGACCATCACTCCACTCAACACTGCTGGATGCAACCTGTCCCATTTTGTATTTCTCCCATTTACCTACACACCTCTCACATGACTGAAAGAATGAGGCATTTTATCAGCAGATGGAACAGATTTTCTTAAAAATTCCTGAAAGCCAGTAAATTGAGTTACCAAATACAGGAGTGGATAACCATTAGAAAAGAAAAATGCCAAAGAAAGTGGCTGATAATTCAGTTATTCAGTTTCTTAAAGCAAAATTAGAACCTTCCTGGACTATATGCATCAACTGAACCTCAGCTGTTAGCCTTATTACCAGAGAAAGTGAGTGGAGCCTTTTGTCTTGTCTTGCATGTGACTGTTTACTTAATGGTTCCTTCTCAGCTAGAATCTATAGAATTGCCATTGCAATCATTTCCTCAAGGGGAGCCGCTCTCCAGGAGCTTGGATTTAATGGTAGAAAGAATACGAAGAATAAAACAAGGGCAACAGCTTAACTGATGTCATACCAAAGCAAACATGACAAATTCTACTTTTTGAAAAACGTTTTGCATTTTGGAAGATATGGGATCAAACCCAAAATATTTTAGCAAGCTTTTTTAAGGGAACAAGCCTTTATATGGTGTGCTTTTCCTACACCTTTAGCGAACAGATGGGTAGCAATCAGTTATGTGAGCAGTTGGGGCACTAAAGAAAATGTTGCCATTTTTTTCTCCTGCTAGCCATTTATCTATTTAATTCTTTGACAGAACAGAGGAAATGTAACTAAATGTTCTGTTTTAATTAAAATGAAAGTAAATTTATTAGTCAGGGAAACTCTGTGTTCTGTTTATGCTTGGGGAACAGAACAAACATATGTCTCTGCTTCATTGTTTGTCACCATCTGACGTGAGGTTATTTCTTGTTGCTTATTTGGCCTCTTAAACAGATCATACTAGTCATAAACTTAATTTTTCTTAATTTTAACTAATTACAGTCAGCACTAATAAGTAAATGGCAAAAGGAAAAGCACATCTTGAGAAACATTCCAGTAGATGGTGGTTTTATTAACTAAATGGCAACCATGACATTACCTACATGGGAGCATGTAGTTGGCTGGTGAAGTGCAGTATTTAAGTAGAAACAAAGAGAGTAAGAATTTGTTTCTTGACTCTCATTTCTACTTCTTTGTCTGCCTTATTGCCTGGCTAGGGGAATGCAACAGAGGGGCAGCAGGGAGGGTCTTTTACCTTGGTGATACCAAAGACTTATCTCCACTGGAATTTTTAAACCTTCAGTAAAATCTTATGATCTACCACTTGTCCTAAGTACACTGGAGGGGGATATACACACAAGGCTAGGCACTGCAGTACAGGAAGGATGCTGTGCTTACACTTTAGCCTTTATGGTGGAGAACCCTCATCAGATACAGTGCTCAAGAATGCTGCAGTGGACAGCGCTATATGGTTTTTAACCTTCTCATTTGATGCTTCTAAGTAAAAATGCTGTCCATCTAAGCTTTCAGAATTTGGAAGTGACCAAGACGTTTATCCTTTGTTTCACTTCCCCTCAGTTTCTTCCCCTTTCAGAAACATACTCAGATGTATCCTTTTTCCTGCTCTAATTGGAAATTACATTAATCCAGTTAAGAGAAACACTGGGATTAGACATTAACTGATTCTACAGCTCTGTACTAAACACTGCTGTCCCACAAAGTATAGGTGACGTAGGAGCTCTACTACAAAGCTCAGTAAATTTCAAAATTCAACTTTGGTCCTATGTTAGTGCTCAATATAATTACAAAATATGACTAATACAAATACAGTACAATTTTTTCCCCTTGTGACAAAGAGGGCCAACAGAATCCTGGGCTGCATTAGAAGAGCAATACCAGCAGGTTAAGGGAAGTTGCCCATTGCCTCAGTCCTGATAAGGCCCATCTGGAGTGCTGAGTCCCATTGTTAACCCCCCAGTAAACGACACATGAACATGTACTAGAGCAAGTGCAGCCAACAGTGGTGTACCTTATTAATGGATCAGAACATCCACCATATCAGGTGAAGCAGAGAGCTGGTCCTGTTTGGCCTGGAGAGGAGAAAGCTCTGGGGAGGTCTTACCAAAATGTAAAAATACCAGATGAAGCAGGGGAGGTAAAGATGAAACCAGACTCCCCTCAGTGGTGCCCATTGACTGGACGTGAAACTATGAGCATCTATTGCTATATTTAAATATGTTGTTGGTCCTGTGCCTTTTTGGAAGGAGCAAAATAATATCTGTACACATCTTCATATTGGAAGAAGTCCTAAAAAAGAATAACGGGAAAAATATACAGCTATAGTTCTGGGAGTATGGGATACAGTACAGAAGGACTTCTAAGTTTCAGTGAAGATTCTGTATCATGAGTTTCCCAATTTTTCCTTCACATATCTTCAGCATGGTCCAGCATTATGGTTTCAATGGAAAGGATGTTCTCACTTCAGTAGAAGTTGCATCATCATCTTATAACATTTTACATTTCCCTTTTTGATCTGCTGTTAGCCTACTGAATGCTGAGTCTAAGAGAAGCAATTTCTTTATCTTAGTAAAGATAAAAAGTACATAATATGCCCCAGAAATAATGTGCTTTTGGATAATATTATGAAAATCTGTCTTTATAATGTCCCAGGAGCTTTTGCTTGTAAGTTTTTTCCTACTTGTAAGCAAAATATTTATTAAAGATCTTGTTACAGTGGGAAAGCAGGTTGTATCTTACTATCAGCTGTAAGAACCAAATTCCACCAAATATAATGTTCATGATTTGAAATAGGACATATTTGTATCTGATGTTTTATTTAGAATATTTGAATAACCATTTGCAACAATTCAGAGAACCTTGGCCTGTGAGGATTTAATACCAGTCTGTGTATGAAAAAAAGTTTATTTTTGCCAACATTAGGTTCAAAAACATCAGGATAATTTCACTGCCAGATTTAAACTTACAAAAATGCCACCCATTACACATGAACATTGTACAGTTACCAGGAACTATCCCATTTTACACTGGTCACTGCATGATCTACAATTACACAGTTGTATTAGTTTCCTAGGAAACACCCCAATTAAGCAAGTTTCTTGAGTGAACAGTGTCTATTATAAATGCTAGTGTGAAATTCCACTGGATGGGCAGGAAGATCTACTAATGTCTAAGTTAATCACATCATCGCCTTCAACTGAGCCTTCTTTCCTGTGGGTTTTCATGCAGAGACTGAGAGATTGACATGCCATGCTACGCTTTTGTGGCCCTTTATATTTTTTCCTATCTTTCCTGCATTCAGAGAGGGACTGATTAGCCCAGAGTTTTATGGTAACAGGTAGCAAAATGCCAGGTATTGTGTTGTTTTCTCCAAGTCCTGTCAGTGTATTTTACCTGCCGTTTCATGCAATACTAAAGGCAAGTGACTATATTATCACAAGATTTTTGTGACTGGCAACTGTTATTGGCATCATATATCTAGGAACAGCTGTTGTTGTTTTATTAGAAAATACTCTAGTGATGTTTAGTGTAGAAGGAGCCAAGGCAGAATCAGCAGCGCCATTCTCTCTGCAATTATTATAGTGTAGAATTTGCTAACATGAATTAAAAATTTACTTTTTCTAATCAACTATTTAAATTTTTTAGAAGAAACGTATGTCTTACAGAATATTCAGAGAGACCGTATGTAAAATGAATTGTCTTAGTCCTCTTCCCTCTGAATATTTGTGCATGTTACCAAATTAAAAATAAAAATATAGAAGCATGATATGAGAATCCTCCAGAGAGTCTTCATTAGTAACATGAACATGACTCAGATGTATGTTCATCCTCTAGACAAGTTAAAAAATTTCTGTCCCACCATTATGTATCAGAAAATGAAACATTTGACTGCTGCAATCTATTTCGGTATGATTTTCTGGTAGCTATCTAGAGATGGAAATGCAACAATATTGTAAATGCATTTGATGTCAAAATTATTTTTGCATTTTTATGTTTTACTACACTTAGGTCCTCTTTTAAACTGAAATAGCAGTAGCATGGTGAGTCAATTATATCCCATTGTGATGCATCATCAAACTATACACATTATTTTTATATTCAACTTGACATATGATGCTTTTAAACTTGAGGCCCAATTGTTAATTCCACTTATTGATATATTTTTAGATGATCGTTTCTAAAGAACTGTCATTAGTAAATCATATACAAACTTTTAAGAAAATTAATTCCTGCATAAATTAGTAGTTGTAAGAATATTTATAATAACTCAGCAAATAAAAATGTTCATCTACTAAGACGAGAAACATAGATTGGTGAGGAGTGTCAAATATGTTCTCAGATGTATGGCTGGGACTGGTTCTTATGCACTGCAGCTGAGAACAAAAATAATGATTTGTGAATGTGAAATTGGTGGCACCAAATGGGAGAATCCTTTGTTTTCACGCTTTTAAATCTAGGAAAAAGGGAAGGCATTTGTAAATTTTTGTAGACTGAGAAGTTGCTGCTGGAGGTAGGGCTATGTTACTCCCTGGTGCTTTGGAACAAGAACATGAAAATTCCCAGTGCAGTTGCTCTCAGTGTGTGAGCAGAGGTTCTTGGCAGCAACTGAGCTAATATTCTTCGACTGCAGCTATTAGAGAACACGTGTTTAAAAAAGAGCTGGACTTGAACTTGGAAACATCCTTATCCCAATATGATTTTAGCCATTCCTAATCCATCTGTCTTGTGTACAGGAACTTTGTAATCTATAAATGACCTGGAATTGTCATTACTTTATGTGTTAATGAACCATTAAGTGTTTTTGTTAATTGTCTTGCAGGTTAGCTCTCTTGCTAGAGAGCTAATCATCCAGCTAACATTCAACCAATCAATGCATGTTTAGTATATTAAGCACCCACAAAGAGAAACTGATTTTGTGACCATGTTCTATAATTTATTAACTGGAGCAACAAAAGAATAATTTTGTTTTAAATCTGTAGAAACTAGTTTATTTTTGGTACAGATATACGTGTTCTTCATAACTCATCTATCTCCTTTTCAATATTGCTTTTAAACATAGCAAGTCCACAAGTTAGAAGGGACAAAAAAAAAACCCTTCTTTACTTCTGCCCCTGTAATCATTGTCACAAGCTCTCAAGTCTAGGAAGGGAACTTACTGAAGGTGATTGACAAAGTTCTGTATTTTTATATACTTCTAGAATTGTGTAAGTGCTGGATTGCTTAGGCAAGACCCATGAACACAAAGGCTTCAAGGGTCATACCCAAATTTCCTTGGAATTCCTTCAGGAATACTGCTGCAGTCCCAGACAGAAACTTAATTTTGAGGCTCTTTTCATCAGACTTTATTTCCCCATGACAAATTCAAATTCTTTTAGCATTCAAACTGATGAAAGGATTGACCTAACATCAGTAACACCAAATCTCAGTATTTAGTCTTAAAATGTAGGCTTAAAAGAAATGTCAGAGTTCATTGAGGCTAATTTTTTCAAACTGCCAGTTTTTCCTTGAAACGGCATCATTTTGAATCCTTAAGAAAACTTTGATCATTGCATATCAAATTAGCCTGCAATACTGGCTATAATCTCTTTACATAGATATTCTTTACTCCTGCCTGTGAGAAGACTCTGAAATATGTCAATACGAATGCATATGCATATTTTTGTTATACATATATATACACACACACATATTTATTAAGAAAGAATTGTAGATTTTCACCTTCTAAATGCTTTTCTGGAGCATCAAGGCTTCCCTCTGCTTGTCAAACATCTTATTGCAGTAACAAATGAGTTGATGACTTATGCTCTGAGTATCTGGTGAATATTCATAATTCTGTCTTATTCAATGGAAATTACTGAGAAAAGAGCTAAAAAAGAAAATGTTTTGTCTTCAACTGTATCCCTGGGTTGTTACACCTAAGCAGCATTTCATCCAAGGGTAGGTAGGCTGAAAAGCAACCTTATATTTAATCTCTTTCCTTTTATGCACTGAGGATGGTTTGACATGAATTTGTTTTCATGTGAAATTGTCTGGACTTTAGGAGAATGAAAGGAAACATGTATCTTTTCATGCCTTTTTTCCCTCCTTTTTTCCCCCTCCATGTTACCAATGCAGCTACCTCACTGGCAAGGAGATTAAATATTTGCTTCTGTCATAGTGCAGTAAAATAGTGAAAGCATCTGGATAGAAGCAGCCCATCCCCCAGATCATGAGATCTGAATCTGGAGCTATGCACAACCTAACAGAAGTTGCATGAGACAGAACATTCTGAAGACTGTGTATTAAAGCACTGATTCATGTGTTCTGCAGTTGCAAGCCAGAGGACGTATAAATTGCAAACTGAAACAGCTTCTATTTCATTCCCTCCAAGAGCTTACATCCCCCAAATTCAAACAACTAGCTGCTTCTTGCCTTCAATTCCCTATCCTGCTAGCAAAATAATTTTTAATGTATATTGCTGGGCAGCTCAGAGCGATTTTGTTTGAAAAGTTCTCAAAATCCAGCAATCCAAGTGATCTCAGGGAGCAGTGTTGTTCTTTCCATCTAATCTGGTGTAACAGCTTCCCTTCTGGTTATGTTAAATTGTAAAATTACTCTTTTCAGCTCTCCTTTTCAAATCTAGATCATTTGTACATGGGGTACCTATCATTTGTACTTCAGACGCTGCTTCTGACCCATAATACATTAGAAAAAAAAAAAAGGCAGCAGCTTTCTTTTCTTTCATCTTGTCATTTCCTGACAGAGCTTTGGGACTCAAGCACACTCTGGTTTCATGGCTCACTCCAGGGTACGTGTCCTGCTGGCCGGAAGCAAGGTTCCTTTGCACCAGCAGGGAATGTGCCAGGGCTTTCACTTATATGTTAATTACATTTTTAATACGCTGCCTTAGCAGGTTGGATAAGCAGAGTCTGACACGGTTGCCCCATTCCTGAAACCCTGAATCAGGAGAATGCCATTAATCTTAATTCCGAATAAAGTGTGTTTGGAGCAAAAATGTTATACAAAGTCCAGATATTTGAATTATTTTTGCATCAGCCAGCCTGCTTTGATCCAGATCAGCCTGAAAGGGCACAAATTATCCACCAACTTACAGTCACTGGTGTCATGATATGAATATAGGGGTGTTAGAGGGCAGGAAATCTTTGAAAGAGTGGGGCTGATCTGGTAGGGGACTGGTTGCTATTGTGACACCTCCTGTGCCCCACCAGGATTGGAAGGAGACATTAAAGGGCATCATTCAGTCTGAATCTTACAGCCACCGCTGGACCATGTGGACGGCTGATGAACGAGCCGGGCAGTGGAATGTTTAGCAGGCTGTGACGACTTTGCACAGAAATAGGAAAATTTATCGCCGGCTTGCCACAGCAGTGCCGTACTGCCCGCTTTCGGTGGTGCGCCCCTTCTGTGCACTCCCGCCCCGCTCGGCAGCCCAGCCCCCCCGGCCCCCGGCCCCCCTTCCCGGCACCGAATTTAGGGGCTCGCTGTCACCAAGCTGGAGCCGTCCTTCTTCTGCACCTCAAGCACGAAAAGGGGGGTTTCGCAGCCGCCGCGCAGTTGCCGGACAAGGATATTCCTGTGCCCGAACGCACCGGTTATATCGGTACGGGAGGACG
>VWZQ01000644.1:82014-113121 GCA_013397015.1 Myiagra hebetior
GCGGGCGCGGAGCGGGGCGGGGGCGGCGGCGGCGCGGCCAATAGCCCGGGCTGCCGGCGCTGCAGGAGCGGCGGCGCGGGGCTCGGGGCTCCGAGGGATGCGGAGCCGGGGCCGGGTACCCCTCTGAGGACGGCGAGCAGCTGTGCCGCCAGCACTGCGAAAAGTCCCCATTTGCTTCTTATAAATTAAAGTGCCTTGTCACCAGTTAGGGCAAGTCAGCCAAGGTAAGGCTTAAATAAAATGACACTTTAATATGTGGCAACATGGATATTTCTGGACAGCGGTGCCGCAAACACAGCCTTCTGAGTAAGGCAAAATATTTTGTGCAATAATGCTATCGTAGTGGGTGCACAACCTGTAATTTGTCTGTGTTAAAGTTGCCGCTGGTAGGAAAGCCTTACCCTTGTGGTGCTGTAGAAACGTGTTTGCTTATCCGAGGCAGTTGCAAAGGGACCTCCAAAATACAGGCAGAGAAAGGTAGCGGCGCTCTGTGTATGTGTTTGTGTGTGACCGTGTTCGTAATACCTACAGTTCTGCTCCTTAACTTATGGGGATAATGTGCAGATGCATTTTAATGGTGACGGCAGGCAGATTCTTTAGCTCGACTCGCATATGTGAGCCTTTTTTTACATAAAAACGCGTGTCATGTTGAACTATATGTGAAGAACATTAAGGCTGGTATTTGAATAGCAATTTCAGGGGTTTGGTTCCCCCCATCCATGTTTGTAATATTATATGTGATAACTGAGGATTGAAATTGCAGCAAAAGCAGACCTCCTGCAGATTTACCTTTAGCTGCTTGTTAAAGCTTAAGCAGTCACCTAACTTTACTTTGTGTAAAGGGCACTGTAAATAATGCACGGGTAGAAATAAATCCTCTCTTGATCTCCTCCTAGCCCACCCCAATAGTACCTTTCCTAATGAACAAAAACTATTATGTGCCTTTAGTTCACACCACATTTTGACGTATTGAACTGTCAGTGGTCTGGAACTGAGTGTTTTGGCAAGCAAGGAGTTCCTCAGGATGACTGCCCTAATGTGTATCTTTGCAAACAACATAGTCCTGAACCTGTGTGTGTATATGTGTGTCTGTGAGAGTCTGTTTTGTGTACATGAATGACAAGATACAAGGAGGACAGGGTAGAGAAGCCAATGAAATGTGGCAAATGTAGATGTCTGCATGTATTTCTCTGACTGGATTTCTGTAAAGCAGTATGAGCATTTCTTATATTTTAATGTAGTTTATCATTTAGATTAGGGTTTGGGATAAATTCAATTTCATGTGCATCAATGCCCCATTAGTTTTTCACAGTCAAAAGAAATACAGTGGAAAACACAGGTAAAATTATGATTTCAGTTAGCACAGGTGATAAAATCACTGCCTATATTTAAAGTGCAGAATTTATTTTTCATTCCAAGACACTAAGCATAGCTCCTTCATTTCCAAATCTTTACTTCTGTGCTGCAGTCAACCATACACAGTTGTGTGAAAACACTGAAGCCTTCCTTCTGCATAAATTATCCTTCTACTGAATGATAGTAAATGTTTGTTTTCAGGGCAAATATAAAATTAATTTAAAAGTTTGGCACGTGTTTGGCATTTTGCCTAACTGTAAAGGTAAGAAGATTGATTTAGAGAAATAACCAAAAGGCTTCCCTAACCTACTTCACTGCCTTTGACAGAATATTTCATTTCACTTCATGCTTTTCTGAAGAAAATATAGTATGGTATAGTTACCTAATGCAAATTAAGGTGTGGCTCCTTTTTTTTTTTTTTTTTGTGTACCTATGGACACAGTGTAATACTCTTCTTTTGTAGTTAAAGTTACTAATCATCCTACTTAAGGACTACAATAATTTTTTTTTTCATTTCTCCTTAGAAAATGTCAATCAAACAGAAAACAAACAAACAATCCAACCAAAAAACCCACAAAACAAATCAAGAAAACAACCAAACCAACCCATTTACTGTTACCTGCTTTTTCTAAAAAGTGACAGGAGAAGTAGTGTGTCAGGCAGCACTTTAAACAGGAGCAAATCCAGTGCACAAGCGTGGCTTAGGGGGCACTGTGCTGCTGAGTGAACCATTTACAGATGAGACTCAAAACTAAATACCTTCCACTTGCAGGTATTGAAGATCCTATAAGACTTTCTAGGATAGGATTCCTGACTCTACTATTAGGGCAAAATACTAGTCACAGTTTTTATACTTTGCCCAGTTTAATTCCTCAAGTATCTTAATTTGAGAATATTGTTCTTTACTACCTACATTAAAAATGTTGTTTAGTGTTTTTGTCCTGCAATGCAGAGACTGTAACTCAGCCACTTTGTTGGTGCATGCTGTGCTAATTCATGGTAGTAGTTCTGGTGAGCATATGCAAAGCTGTAAAACAACTGGGAATAAATGTCTTCAACATCCAGAATTAGTGTATGAGGGTGCATGTGTGCATGCCAGAGAAGCACAGTTGTTTCTGCCCCAGTACTGATATTCCTGTGGTGTGTAAAATTTACGTAATACCCGTCAGGGAATAATCTGTACTTAAAAGTGACTATATATTTGGGGTTTTTTTAAATAATTTTGTCTCTGAACTCTAAAACATTTAACATGTGATCTCTAAACATTAAAGACATGAGCAGTTGAATGATTAGTTCTCAATATGGTTGTTTGGAAGATTTCAGCCTTTATCTCTGGCTGATAAATGAAATTTGAAAGGTATGAAAAATTCTGTTAACCATAGCTCCTGCTCATGGTTAAGAGCTGCATTTCTGTTAATACAATTAATGCTAAAAATTACCAGTCTTATCAGATTAATAAAACCAGCTAAGTACCAGTGAGTCATCTGTTCCATGTGGATGAACATGAGCTCCTGTTTGGACAGCTAACAGCTAGTTAGCCCTGGTAGACCTGTCCTGCAAAGGGGTCTAAGCTAAACCAGCCATCATGACACCATGAGGCACAGTTTCATTGTTTATAGGCAATGCAAAAAAAAGGAGGCCGCTGATATGGCAGGCAGGGGACAAAATACGTGGCAAAACCCACCCAGCAACAGAAAGTGATTGTATTTATAGAAGTGATTCTATCCACCTTCTCCTAGAGGAAGATGGTACGTGTGTGAAGGTCATAAGAAGAAACTCCATATGAAAACCCCAGAACAGCCTACAAAGGTTTATATAATCCAGCATGTATCTCTCTCTAGTGTTAATTATAGTAGAAAACTTATTTTCCATGGTCAATAGTGCTGTAGTTTAAATAGTGTGTGTATAGTCTGGTGGTAAATCAGGGTGAAGTGCTTGAACTTCATCATATACTAGATGGGCAGTCTTGGACAAGTCCCTAAAGCACTCTGTAGCTTCATGTATGACATGAGTATTGCACAATAATAATAGAATGAATATTGCATGATACTGTTTTAAAGAAATATTGCAGAACCTAATACTGAAGTGTAACTCTCCCCATTACTCTATTCCTCAGTTTTGAATTATATGCAATTTTGCTATTCATTTCCAGCAAACAAAGCTACGTGGAATTTGGAAATTCAAAGAATGGAAGTGGAATTTTTAAGAAGCTTCTGAACTGAAAGCTAAAAAAATCATGTATCATATAAGGGAGAACAAAGATTGGCAGAATAAGATTTTTTTTTCCTCCAAAGCCAAGTTTTATCAGAAAAACAGTTAATACTGAAATGTTTTAAAAGATGCTTTTAATAATGTACCATTACTTTTTTTTTTCTTTTGACTGGTTTTAATATGCACAAGGAGAATCAACAGAATTTAAAAGAAACCAGTTTGGGATTTGAAAGGAGTGAATAAGATAATCTCCTATTTAGTGGTTGTTTTTATGTGGAGGAAGTTGCTGTTTCAGGTTTGTTTTGGGGTTTGGTTTTTTTTTATAAATCATGTCTTTGTGGATTGAACATAACCAGAATAACATAGTCATGTAGCTTTATAAGTAATTGTAAAGCAACTTGGTAGCATTTGCACATCTATAGTCCTTATATAATGAAAATACATTCAGCGTTTGCTTGAGGCCTGTAAGAAATACAGTTTTGCTTGATGGCAATTGTCATTTTTATTTTTGTGGAATTAGTTCAAACCTGAGCAGAGTTAAAGCTGGGTTTGTTATCACAGAATAGACAAAGCATTTTTTTTTTTTAAATTACAGACTTTACTCCCCACTCCTTATGAAATTGCTTGCTTCTTCACATCTTCGTGCAAAAGGGAATATATTTAGGTCACAGACATATTATTTCATTCTCACTTCACCTTACCTAGGTTTCGATATAATTTATCCGATGCTTACATGGACAAATTTTCAAGGCTGTTGGTGAAGTGTGGTGTAAAAATAGCTAGCTAGGTATCAGCTGCATTTCTACCATAGGACTGTGGTGATCTGTGAGATTTTTGTTCTTTGTAGTACTGCACAGTCTACTGTAATATTGAACCCTAAAATTACTTTACAAAAGGGATCAGCCACATTGTCTTGGCTTAACAGATGGGATGAGTGAGGCAATAGGACCATCAGGGTTTCCTTCGGAGAGTCTGTTGGATGGAGAAGTGGGAACTGCCATTTCCTCATTCAGGTCCTCTCTTAGATGGGGACAGTGAACTGGGCACTTGCAAATCAGATATCTTCAAGTTTTTCATGTACTTCAGTTGCTTTGAGACATTCTTTGGAGAAATCTGCCTCTCTCTGCTAGTGATATAGAAGTATATGCTTCAGTATATGTGGTTAAATACTTCCTAGCATGTCTTCTCCCTGTGCAGTATTCCTGTTGGAAACAAACAACTCTTTATTTGGTTGACACCTGGTTTTGATATTTCCAGGTGTAGCATAGAATCATGAAATGGTTTGGATTGAAAGGGACCTTTAAAGAACAACCTGCTCTGCCGTGCCATGGACGTAGCCATCCTTCACCAGACCAGGTTGCTCAAAGCCTTGAACGCTGCCAGGGATGGGACATCCACACTTTCTATGGGCAGCCTCTTCCAGTATCTCCATCATGAACTGTATTGTTTTATAATTAATTGCCATTAAACCCTTAGAGAACAGTTGTTGGTATATATATGGTATGTGTACACACACACACACACACACCCCACATATATTCTTTGAGAAAGTACAAATAAATGAATATTAACTTTTTTGGTTTTTTAATACAAAGTTTGGAACTCTTAAAAGCATGTAAAAATTACTAGTAACATAGCGTGGCACCTGACTGAGCAATTTTTTGACCCAAGTCATCTTATGTTCACAGATGGGAATGTGCATTTTCATAATTATATTAAATTATTTATTTGAATTCTATGATCAGTCAACTAAATCAGTAACATATTGTTATAAAAAAGTCATACATTTGGATTTGAATTCTGTTTACTTTACATCTCGCTCTTGCTGGGTGGTGGGAAAGCTGTGAAGGAAAATCTTTTGGTTCAAGAGATATGATTGTTTTCATTTTCAATAATTATACTTTGCCCAGAGAAAATAATCTTGTTGTGTCTTTTTACTTGTTAACAACATTTATGTATTGGGCTGTTGTTTGATGGAGGCTTAGGATGTCACTTCATATTGGGGTGAAATTTCTCAGGCTTGTATTCAGTCAAACTTTCAGTCATGTTCTGCTGTTGATGATGTGACAATAGATAGAATAAGTAATTTTGTTAAGTAGCAGCATTAATACAATCTCTATAATTGTAGGGCAAGCATTTGAGGTATTCAGAGCCAGGTTTGAGACTGTCTCAGTGAATCCTGGCCTATGTGTAAAGTACAAGTGCTCCTTCAGTAGAGAACCTTCCTATAATTAGTGAAAAATTTAGTAGTTTAACAATAATCTCAGGCCAATAATGCTGCTATTAATTTTCAGGGTGTTGGAGTGCGTATGCATGTGTTTGTGCGTATTTGAAGGAAAACAGTTGCTAAAAGGGACCTGGCTCCTTTAGTTTGTTCAATACTGAGAAAGATTTCAATTGACTGTAAAAAGGTATTTTTAACACTGATGTATTGTATTAGCACCTGGGAAGTGCTGACTGTTCTAAATGTAAAATCTTAGCTTTCAGGAGAGGTGAAATAAAACTCGGGCATATAAACAGCATTTTAGCATGCTAGCCATTAACTGCTCATGGCAACTGCCAATGTTTAAAAATAAAAGGGAAACTAATTTATGTCTGGATTACAGTCCTCAATCACTATTTCTTGTATGTTTTACATTTGGTCTTTCAATAAATAATAAGCTTTCTTACTGGAGTAATAAAATAAAGAAAAAAACTACGCATCATTTATTACATGCAATTTCCACACACTTTGCTGATGAAGAAAATTTGTTATATATTTGCTGTTCATTAAAGCATGAGTTCTTCCATTCATATTAGGGAATTTGAGCTCAAAGTTATTATCTTGACTATTCAGCCCAGAGAGATCTTAAATATTTTTCTATTTGCATGAGGGAAGGTGTAAAATAATGAGTTCATTTAGCATTGTATGTTAAGCTGGGTTTTTGTATGTTTTTTTTTTAAGTTATGAACCATCTAAGAAACTTCTTCTAGAAAACTGGTGAAGTATAATGTTCATTCTTATACTCATTCATTTTCAATGAATGCACGACTAACACTTTGAAATCCTGTGCAGCTTTGTACTAGAAACTCTTCTAAGTGGTTTTGGAAGATGTCAAAACTACTAGCAAGCTAACATGTTTTCAAGTGGCACTCAACATTTCTAGCTGGTTGAGCTTCTTTCAGTGTCAGGTAGACTGTCAGAGTATTCACAGTAACAGTTGATTCATACAAGGTCTGGCATTTCCTGAACTGGATTTATTTGTTATCTTGTATATTCTCAAGGCAGCTATCCAAGGCATACAGTTCCCTGTGCATTAACACTGTGGGTGCACCAAAAGTGTCCCAAGCAGCAGCAGATAGTTACTGATCCTGGAGCAGATGATGTGACCTGCTGCCACAATGCTCTTCAAGCAGCAGGTACCTCTTCCCAGGTGTTTAGCAGGCACGTTATGGGCATGAAGACTGTGCACAGCTTTTAGGTATGGAGTGGGTCCCCAGAACTAACTGAGTGCTCTGATTCATTCCCCAGCTTGCTGCTGGGACAAAAATGCTTTGACTTGACAGTGCATGTCACTTGTGTGCTATAAATTGGACAGTAAGCTCAGACGGCTTAGGAGGAGTGATTGTGTTGCATGAATATTTTCCTGGAGGAGGCCTTTATATTTCTCAGATACCACTCAAACAACTGCATCATTCTAATTCCAACCATGTTTTAAACTATAAGGGAAAAATATAATGTTGTAGACCTCTTGCTCTGTTAAGGAGGAGTTAGTAGATGGATATGTATTACCCAAGAATCGATCCTCGGAGAGTGTAGAGGAGCTTGTGAACAATGTATGCCAAATTATTCAACCAACAAGTTGCTGCCTTTCTCCAGGACTTGAGAGTTTAATTTCCTGAGTTAATTTTCTGCTGGATTAGAGAGCTATGTCATTTTACAGGAAGGTTTGTCATGTTTTGTATCCAAAGCACAGAAAGTTGGGAGAGCAACAGGCTGGATGAAGAGAGAGAAAAACAGGGCACCATTACTTTGATGATCTTTCTTTAGCCATGAGGCAGATGAATGGAAGAGATGACCAGAGGGATGTTCCTTTGTAAGGCTACTTTGAAAAGTAGCCTCCTCGATGAAAACCTATTCAGGAGGTTTATAAATACCTCTCAAGGAAAGCCAGAAGGAAGACAGTTGACTATGTAGCCTTGCATTGTGACTTGAAGGCTAATGAACTTCAGCTCTTTCAGACCATATAGGTCAGGTGATGGCTGATTTCCTAAAGCTATTAATACCTACTGTGCTACTGAAGCCAGTTTGGCTTATGTCACATTATGGTAATGTGTTTGCTATGCTATATCATATCAACATACCTATAAGTTTTCTAGTTCTGAACTGAGACAGGAGATGTTCCCATTTATGTGTTTGGGATTTTTTTTTTTTTTTTTTTTTTATGAAAAAGAGGTATAACATTCTTGAAATGCAGTAAGTTTCCTCCACAGGACCATTGTGTGATAATTTTACTCATTATATTATAATGAGCACTTGCTCTATTTATTGTGGAGCACAATATATTTTAATTACTGTTGTGACTCCCCTGCAGAGCAAAACTCAAGAGCGTCTCCATGAATGTGATTCATTTAAATGGATTTTTTGCAGGTTTTGGGACTAGAGAGCACATACTTATTTGCAACATACAGCTGTAATTTTGCTTTTTAAAGCAGGGCATTACTTTTCTTAACTTTGCAGAAATCCCAAAACATGGATGCTTGTAT
Source organism: Myiagra hebetior (assembly GCA_013397015.1). NCBI lineage: Eukaryota > Metazoa > Chordata > Aves > Passeriformes > Monarchidae > Myiagra > Myiagra hebetior. Next base: position 90,328 of record VWZQ01000644.1, read on the forward strand.
ATTTAGCATTCATATTTTATACCAGGTGAAAGATGAGTGTTTTCTTTAAAACATTGTTGTATTAAAAGGCAGCTTGTAAATTTTTTGTTTGGGACTCTGATGTATTCATTAAAATTACAGCTCATGAATTAATGTCATTTGGTACTCAACCTCCCTTCCAAATCTGCACCTTTTAGATTCAGGTTTATGTTTTTTGAAAAATACTAGTCAATATTTAAGTAAGTTTATTGCATCTGCAAGCTATTTAGAGGAACTTTAATAGAGAGTTGGTTTTTGTCTCCTGAACTGTCAATATTCTGGCAACGACACTGTATTCAGGAAAATGAGAACTGGAAAAGGAATGTCATATGAATTGACTTGTAGACAAGGTCTTTAGCCTGTCAGTCTATCTAGTCAATCTTTGTAGATTACTGGTGATCTTGCTGTGACACCAACAGTTTTTATAATGACATTTCTGTAATGTCCGCATACAGCGTTACCCAGAAGGAAACAGTTTTCTCCTCTCCATGTTTTCATGATGTTGCCACAAAATTCAGATTCAAAATGAGGCAACCATTTGAAAAATACTGTTTTATCAACATCGAGACTTAAAAATATGAGCTGATTTTCTGAATTGGCAAAGTTGTTTATCTTTTGCCTTTAACCTGAAGGCTAGCTTCATTTTCTTATTCTAAAAAGTGCAGTATTAGTAAATTCAAACTGATAGATAGCTCTTTAATCAAATCATTCTTTTCTTTTCTGTACTTTTTCTCTACTGTGCCACTTTTATTTGAACATCTTTTACCATCCCCAGAGGCTTTCAAGCAGGAATTTACTGAATTTATGAGTACACAACCATTATTTATTTTCTGATAGAAACAGTAGATAGGTAACCTACTTCCAGGTAGAATGTTATAATGACTGACTACTCAAACATGAGGTCCTGCTGAGTCTCTGAACACCAGATAGCTACCACTCATGTAGGTATTTGTGAACCTCCATGGCATCCACAGATGGGGCAATTGTTATTCCCTCTGAGTTCTTGTCTTCCCATTTCCCCACTCTTTCCCTTATGTCTTTAGAATTTTGTATGACTTTTTTATTACTGGCAACTCTATATTTTCACTCCTGTCTTTACGTTAGCTGTAGCTACATTAAAGGTCCAAGTTCTTTTGATCCATTTCTGTAGACTCCTGACATTAGAGAACATTATATTTGGAACAAAGATGGACTTTGAATAATTGCAGAAAGAAGGAACTTCAAATGGATAGTTTAAATCATATTTGGCCTCATCCCTGCTATAACTGTGAACACGCATTGTCTGCAGGAAACGATAGCTTATGGACTGCACGTAATTACTGGTCTGTTAAGCTCCTGTCTCCTATGTATCTCATGCCAATAAAAGGAAGTGTTGTGGATCTGATGTGCAATTCCGCTGACCAATTTTAGCAATTGATTAAAAAGGGCAGAAAGGAAAAGACAGAAGAGATGAAATAACAAATTCAATAATGAAATAAAAGTATGTCATTTAAGAAAGCGATTGAAACCTTTTTTTGGCATATGATACAAGAAAAGAAGGGCATGACTAAACCTGTTTTTTGCTCCTCTTGAGGTATTGTTACAGATTATTGTAGGAAAGGTGTCAATTAGAGTCAGCTCCTTTATGCCTTCTTATCTTTTTCTTTTCACAAGATGATGTAGTTAGTTTTACAGGTTGCCACATAATGAAGTTGATTTTTTTCCCCCTCAAGAAACTATTTATGTAGTAGATATCTTACTCCTAAAGAGGATTACAGGCTTAGACCAAATAATCAGGGTTTGTAAATACTTTTTATGATGTTATAAGCAAAATACTATCTATTGAAAATTATACCTATCCTCTGCTTAACTTTGGCTCACCAGGGCAAAATACATTTGCATATTGAGTTGGATCTCAACCTTGAGATATACTGAGATCCTCAGCCAAGGGCCTCAGCTTTTTATTGACACATCTACTTAACAGCACAGAAAGAACTTCTGCAATGAAGTCTGTTGGTATTAACCTTCCAATCATAGAGACCAAAGGGCTTCTGCACAGCTGCCACAATTTTTGTAGCCTGAATAAAGTGCACCAAAAATTTGTCTTCAGGAAGCAAGTCTTTGAAACAAGGCCGACATGAAGACTTATGCAAAAGCCTTCTCCAGATGTTTACATCTCATTTTTGGATGTAGGATGCAACTCTTGTCTGATCTGCAACAGCTGTAACAGTAGTACTGGACTAAACTTTACAGGTTTAGGAAACTGTTCCTCCATCCAGTTGATATTGTCTGCCTCTTTTATGATAAGGAGGTTTCTTCTTCCTATAAGGACTAAATAAATTCTGCATGCCAGATCTTAACACAAAATGGGAGAAAGAGCCCTACTAACCAGATTAACTTGTCAACATTTGAAACAGATTTATGTTTTTCCACATAGTATTTCTTATAGCGTAGCCCAGTTGAAACTTATCAGTTTGGTGTGGAGGTTTTTTGGGTGGTTTGTGGTTTTTCTCTTTGTTTGCTTTGCCTTCTTTCTGTACAATTTACCTTAAAATGATGGGTCTTTTTATGTGTGTTACATGTTATCATGCACGTATTTCCTTTGTCTTTGACTCTGTTCCTTGTTGCATAAACACAGCCTTTAATTTTTATTTGGTTACTCTGCAAGTTGTACATAACTGTAACAAATACACCATTCCTGTGTGTGACACTTCAAAAATATTGTTATTGAGTAGATTCCCAAAGGCCCTGTGAGACTGGTATCTTAACATTTATTCAGTCTGATCCTCTACAGTTTGCACTTTTTCAGTTCAAAAGACCACATAATTCTGTACTGCCTAAAGGCATGAGAGATTGGTTTTTCTCACAAGCAAAATGAATAGGTATTTTCAGCTCCCTCCATTTTGTTTAAAGTTTGTCTTTGAAAGCTTAGGATGATGAATTTGAGATTTCCTTTCAGGCACATGCTTATTTCTTTCCATCACTTATATTTTAAGGTTATACTTTTCACTCCTCATTGTTCAAGTGCAGTAGAGGTTTAGTGAACCCTTCCTTGTCAGATAGTACAGACAGACTGCAGTACTACTTCTCCTTTTGAAGACCTTTTTATACCTAAAGTGGCTTGTGGTATCTTTGATGTTGCCTAATTGGAAACTAAGAATTGAAAAAATAAATAACTGAATGAAGAGATGAGCAGCAGACCTCAGGTTGTACATGATCCAATTTTCCTTTCAATCATTCTTTTATTCTTATGCCTTACAGTCAGGTAGCCCTCTAATGCTATTGCTTTATTTATTTCTATCACCCATTCCTGCATTTGAGTGTCTCTATTATCTGTCTCCCACACATTGAACAGAAACTCTTGAATTTGCATTTGTGTTCATGGTCCCTCTGAATCCATCTCAAAACTTCCACCTGGCCTTCTTTTTAGTGACTTGTCTTTCTTGAACATTTATTTTTTCCTGTCTCATCCACTTGTCTCATCTAGTTTAGGCTTAAGTTTCTTGGGACAGGAGTATCTCTTTTAAAATTCTGTAAAAATACACTTCACACAGGCAGCTCAGCAGAAGTCCTGCATCTGATTTGGGATTGGTTACCTAGTGCAATGATGAAGCGTGGCTGCCAACTGTCACATGGAAAAGCACACGGGGATCTGGTGGGCCATGAATTACATGTGAAAAATCTGCTTACAGCAAGGAAGTCTTCCCGGTAGCCAGGCACAGAAGCAGGGTTGGGACATAGAATTCTCCTCTTCCATTGCAGTGGATCAGCTGTGCCCATTTTGCAGTGCTCCAAAACAAGAAGGAGGTCAAGAAAATATAGCGATGAGTGGGAGGCCTTGAGGTTCTGGGAATGTATTGCCAGGAGACAAGAGACAGGGCACTGCAGGGAGCTTTGAAGAAGCAGCTTTTCACAGGGAGCAAGGTTAAGCACTGGGACAAGTTGATTAGAGAGAGACCTCCAGCCCTAGCGGTTTTCAAAACTCATCTGGACGTGGCCGAAAAGCAACCCACTAAAACTCAGAAGGTAGCTGTGCCTTGGGGAGGAATTTGGACTTTCTGGATCTCTGAAAGTCCTTTCAACCTACATTTTCACTCTTATTGCTCACTCTGCAGTCCTATTTGCAGTAAGTCATTTGCTATTTTTTAGAAATAGCTATCTGTAGAATTCTGTGGAGCTATCTGGTGATTTCACAGGCATAAATTCAGTTCTAAGTCTTCAGCACTATATTTTGCTGACTTGGGAATGTATTGCATCTATGAAGTGCTCGTTTCTAGTCACTTTGGATGTGAACATCCACTTCAAACTTCAGTAATTGGAGAAATCAGGTTAGAGAGACAGAGCCATTTTTAAAGGATACTTTTTTATGTGCACTGATTACTCAATCAAGTACCCTTCTTCCAAAAAATATAGTTTTGAGAGAGGTAAGAGTATTTGTGGAGCGGTAAGAGCATAAGTGAATGGAAATTTCAAGGCTTGGAGCACAAGAAGGATAAGTAACTTTTTTGTCATAATGGCAAGAGCAGAACTGATTTATAGAGTTTTACATCTTTAAGGCCAAAGCAAAAGATGAACCTGTGAAGGTGAAACAAAATATTTATGTCATCTTGTGGTAAGATACAGAAAAAAGAGTGATGACCAGAAGGACCAAAGACTTGTTTAGCACTAGAATACTATCTGAAGGAAAGAAGTTTAATCTCATGAAACAAAATTGCTTGGATGGACAACAGATCATTCTAGAAAATAATGATGACAGAAATATTCTTTGTGTGCTTAAAATATTTCCTTAGTTTCTAAGATAATCCTCTTGCTTAGTAGAGCAGAATTAAAGTCCTTCTTCTGATTTCTCTGAGTTTAGAATTAGTTTTTCCCCTCGAGCACCATGCCAGTACAATTAAGAGCATTAATTTGCAGCATGGCCTGGCAGAAGATACTAATCTGTAGTGTTTTTCTTAGTGGGTTGAGACCTAGATGGCATTAAGCATAAGGAAGCATCAACCATCCTAAAGGACCAACTCTACTGCTTCTTTTCTGTATATGTTTAATAATTTCCTAATTTTCATTGCAGCTTTTGATAATCCTAAATAAATGTTACGTGTGTAGTGCATTGTGCAACCTTTGGAGGAATCTCAAACAACCTTATTATTATCTCTCCCTGGCATATGCTAAATAGTGTGGAGAAAATAGGTCTCTTGCAGATGGACACAGAAAACAATGCGAACGTTGCATTAAGAAAAATACCATCCTTGAGATTGTCATCTTTCACAAAGAGAATAATACCAAGTTTTGTTTTTTTTTTTTTGCTGTAAGTTCTGCAGGTGTGTGTTTTTGAAACAAAAGTATTTTATCCTTTGCTTTTAATGCATTAGGTTTTTTTATCTTGAATGTGTGACCTATTCATGGGCAAGGTGCAGCTCAGTTTCAGCTTAGTGAGAGTCCTCTCCATTCTGATTTGCATGGACTACTATATTTCATCTTCTTTCAAATACGATTGAATGTATTAGCCAGCACCTCATAGAATCATAATTGAGTTCAACTGCCAGCTCTGGCCAGCTACTTCAAAATAATCAAATGTTTCTATTTCTTGGAAGCAGCACATATAGTATATCATTTTTGCTGTTGTAGTGCCTCTTAGAAACACATAACTTCTTTTCTACTTTTTTGAATGAAAAAGGTAATTTAGATTTTTTGTTTTCTTCCCAGCAGAGAAATCAGTGTGTTCTATCCAGACAGCTATTATAAAAGTAAAGACTTCACTCTTACCTTTTCTTTCTTTTCCATGGGAGTAGTGTATCATCTTTTTGAACTTATTACAGACTGATGACCATGGAGACAGAAAGCATGGCATCTCTCTGGTGTTAATTAATGACAGATTGTCTTTAATTGAACTTGAAGGGTTAAAAATACTGAGTTAACATCACAGTAACGTTGCTTTGCAAGTGCCTTTGATATTAGCATATGAAATTTATGGTCTCTTGTACAGAACCAGGACTACAAGCAACTCCTAATCCAGTTTCTGGAAAGTAACTGTGTTAAATGAATATTTCTAATGCTATCTCAGTAAGATCTCCTTTTTCATTCCTAGCTTTTTGACTTAACTCACTGTCAGCCAAAAAGAAAGCTAAGAACAACTGTGTAGTTCTAGAAGTGTGAAAAGATGTCTGGAAAGCCCGCAAAATATGTCATAGATTTGATGATAAAAATATTTCTTTCTAGATATCTTTGCTTTTTGTCTTGCTGTGATTGGACCCAAATGAAAGTTTTCTTCCTTGTAACATTATATTTTTATCCCATGAGCAAGTGGGTAGTGATGCCTCAATATGAGATTAGTTTTTATTTTAAATAAATTTAGAGAACTGACAATGAACCCTGCTTAATGAACAGATCTCCCAAAAATTAACTCTGAAGATTATGAGCCAGAAATTTTGCTGATTAATGCCTGATCCAACATCGGTGAAGTCAAAACAGCTGCACATAATGTAACTTGGAAATAGCTTGTGAATATGTGCAGAAATCTCTGTTTGGAACTTTTTTTTTAGTTCATTCCAGTAGTTCCTAGTGTTACCTGAAATTCTGCTTCATTGCTTTCAAAAGTCATTGTGTCCGTAGGTCACAGTGCATTTGATATAATTTTCTTTGAGTCTAAAGATTTTTTTTTCCTCCTCAAAAATTTCTAGTCAAATATTACCCTGGAAGTTAGGACACGTTGGTCACGGTGGCTTTCAATGTTTTTGTGGCGGCAATATGGTTAAATGTTCTTCAACATATCTTCCAGAAATGCAGGCTTACTTTGGAAGATAAAAGGGGGTATAAACCTAGGTGGACATATGCTTGAAAGTGTCTGTGTGGCTATCTGTGCTCATATGAAGGCTGATTTTTTGATAAACTCTCACCAAAAAAAAAAAATGTGGAAAGACACAGGTGCTGCACTATCTTTATCTTACCATATTATTGTTATTTTTAATAATTATAAGAATACTTTAAATTACATTCACTAAATTTGTATGCATAGTTGGGTCTAGAGCTAACCCATGAAATAATGAAAAAGCTTTTGTAGATAGATGTACCAGTCTAGTTATTAAAGGAAAGGGAAAGAAAAAGATTATGGCCTAAAAAAGTGCACTTCTGAGAGACTATTACATTTTCATTTATTTTAACAGGAGATACAGGTAACTGGTTGAAGCTGATAAAATCATAGGAGATTTCTTTTCTGTCTCAGATCTGTTTTATGCCTTAGTTAGCTACAGCAATGTTTATCTTTGCTCTCAGTTTACACTTTTTCAGAACACAAATATTTTACAGTCACTGTAATCACAGAAAATTTACTATACAGGTCAAGTTTAGTTTCCTACCAGCTATCTAAGAGATTTCCTTTATAAAAGTGGTCACTGATCATACTTGTCTAGTGTTGCAGACTTACTGAAAATCATAAAGAGAGTAAGATCTAGGCATTGATCTCTACTTTCACGGATTCTTAACTTTATGTAGTGTGTCTAATTCTTTTCCAGTAGTGGAATAACTCAGTCTGTAATGCTGGACATCCAGATAAACCTGCAGAGAATCAGAATTGGGTAACCTGCTGGCGAGTAGGTGACAAAGGCTAAAAGAGCATCTAAGACTCAATGTTGTAGCTTCTTTCCTTACAATATATGTGACACAGTTGACATGAAATGGAAAGGTTCAGTTGTTAGATCTATAAAAATACCCACAAAGCATGACTAAGATAAAAGGCATACAGAGTGGAAGGTCATACTTTCTTCTCAAATGGATGCTTCCTTGACTATAGGTGGTTTAGCAACTAAAACTTGAGAAAAAAATAGGGGTTTTTTAATCTTTTTTTTTCCTCCGAGGGGGATCTTTTTGTTGTTATATCTTTAGAAGAATGACTTTTCGTTTCCTTTTCTATTATCACAAACCCTTAAGTGGCTGATTATTATTGTAGGATAACCTTGTCTAACAAAGTAACATCTGAAGAGGTGAAACAATTCTTAAAGGAATGCCAAAGAGTGAAAAATGTCAAGATGTCAAGCATGTCTTCTGGATGGGTTAGAAGCTATTTTCAAGAGTACATATTGAAAGGGAAAGAAATTAGGTCTGTTGGACCTAACTCCAAAATACAAATGCTAGTTTGGCTGTGAAAACTAGCAGTGCTCCACAGCGACAGGGTTTTGTCTGAGAAATACAACCAGTGATGTAACAAGGCCCTAAAGCAAGTCAGCTGTAGTTCAGATTTAGCCTTGTCATAAACAGGTTAATCATTTCTTCTTTTACAAGTACAATATTTATAATTAGTTTTATTGTTACTGGTTTGTTGATTTTGTTATTCAGATGCTTGATACATACTGCTGAGAATTGTGATGGTTTATGGTGTTTTCTACCTCTTCTTGAACGTAGATCATAAATACAGTTATTTTGAATTACATGCTGTACAGCCAAAGACAGACATTTCAAAGTGCACCTTGCTTTCATTTTCCAAGTGAAAAACATATTATTTCATGAGGTGATTTACTAGTTGACATTTGGAAAGGATGTCTATCTAAATTTAATGTTGCCTTTTAACCACTTACATGGCTTGTTAGTACATTCTCAGCTAACTTGTATAACGCATTAACAGTTTCACAATTGACTGTCTTCTCAAAAGTGCAATGATATATCTGAAAGTTTTTTTAAAGTTGCAAGTAGTATGTTTTTGGATTTAGATAAATGGCAAGATAAAAAAAAAAAAAGGTGTATTTTAATGTACAAACTGAGATTAGAACTTTGTGCTTTGAGGCCAGTTTGTGCAAAATGATGCAGTCATATATCTAATGTTCAAAGTCATCTCTCTTAATCACTCTACCTTTGTTTATATGTTTTGGCTTCTGAAGCTCATTTTATTATGCCTTAAAACTTTTATTTTTTCAATACAATCTGCATTCTTCTCATCGCCCAATTATCTTATATGTTGTCCGCAAGGTCTTTTACTTACTACTGATTGGGATGGCAGACGTGTAAAGGGCATAGATTTTCTCAGCCCCATTGATTGCTGGTGATAAAGAAAAATCTACTCTGTGTATATGTGATATATTTTACATATATATAAAGCATATCTTTTTTTGGTAAATACCATATGGAAAGGTGTTGACACTCATGTCATCCTTTATCTGTTTTTGTCACAAGATGGTGTCTGAGATGCAGTGTTTGTGTACACATAAAAGGACAGAAAATAAGCGCCTAACTTGCACTATTCTGATAATTCAGCAAGTGGCCTTTGTGCAAGTGTGGGTATAAGTGGTAACCTAAGTAAGTTGTCTGTTTTACTTGATTAATTCTTTTCCTCCACCAAAGAGGAAAACCTGCTCATGTTTGAAGTGGCTTTATAATAAAACTGCAGAAACATAAAGCTTTAATTATAGATTCACATGCTTGAAAGTGTAGTTATGGCAATTATGTGGAATTTTTTTTTATCCCTCCTGTCTAGTAAAACTGTAATTGAAAAACAAGGAGTATGTTCATGATCAGAAGTGTCTGAGATGGTTAGATTTATCCAGTTCGACAGTAAAAAAATTGCACAGAATCTTGAATCAACTTCTGAACCTCTTGTCTTTTTTGACTGGTACCATAAAAAGAGTGTTAAATTATGTCAACGATTGTATGGAATTTCATATATGGAAATGTCAGTATACAGACCCACATTTAGGCCAAAAAAAAGTTTGTTTAGTCACAAAAGATCTCAGACATATCTAGACACAATTCTCACCATCTTCACGGTTCACCCACTTTATTTTAAATGTCGTTCTCTTTTGTTGTATCACTTACTCTTACTGCGCAAACCATAGATCAGATTTTATAGGTACCTGATCAAACTGAAATCCAGGTCTTCTTCTAGAAAAGTAGAAGTAGAGCTGAAAGTGTGAGCCAGAAATCTAGGAAATTATACAGGAAAAAAGTTTATGTCAAACTCTGAAATGTACAGATTCCTTGGGGCTGTAGGCTTTATTTTAGCTCAGGAATGCTTTCAGTATGAAGATTCACGTTTGTCAGAATGGTTACTCCTTTTCTGTTAGTCTGGGATTGTATACATCAATCTTAGTGCAACTGCTCTATGTCTAACAGGCTAATTATACCAAAAGCACAAGCTAATTAATTGCCTAGAGCTCACAGTAAGGAGTTGTTGTTGATGCTTTCTTTATCTGTGATACAGTTAAGTATTGTGCAGAAGTACACTTCTAAAACCTTGTCTGTGAGGCTTGAAAGACTTCTGAAATGTGCCAGCAAAACTTAGAGAAATCTCACCTGGTTTCTGATAGTACTGAAGAAATTTTAAGACTATTCTCTTTTACAATACTGCATGTTCATAATCATTGGATCGTTATTGCTTAGAGATCTACAGAGATGTTCCTAAAATATTGGAAAACTCAAACAATGTAAAAACTTTAATTCATACATTTTTCCCTCTTTATGTTCAAAGGCAGATGGTAAACTGAAGAAGATATTATTATTATTATTATTATTATTATTATTATTATTATTATTATTATTATTATTATTACTACTAAGTATTTCACCTTATGGCCATTAATATTTTCTTTTTTACATTGTTTTCATTATGATGCCACCTACAGGTCCTTGTTAGTATAATGTGTGGAGAGGAGTAATGTACTGATGGAATTAAAATTAAAAGGTCTTTGTAAGAATTGCTGTGTCTCATAGTTCTTTTAAATACAATTCCTAGTGTGGGGGTGTGTGTCTGTCTGGAAATACCTTTACATATATTTGATAGAACACTTTTTAAATTTAGGGAGTCAAAGAATCATGTGGGTTGGAAAGGACCTCTTGAGGTAATTTAGTCTGCTCCCCGAGCTCAGGCATGGTCAGCTACAGCATCTTGCCCAGGAACATGTCCAGTTGGATGGTGAATATTTCCACAGAAGAAGACTTTATGACCTCACTGGACAGCCTGCCTTACTGCAATAAGGATGTGTTTTCTTGTGTTCATTTTGAATTTCCTGTTTTTCAGTGTATGCCTGTTGCCTCTTGCCCTGTCACTGGGCAGCACGGAGAATCGTCTGTTTGCCTCTTTCTCATTCTTTTCCTTCAGATATTTATACTCCTTGGTGAGATCCACTCTGAGCATTTTCTTCTCTAAGTGCAACAATTCCAGTTCTCTCATCTTTATCTTGTAGGAGAGATGCTCCAGTCCCTTCATCATCTTCTTGGTCATTTTTTGAACTCTCTCCAATATGTCCATGTCTCTCTTGTACTGGGGAGCCCAGAGCTGGACCCAGGACTCCAGAGTGGTCACACCTGTGCTCAGTAGAGAGAAAGGATCACCTCCTTCAACATTACTGGCAATACAACCACATAACTCTGACAGGGATGTGATGTTAGAGGGTTTTGTCTTTTCTTTTCCAGGGCCACATTAAGTGTTACAAAGCTGGAAATGTCTGCCACAGATGTCACCATGTTTTCAAAGTCAAGAAAAATCAATAGTTAGTAATTTGAACTCACTCAGTCAGTTAAATTTTTCATGATATGGAGTCCATAACTCAGTAAATATGTTTTAATGGAGCTAAGAAAGAAGATAATTTCTTTTATAAAGCTGTGAAAGACACCACTTAGAAGTAATTCATGCAAAATTCTTACTAAAATTTTGCAGTCTAAGTAAGTTTATAGGTAATTTGGTCTCACACCCTCCTAGTGCTGAGACTAATGAACGGCTTATAATGTCAATATTCATAAACACCAACATTACTGCTATTAAGATCTCTGAAAGTTTCCAACATATCCTTTATAAAATGACTTGCAGAAAGCCATATAGTGGCTTCCTGACAATTTAATTTCTGTGCACCACATTGCATCATTTTTTAGGTTTTCTTTTGCTAGGAAGACCAAATGCAATTGGAAACTTAAAATTTCATTAGTTTCCTCTTGTTAATGCTTTCATTTGGCTTTGATGTTATTGTCATAATTACAGCACACAGATGAAATGAATCAAAATTCTAATTCTTCTGGGTTTGAAAGAAAATTTGTGAGGCCAAATCACCTGCATAGTTGCTGTGGAAAACAAATGTTTGCCAATGGAATCAAGAGTAACAGAAAATAAAATGTATTTGTCAGCATGATGCATGCCATTCCTAAATTTTCATTTTGCTGCCATGCTAAGTGAAGGGAAAGGAACAGGCTACATTTTAGCGATCTAGCAATAGAGGTGTCTCTGGAAGGGCTGGCCACTTCAGACAGACCTTACAGAATTTTGTAATACATGGAAGGGAGAATTAGCTGAGATGATGGTGCAAAATTGTTTGCTTTTTCGTTTTTATTTAATAGAAAATATTTCTTCATTGTGTTGCCTCTGGTCACAGATGGTAAATGTGCAACTTCTGAGAGAAAGGCTTGTAAGGTCAAAGTGTCATTTATGTCAGAAAAGACGTTCAAGATAATTGAGTCCAGACATTATCCTAACACTGCCAAGTCCACCACGAAACCATCTTCCTGAACATCACATCTACAGCTCTGTTTAATACCTCCAGGGATAATGAGTCCACCACTTTCCTGGGCAGCATGTTACAATGGCTGACTACCCTTTCAGTGATGAAATTTTTCCTACTATCCAGTCTAAACCACCCCTGGTGCAATCTGAGCCTCTTTCCTCTTGTCCTAGCATTGAGACTGGTGAGTTATGAAGAGACACTGAGTATGTATTGAATGATATGCAGAATCTATGCTACTATTTAGTATTGTGCTGCATCTGATGAGCAGATCTTAGTGAAAACACTTAATTTGCACCTTTTCAAAGTTGCTGTTCTCCATTTGCTGTGTCCGCTATGCTTGGCAAAAGGGTTTTCTGTTGTGTCCTGTGAGTCATCAGATCTAGGAAGGAAGAGATTTGCAAAAAATTTTTCACATGAAATATCCTGCTATTTGTCACAGATTGGAGTTTGGTTTTGTTGGTGGTTATTTTTTTGGTTTTTTGGTTTTTTTTTTTTTGCCTGAAAAGCTTGTGATTGTGACAAATACTGCTGTATGAAGAGTTGCACCACAGGCTCTCCGGCAGATGAAGTTTGCAAATTATATCAGTTTTCAGAGCTGGAAAATGAAAGTGTAAACTTAAAAACATTTACAGTGTGAGGAACATCCAATTTATTAACTGAGCTCTGCTGTAGTTGCTATTTCTGCAAGTTTTTTATATATGTACAATGTTTATTTCAAATATTTTCTCACTGAGAGTAGATAGAAAATATTGTTGAAATGGCATTTGAGAGGGAAGTTTAATGGCTCTTACAGATACTACCTGAAGTCAGTATTCCTGAAAACTAATGCTGCCTAAACCTCTGCAGAATCTTGGGATTCAAAATACCTTTGTATTGAGAAATTTGGAAGGCTAGGCATATCCTGACACCTTTTAAAAACCTATTTTCTTTTATAACACTGCTTTTCCTTTTCCATAGCTCATAAAAAGGCTATTAGAATAAAGTTGTGTGTGTAAATCTGTATTGGGGTTATGCACCTGAACTGTTGGACTGACCATGTAGTGTGGTTATATCTTTCTTCTTCTTTTTCTTACTCTCTCAGTGTTAACTTCTCTTAGGCATACCAAGTCACTCAATTGTACATCTTTATATACACTTGAATTATGAGGAGCACCTCACACACTTAACCCTCCCTATTTCTTAACAACTTTTTAATTATTCCATTTATACTTCTATTATTTCTTTCTTAGTAAAAAAAAAAAAAAAAAAAAAAATGCTTTCAGAAATATGGAGTCATGTATGTNGGAGTCATGTATGTACAATATGTTTCTGAAGATGCTGTCAGTAATATGGAGTCATGTATGTACAATATGTTTCTGTATGTGACTCCCAAGAAACAGAAAAATGGTAATCCCCTCATACTATGCTCTTACATTTTGTCCTGGAAATTGAAGAACAACAGAATTTTTCCTAGTGTATTTTGATGAATTTTTTGTGAGTCCTCACTTTGCAAGAGAGCCAACATTATTCAACCAATTAAATTGACTGGAACAGAGAAACTTTTAATATCTAGTGGGTAATTATAACTTGAAATAGTGTGTACTGATTGTTCAAATAACTGTATAAAATTTATGAGGTTTGTACTGGCTAATGAACAAAGTGAGGCAGATAGTATTATCAGTTGTTTAACTATTTTGTAGTATTGAAATACAATTCCAGACAGTTTCTTCTACCAGTGGAACCTGTTTCTTTGCAAGGACCTGAATATATATTTCCTGAATGATCCCACTTCCAAATGTCACTTATTATTAGAAGCAGCTTGTGCATAATAAAGATCATAATTAGGTCCTTCACTGTGCAGGTAACAGACTGCTTTAGGTACCAGACATCCTTGGTGCTCATTGGGCATTGCAGTGCTTAGTAGTACTCTGTACATTTTGCACTTGTAATGATCAGAAAATAGTTAGTTGTACACAGGAGGGTGTTTCATCAGTAAGGGAAATGAATCCAAAAAACCTAACCTAAATTTTGATTCAGCCAATGTGGCTGAATGCTCCATATGTTTGTATTGATACCTGAGTTGAGATAATTTAATACAGTTAGATTCCTTTTACAGCTTTTATTTTGAGCTTCTTCTGTAAGGAGGGGACCCATACATGCAATGACACTCAGATGCGAGAGATACAATCTGTATTTTAGTTAAAATTACTTTTTATTGGCATATGGAGATGATTCCTAACAGACATGGAAAAGTCTCAAGAAATAAAACCATTGCTAGTACACATGGTCTAATTCAGGTGTGGTCTAACACCTAATCTAATAATACATGCTGTCTGTATGTCTGTCTGTTATCCTGCCCTCCTCCACTGCTAGCAAGTTTTTAAACCATTGGCCAGTTCTTGCCAAGTTTCACAGATGGCTGGAAGGCTCAAAGATGTGAAATATCCTATGCATTTTACAAAAATAAGTACTGCTTCTCGGAGAAAAGATTGCTGTGTGATAACACCTTCTACTAAATATCCCACAATCAGGAAAATACTCGACTTATTTTGATTTAACTATATATTATGATATAGCTATGTAGTTGTGATCTTTCCAGGGCTGCTGTGAAAGAAGGTGCTAATTGCATCACAAAGGGACAGTCTTCAAAGTTAAGATGGCTGGCAATTAAAAAGGGCTTTAAATGATGCATTTTTTGCTCTTCCTGTAAAAGTATGATTTTGTAAATATCTTGTATATTTGGGGTGTTTTTTTTTAATATACCAGTGAAAAATTGTAAAAGCGTTTTTCTTTCTTATTCATTTCTGGACTATAAGCTCTTCAGTGTTATAGCAGAATGCCTCCACAAAATGTTAAAGTTATTCCTCAATTATGCTAGTACATATGGAAGCAGATTTTGTTATTTCCTTTAGTGGATTTTGTTGAAACTTCTGGAGTACTATTGTGATTATTTTCTTTTTCTCTTACAGTATATTTATACATTAGAAGTAGCTGTAGACTATGTAGAAACTCTTAGAATTGCAATTTGAATGAATTAGAAAATATCATCCAGCAGCTGAAGTAAAATATAATTCTGAATGGAAAACAGATAACTGAAATAAAATTCTAGATATGTAAAGGGCTTAGAACCTCTCAATATGAGAACACAGTAAAAAAATATGCTTTAAATGCAGAAAACAAATCTCAAAACTGAGCAAAATTAGAACTGCTTTAATCTTTGACTACCAGGTGAAGGGAGTGAATGGACATAGGAGAAGGAATCTGTCAAAAGTATGGCAATTTCTGGACTGTTAAAATAAAAATTTTAATACCTTATGGAAAATTTTAGGAAAACATTATTTACATCATGTGAAAGACCACTTTGCAGTCAAGTACCTATTTAAAACACGTTATTTACAGAGTTTAACTGAAAAAATCCTTTTTTTCTTAGATACAAACAAAAGGTGTTCTGCTGTTCAATACAACTAATTATAAATATTGTCTTTATGCAGTTAAGAGTTACTTAACGATGTCCTGATAGCATGCTTAACATAGCACTATCACCAAAACAGACTTATGGAAAACTTTGTCTGATAGTCACTTCCTGAAGACCAAATGTGGGTAACTCAGAAGTTACACAGCCTAGTTTAGGTAATAGTTTGTTCAACATGGCAGAGATAGGTGATGTTTAAGCAGAAGATGGGGGACTCTCCACACTATGGTTCACAGACTGACTGACAAGTAAAGAAAGACTCAGATATCAGAAACAAGCTCTGAAACTCTCTCATTTTGGATAGAGAATGAATAATGAATAGATATTGCATGAGTATGTGTAGGGAGCAGATGTATTATTTTTTAATACCTGAACACAAGTATTGATGAAAACAGAAGAAACTCAGACTCCAAGAGCTGGAATTTTGTCCTATACAAAAACATTGATTTAGGATTATTTCAGTCTACAAATATTTGCAAAACATTTATCTGAATTTATTCTTACAGTTAATTTGAATAAATTTAAAGGTCTGAAATTATAATTTAGAGTAATTAAGCTACTTTTTTTATTAGAAAACATGACTTAAGGACCTATCTAATGTTGACAGTCTTAAAAATATCTTCCACCTCTACTTTCACGTGTGTGATCTTACCAAGATTAACACTACTATCTATCTATCTATCTATCTATCTATCTATCTATCTATCTATCTATCTATCTATCTATCTATCTATGTCCCTTTCTAAATTAGGGTAGGAGTTTTAAAGTTTCCTGTTTAATGTAAATTTTCATGGTTATTCATTATTTTGTACTTAAATTATATAACGAGGAAACACTCTCTAATGAAATTTTAAATTTTTCAGAGAATGGCCAGTCAGTGTCTATTCTGTTGTAACTAGTTTCAATAAGCCAGCGCTTGCTCTGAGCCAGAAGGTGAGCATGATGCTTATTTTATATCTAAATATCTGGAAACTTTTCCATTTTGAATTTCACTGTACTTGATAGCCATATTTATTTTTTTAGTCATAAGTGGTCTTTTTTTCACAGCACAGAAACATTGAATAAAAAATGTCCTTGCAATCATATATTTTACTCGTCTGTTTTGGGAATTATTTTTCATTAGATTGTTAGAATAGATTTAATTAAAATCTCCAACTAGACCATTGCATAATGATATCACTTCAGTCTGAATAGAGATGGAGCACCTTCCTGCTTTCTTTTCTAATCCTGAACTGTATGTGTTAGTAAATAAACAAACAAAAAAAATCATTGGTAAAACATTTTAGCATCTGAGACTATTGCTTTAACAGCAATTGTTGAACCGTCCATTCTAATCAAATGTATCCAGACTGGTTATTCAGGAAGTTTACATAAATAATTAAGAGGTTTTACCACATGAAAATACCTTGCTTTCTACTCTTGTGAAATAACACCCTCTTCAAAAGTATTCAGTAAAAAATGTATCTGGAAAAAAAAACAACTTAAGGTCTTAAGAGCACAAAATTTTACCAACTACATGAGACGTTTTAGAAAAGGAAGTATAAGGTTTGAAAATCATTATATTTCACAGAATCAGGAAAAATCCTGAGTTGGAAGAGACCATCAAGTCCAGCTCCTGACTCTAAACAGAAAGTATTCCTGGCAGCCTAAAGCTTAAATCACATACCAGCTTTGCCCAATAGTTTCTTAAATACTTACAGGCCTGAGGCCATGACTGCCTCTCTTGGGGACTTTGTTCCAGTGCTTGACCACCATCTCAGTAAAGAACTTTTTCCTTATATCCAATCTGAACATTCCATGATGCAGCTTTAAGGCATTCCCTCGCATCGGGTCACCAGACACCAGTGAGAAGAGATCATCAAGTCCCTCTCTGTTCCCCCTCACAGGAGGGGGGATGAAGCATCCCTCAGTCTTCCCTTCCCTAAGGAGGGTGCACCTCGTCTCTTAAGTCATACCCTCTAGGCCCTTCACCATCTTTGTCGCCCTCCTTTGAACAAAGTGATATTTTTATATCCTTTTGATATTGTGGAGCCCTGAACTGCACAACGTGCTGAGGTGAGGTTATGCCAGTGCAGAGTAGAACACAGCAATCCTTTCTTTCAGCTGGTCAGCTCTACCATGCTTAATGCTCCCCTGGACAGGGGTGACCTTTTTGGCCATCAGTGACATTGTTGACTCAAGTCAATGTTACCATACCCGTTGTACAAATACTGTTCATGCAGAGTATCTTTGTTTTTTTCCCAGAATAAAAACAGTGAAAACCCTCATCTTTTTTATGTGAGATAAATAGTTGGATAAAGACACTGCCGTTCACAATTTTTTGCCTATTCCCTATTAGTGCTACTCCTTATGGATTAAGAGCTTACTGCACTGTACAAGATGGAATAGCCTCTGCAGCTGGGATCATTTGCTATACAAAGAGCAATGAGTTTTATGTAAAAAGCTAAGGACAGAATATATTTTCTATCAGGCTTACCTTAGGAACTTGGCTTTCCATTAATTTATTTGTTCAGCAAATCTCTGTATTGCTCCATATTTTTCTTCTTGCTACAAGTGTAGCAATAACAATATCTTCAAATTAATTTCTAAGTCTTTCATTAAAACTTTGATTTACAAATACTGAGCTAGTGGCTGTGTAACTCTATTGCTGCCCATATAGCTATAGACTTCTGTTGGTTGTGCTTTTGGCTCCTGAAGAGTTGATTTACATTAAATAGCCTCGACAAACATGATACAAGTGTTTGGAGAATATAAGATAAACAGAATTCTTGGTAGTAGGTACATTTCAACTGAAAGCTCCAGTCTGTCTCAGTAGGGTCTGACTGGCTTACTGAGCTTTTACCAGAGTGCCCATTATCACACTGCTGATGTGTTTAACAGATGCATTTTAGGCACTTGAAAATTATTTAGGTGTAGTAGACTTGCTATGCTTTCAATCATCATATTCTGTGTCTCAGAAAATAACATGGGTTTATGTAAATTATATTTTAGATTGGCTTTGTGAGGGCCCCTGAAACAACTTGTGACTGTGCTTTTCATATTTATTTAAGTATATATTTATAAACAAAAGAACATTATGGCTGTCAGGGATTATTCTGTATGTGTGATTTCCCAGTCTTTCAGAATGATATCCAGCTATTATTAATCAAAATATATTTTCACTTGAATCTACTTGTGAAATGCTTTCTGCTTCTTACAGTGCTGAACTTAATGCCTCACAAAGTTTAAGTTCTTGTTATTTAGACTATTGACATTGTTACCCTGCACATTTGTGAAAGACTGCAAGATGTTGCAGGAAAGGAGTTTTAAGCATTTCCCTTGCTCAAAAAAATTTTTGTGTATCTCTAGCCACCATAGCTCTTAAGAGACTCTACCTTGTTCTTCAGAAAACAAAGTAATTTCTGTACGTCTTGGACTGTTTCTCTTTCCTCATAACTTTAAAGTATTATAAACCCCCAGTTTTTTTCTCTTTGCCATTAATAACGAACTTACACGTCTACTTGACAGGATTGAGCAGTAGCATTGATTCCTTTACAGGAAGTGAGAAATGGATGTTGGATTTGTACTTGCACACTATGTTAAAAATAGATTAGTGAGAGTTACTTTGAAGTCTTAATGGGTAAGAAAAAGGAGGTAAATAGAAACTTCTGATTTAGCAAGTGAATATGATAGGAGGATGTGTGAGTATTAGTCTTGTTTGATATTTGTTTCTGGAACATGACAATAATTAGTGTTCTGAAAAATAAGTTTAAGAATAGTCCTGGATATGCTGTCTTTATTGTCCAGCATAAGTAAATGAAACATATTGAAACAAGGAAAGATTTTGATCTGTCAGGCAGAATCCGTAACCATGTGAAAAAAAAATAGCTTGTAAAATGATTGTGATTTATGACAATTTTTTTTTATTAAGAAGAAAAACAAAACAAACTAGAAAGGATTATGTAATGAAGGTACCACTTAATTTTCATAGCAACCAGTAAAAAAACCCATGTTTACCTGCAGTATGTCTTAGTTAATTGCAACTCATGAGTTTAACTTGAAAGGTCAAATTCAACATTTTTCATTTACTAAAAGAAGAAAAAAGTAAGATAAATCCTGATATCCTAAATACTTGCTATAAACATTGTTTTCTATAAAAGTATACATATAAAAAAGAATTGTATTTTTTTGCATTCCAAAGCAGATGCATTTCCTGAGTACTTCTTGTGATACTCTCAGCATTGTAGAAAGAGAAAATTATTCCTACTTCTATGAGTTATTGTCCTTGATTCTGGAGATGAGAGAAAAGATTCAAGAGAGAGTTTATGGTACTAGTACTATATTACATGAAATGTGGTACCACATATGGAAAAAGGAGGAGAATTAAATACAAGGAGTGTTTTAGCTACATTTTTAAGATCATCAACTACTCTATCTTTACTTTTAACACGTCAGCCAAATTTTGAAAAGCCTCTGTCATCAATTCACTGCTGTTCTACTACATGATAGAGTAGCCAAGCTAACACTAAGTTAATGTAATCTGTATGGTGTATCTTGTAGTGACAGTGGAAACTTTTAATGGAAGGATAGATATCAACAAGGGGATATTTTTCTGTGTTTTTTCTTTTTTT
Source organism: Myiagra hebetior (assembly GCA_013397015.1). NCBI lineage: Eukaryota > Metazoa > Chordata > Aves > Passeriformes > Monarchidae > Myiagra > Myiagra hebetior. Next base: position 110,859 of record VWZQ01000644.1, read on the forward strand.
AATGTTATATATCACATCTTTTCGTAAATATGAGAGGATAACTTATAGTTATCCCTTTTACCAGATTCTCTCAGGCTTGTATAAAGACTTCTCGCCCAGAAAATCTGCGGAGAATAGCCGACATTATATCTTCTCCAAAATTCCCAGAAGTTTACTCACTTTGTTTATTTTTTTGTTTTGTTTTGTTTTTTTAAATGTATGTATTTATTTGGAAAGAGTCATGCTACCTCTGCCTCTTTTCTCAAGTTTAAACAAAGTTATTTTTTAGGATATGCCCTTAGTACTGTAAGTGGACTCTTCATTGTGCAAGACAATTTTATCCATAGCTGAGCTGATTATTTACTATGACTTTCAGTATATCATAGGAAGTGCATGGTTTTGTATAGGTGTGTTTTCTTCCAAATCAAAATGGGGGAGTGGAAACAGGCGTAATGCCTTCAAAAGATTATTATTTGAGAAAATGTGGAATATATCACAGCAGTAAAACTGATCTGCCTGCTCAACAGATATACTAAATAATCTGTTCTGTTTTGGAGAGTGGGCTTTTTTTTGCAATTAACTGAGTATTTTGTACACATTCATTGTTCTTTTCTGCATCCTATGCATGAAACAATTCACGGTGACACTGACACACTTTATCTTCAGAGCCATCACAGAACATTGTAATTCCATTCCTACAACATTGTGAAAGTTGATACATTCATTTAAGCAGAGCTAGAGCTGTACCTTGTGCCAGATCACACATTTCACAATGTCAGCCAAGAAGATAATTTAGTAGGATGAATTTTGCATATGAAGAATCAGTCTGAGAACATTTGCACTCCTTTAAGCATTCAATTTATGCCTTGTCACTAATCATGAAGATAGAAAACAGATACCTTAAGCTCTGGGCACTTATCCAGCTCGGCCACTTACTCAGGAGCATGGAGCAGTGTGGGTTCTGGTAGGGTGCTCTGATTACCATCAGAATCCCAAGCTGTAGGAGAGGGGCTTAACGTCAATGTTATGGTCACACATGGAAAAAGCAGGTGTTTTCTTGCAACCTGGCAGAAAAATACAGCTGCGTCATTTTCGTATGGGAAGACAATTTTATCTCTTATAAGAGCAGCAATATGATTAGAAAATTTCCTATAGTGTTACATCCCAGCTCTGATAGGGAAAATATATTTTCTTTTTCCAAGTTTATATATGTCAGTAAAATATTTGCGTCACATACAAATGAAAAAGTAGATTGTTAGTCTTTTGTTTTTCTTTGATTGTTCATCTCCTAATAATTTGTTTTGCAGCAATAACTTTTTCTACAGTGGAACATGTTTCCCACCTTGCATTATTATATTGCCTTTGTTCTCTGACTTTCAGTGGTCTAACAGAATACAACTATTTATTTTGAAAAATAATTCACTTTCTTATGTATTACTGAATAAATAAATATAACCTTGCTGCTAGTCTGTGATAAAAGGACTATTCAGTATTATTAAACTTTAATGAGGAAGAGCTTTCCAAGCATAAGAGATTTGAAATATTTTAGAAAATTAGATATTTTTTGTTGTTATTTAATATTTCTGATTTCTTCTTTTTATTAGCTTTTTTAAAGGTATACTCTGAATTTTCATGTGTGGTACTAAAATTTTGGGGTTTGCTTTTTTGGTGGTTTTTTGGGGTTTTTTTTCCTGTTTTTGATGGTCAAAACTTGGAAAAGTATTGTTTTAGAACAAAATGGAAACTTCTGGAAAATGTAGCTTCAAGACATTGAAATAATAAAATGATTGAGTTTTTTGCTTAAATTATGGCTGCTAAAATATATTTCCGAATATTTGGAAAAAAATATTTGAAAATAAGAAGGTGACATTCTAATGTACATGTATACAACAATTTTCTACAGAATTTAAGCACTCTATTAGAAAAACTTTGTGCCATGATTCAGCTATGGGCTGAGTAGAAAACAGAAAGAATTTTGTGGCCTGGGACATTCTCTGTAGTAATTTTCTTTTGAATATGGTGGGAGTTATTTTTACCCTTGGCAAAATACATACGGTTCTTCTCATTAATTTACTTTGGCAATGGCCCTGCAGGGTTATTTAAGCTGTTGCTCCTCAATAGCGTAAATTATACAATGGAATAAAATGTATTTCATTACTAGTACAGCAGCCTTAAAAAATACTAGCTTATTTAAAAACTCTTCAGGTTGATGGTATACCATGTGAATGCTTAGTAATTTAAAAAAAAAAAAAAAAAAAAAAAAAAGAAAAAAAAAAAAGTTAAA
>VWZQ01000644.1:113140-157829 GCA_013397015.1 Myiagra hebetior
AAACTAAGGTGAAAAATCAAGAATCCAGGCCAAATGAAAAGGAAACCAAAATCCCTTAATTTTACAGAGTTTCACAGGTATGGAAACAAAATTTTTTATTCAGCCTCCACTTAATGCTAAAATATTATTTTATTTTTAGAGAATATGACAGGGATCAACATACTGGAATGATAAACTGCCTGTGATATAACCATGTGCATTCCTCACCCTTTTTTTTATTTTTTGTCATTCTTTCTAATATACCGTAGTCTTTAATTTTAGAATAGTGTTGATATCTAAGTGAAGAATAAGGCAGTTGAAAGGGTGAATTGAAGTTTAAATTGAAACAGTTTATTGTCTTGGAAGGTATGTACTTTTGGTGTTTTATGTAATAATGCTTTGAGCTTCTCTTCTGGATTTTGTGTCCTTATAATTTGGATTGAATCAGAAATATTTCAAGGTAGATAAAAGAGAAGGTACAATACAATTTAAAAGTAATGAAATATTGTTATATAACGTGTGTTCGTGTGTGTGTGTGCAAAAATACTATGTATGCTGCAGAGTTATGTTTAAAGTCACCTTCTTTGCAATTCAGGGAAGCACAAGAGTAAATATTATAGACTAACATTTGCCAGACACAGGACAGTTGAATTTCAATGTTGTATTCAGCCAAAAACTGAAATACCATCTGCTCAGCTCAGTTTTATGCAAGTGCTCTGAACCCATTAGATTTAGCTTCGTTGAACATTTCCTCTTTTTTAAAATCACACATAGTGTGATAAAGCAGTTGCAGGACCTGTTATAGAAGAAAACATCTAGGCAGGTTGCCTTCTTAGTTAATATGCAGAAAACATTTGGTTATAGGGGGTTTGAGTTTTGCTTGTAAAATAGCTCCTTTATATCTGTCAACCAAGTGTAATTTCCAAAATTCCTGGGACCGATGGACATTCAGCCATTATTTCTGGCATCACAGGAGCAGTTTCCTTTAACCTTTAACCTTGAGGAACCATGTAACCCATGGGGTTTATTGCAGATAAGGTTTTTTACTCTTCTTTCCCCTCCTTCCCTTTCCTATCCCCTCCTCAGTCCACCTGGAAGTGTGAGCATGACTGAAAGATAAAGCGGAGATTTTACCTGTGCAAAATCCCAAAAATTATTCCCTTTAGATCCATGAAAGGTGTAGGACTTCACTGGCTATTTACACATATATTTTCTGAATTTCACAGAAAAAATTTCTTTCACGGTCTCTGGCACAAAGTAAGGAGTCCTCCTTATCTGCATGCCTTTTCTCTCCAAGGAATCACGGATTTTATGAACCAAGTCACTTATTTTTTTTCTGATGTGTGTTTTCTGCTCCATTTATTAAAAAGCTGTGAGTTATTTCTTCAGAATTTGTTTGAGGGAGGAAGAAAACAAAACTTGAAGGAAACAGGGATGTTAAGTTAATGTTATTGAAGCCAATCATACCAATCAAACTGATTACAATGTGACAAGCATTTACTCCTGGTTTTCTCCACCAACTCATAAAATTCAAATTAATTCATTTTTACTCTTTTTATAACATGTTTATTATAATATTCATAGAAAAAATTCTTGAGTTCCTCTGAGCTACAGGGGATATTAAAAAAAAAAAAAAAAGATGAAAGAAGATGCTTCCTAAATCATACCAATCATGATGATTAGGCACACAAATACCCTGTAAACTAACAGTCCCAAAAGGACTTTTTCCCCCTGTATTACAGCCATCAAAACCCCCGAGCTGTCACCTCGGTGTCTCTGTGATCTCTTTTGGCAGCATCATCACACGAATTCTATTTACCCTATTTTGACTTAATTGATTGTCCAGAGTTTGCAGTTGTGCAACTCTATCCAAGAAACTTTGGAAATTATGGAGATATTTAAGAACTGTCTGGACAAAATCCTGTGTCATATGCTCTAGGATGACCCTGCTTGAGCAGGGAGGTTGGAGCAGATGACCCACTGGGGTCCCTTCCGACCTGTCCCAGTCTGTGATTCTCTGATATTGAGGCATGAATAGACTTATTTCTAGAAACCTGAGTGTCGTAGACCCTTATTTATTACCATTTTTCCATTCTTCTTCTCTGTGCTACCTTTTACATGACTGTAGACAAAGTGCTATGCATATTGGTAAACAGGGAAATCGAAAGGATTAGTTGGTGCCCATGTGATTTTCTTATTGTATTTTAGATTTGGTAGTTAAAGAAGGAAAAATCAAAAACCTCAAACCCTTCAGCACACGAAGTCATCAAAGACAATTTTATAGGATGTGGTTAATATTGATCTTTCTGTCATAAGGACAGTGTCAAATACTGACTGATCCTATGCTTGAATTTGTTGATTTCATTTACATTTCACACATGAAGGGTTTGTTTGAATGGCCTGAGAAGGAAGACCTTTTTCTGCTGGACCTAAATGTATACTTGTATAAAAGGGATCCTGAGTTTTTAATTCTCTTAAAATATTAACTCTCAGGGGCAAAAAATAAAGTTAATTTATAATAATAATAAATAGTATTTTGAAGGCCATTAAATTTTCAAACCAGTGTGAAAACAGCTGGTATTGTTTTGTGTTAATGGAGGGAAAAGAACATAGGAAAAGTCTTCCCTGCACTAAAGTATGAGATCTGTACCTCAGTCTGTTCACACCACGCTGCCTTTGCAGTAATGACTCCCACATGCTCATAGAAAGGATAACTGCTGAAGCTGGTTAAGGCTCTGTGTTGCTCATTCAGCTTCCTGTAATGACCAACAAAGGACAGGTTTTAAATGACAGGAGGTCGATCTCAAAGGAAGGAACCACTTTTGATCCAAGGCCCCGATTTTAAGACCCAACTCTCTGAGGAAGCAGAAGGAACCCTGTCCTGAATCTTCTGCTGTGAAAAGTGCAGCAGGGTTCACTGTGGCTCAAGCACACTCCTGCAGTCCCAACTGAACCACTTTATCAGAATTAACTGGAAAAAGTGTATCTTTTAATTCAATCACACGTTCCTGTAGCTGAGCCCTCCAATTCAAATGCAGAGTGCCCATATATTTTCTGCTCTTTTTGAATGGGGGAAATGGGAGAGAGACCACTGAGAATAGTACTCAAAGGCACAGAAAAGGTATTTATACGTAGGAATATAAATACAGTCTGAAGGCAAAACCTGATTAAAATTGTTGTAGAACATATCATGGATACACATAGGTGGATTGAAAAGTGTGCATATTCAGATGTATATATATCTGAATATATAAATAAGTGGCTTATTAAAAAATGTGCACTTCTGCCTTCTCTTGTGACCTTTTCCCAGTTCCATGTTTTCCACTATCATGTGTATATACAACAAGGAGACAGGTGTTGTATACAGAGAGATTCCAATTTTAGTTTGATTCAATGTTCTCTGTTTTGTACAGCCAAATCTGAAGGACTCTTTTAGCCCATTCAAGTAATCGACATTAATTCAGACAAATAGTTATTTATAGCTATGTTTGGTAACTTTGATGAATTAGTATTACACACACAAGACACTTTGCTTTGTCCAAATAAGCAAAAAAACCCAAACCCTTGTTTTCCCTCAGTAAGTAGCATCCCTTTTGAAAATTTTTTCTAATAACCTCATTTCACAGCAGCTGTCACACAAATTAAAGTCATATATGCTGAATGCACATAAGAAAAGCTGCAGAGAGGGCATGGTTATCTGATGGTGGATATTTTTGTCTTGAACTCAGTGCTGAGAACTAGATTTAATACATGAACGGAATCTTGTGTGCTGTTGTATTTTTGGGTGTTGTCCTGCAGTGTGATTATTTCCTTTGTTGTTATGCAGAATTAGATGCTAAAGAGATATCGTGACGACCAAATAAATATTTATTTCTTTTACAGGATATAGTCCAGGGAAAAAATAAAGTCAAAGCAAATAAAAAAAAAATTGATTACTTACACCTTGAAGGAATTTTCTTGTTTTACATATACTTTATTTCTGGAATTACTACAGCAGCAGATTGTGAAATTTGTTCTTATAGAAGCCTTGAACATTATTGTTCCTAAAATTTCCCTTAGTAGTGAGCCTAAAGACCATGAGAAAATTTTCTTACTGATACGGCCGTGATTATGCCCAAGTCACTGTGGATCTTTTCTAAGGAGGGAAAACATGATTAGCGTTACCCTTTATTCTTTGTGGGGTGTTTAACTGAGTATATAAAAGAACTAAAAATAAAATTGGTATTTTTATATTTTCTTTTGATGCCTTTGTTAATATTTTATAAACCTTTTCAGAATTAAAACCACAAAGAAGTGCATGGTAGCTTAGTGAATGAGAACTTGTATTCCTGTATAGGTACAATAAATTATTAATTTTTATTTCTGTAATTTAGTGTGAGTCCAAAGAAGCAAACACAGAGAGGGCTAAGCCTACATAATGTGACCTCTCTGCATGGTTGTTACACTTTGCAGCTCACATTTGAGGAGCTTTCTTATTATTTGAAAAACTCAATGTGTTTCATCAAGTAATGTATATGTAAGATAATTTTATATGCTTCTGTGAGCTTGCTGTTGCACACTGCTTTCTACAGAACATTTAAAGTCATGCATGTTATGTTCATTATAGACAGGATGATCTCTGGACACTTAATAAAATGACTGAGGTGATATGCTTATGGCTAGGTCCTTATCAGCTACAGTAAATATGTGAATTGAAGAACAAGCAAAATAGGTTTGTTTTTTTTTTTATTCTTGGTTACAGTTCCAGCTTTATTTGAGATAACTTGTAGTGATCCTTCTCTCCCTAGTTCACACTTTCCTGAATCAATCCATCTTCCTCAGCTGTGATCTTCATGCTTCTTATCCACTAACAATGCCTTTGAAGGTGCTGTGGAATCCCTGGGAGGATCTTAATGGAGTTCACTTATACTGTATTTAGAATTCAGAGTAGACTTGTCTATTCTAAACACGTGGTTTGGGTGCAATTAAAGCTGTGGCCATGCTCAATATCTTTACTCCAATTGGGATGTCCAGTCCACAGACCAAATGTTTGTAAGTCAGCAGACTGCAGATCCATATGCATTGGGTCTTGGTAGTCCAAGGCAGAATATAAACAGCAAAGACTGAGACTATGTGTTCCAGCCTGCACAGATGAATGAACAACAAATTAAATATGGGGCAACCATGAGAAGAAAGGAGGAACTGATGTGTTTATTCACTTTATATAAACATTTTTTATATTTTCTGGCCTTTTTCCATTCTGTCACTCAGTTCCTCTTGCTTTTATTTTAAAAGATCTTTTCTGGAAGAATCATTTGGCCTGCAGACTAGTCAGCTCCTCCTGAAAGTGTGTGAGAGAATAACATTCCATCAATTCTTTCTTCCCCTGTTATGTGTGCTTTCCTAAGCTGCAGTTTCTGGCACCGAAAATTTCTTTTAGAATTCCAGCAAAAATTTAAAAAGAAATCCAGGAGGATTCTTCCTTTAGCATGCAAGAAAGATCTAAAACATTATTTCATTGTACTCTCCAGAGTCAGAAACCAAATTAAAAGTAGTCTTTTTTTTTTTTTTTCCCCAAAGCTGATCTCTGATAATTTAGTGCTCTGGGTTAGCTTAACTTCTGAATTACAGAAAATTTGAGGCATCAAAACAAAAGTCATCATCTTGATAACCCATATTTCTATGATAAAATGCAACAGTATTTTTTAGTTAACGTGCAAAAGGGAATGAAAGAGAAGCTGGAAAAAAAAGTATGTGCACTTCTCACAGGAGTATATCTGCACATGCAGTGTCTGAGACAGCATATAGATAGAGTGGGGATTTTATTACTGTTTAGATTTTCTTTTATTTATTCCCTTGCTTTATACAAACCCAAAGTTGTCATCCAAATTATATATATACTGAAAAATATTTTATTAAAAACACCAAAACTAATCCTCCTTCAGCTTTTTCATGTCTCTAGCTGACCATCTGCATGCCACTTGAGGGGAGTGAGTGAATAAAAGAAAATAAAGTGGTATAACAAATTTTTAAAAGCCAGTTGATTCAGGTAAGTGATGTACCTTGTAGGATTTAGCAAACTAGTTGAAATGAAATTAATAGTTCTGCCTTTAGTCATACATAGAAGCAGATACAGAAGTGTCACTTGTGTGTAACCCTATCACACCTCTGAGTAAAATGTTAGCTGTCACATCACATATGAAATAAGTTTAAAAGTTTCGGTGTTTTTATCCACTGAGAGACAAGAAAAAATATATGCAATTTCATGGTATTTAATCTGTGGATCAAAAATAAAAGGAAAAAGCCCAGCACCTGAGGTTACTCTTCCCAGAGTTGTAGGATTAAAATGAATTGTTTGAATTGCAAAAGTGCTTGGAAGCTAGGTCAGTCTTTGAGGTTCAGGCAAGTTAATTAGTGCAGGAATATTTCTTTTCATAACGAATGAGCACTGTGACATTTTACATTAATAGTCACTGGAATCATCTGGGCTAAGGAGTGTCTTCACTGCACAGAGCTTCATCTTGGCGCAGTTACAAGCCCGTTAAGAGCTGCCCCATGACGTCAGTAATGGTCATGGAGCAGACCAGCCTCAGTTACACAGTGGAAGGCATCTGCTACAAACTGCATGCCCAAACGGAGAGAGTAGATAAATTCTCTGACCAGCTTAAGGAACTCTCATGACTGGAAAAGTCATGGAAAATCTTACCAAATTTGCTATCTGCTGGAAGGGCAACGAAACATGACAGAGTGCAAGCAAACCAAGATAAGCCTGATGTGTGTTAAAGACAATTTCTTGACACAATTAATCAATAGGCCAATTAGGGCAGACGTTCTGCAGACCTGTTATTCACAGAAAAAGGAAAGAACTGGCTAAAGATACTTAAGTCCCTGATGGCCTTAACTGCAGTGACCACAAGACTGTGAAGTTAAAAATTCTAAAAAAAAAAAAAATGAGCAAGGCAGATAGAATCACATGGGCTTCAGGAGAAACAACTTTGGCTTGTTCAGAAATCTTCTTGGCAGGATCCCATAAGAGTCTGAAGTGGAGAACAAAAGTGCCATGGGGAGCTGGTTGACCTTCAAGGACAATGTCATCAGTTAGAGTGGTCTATGCCAGTATGCAGAAAGAAGCCACACAGATATTGCATAAGACCCACGCTGGTAAACAGCAGAATCTTGACTTAATATAAGCAAAACCAGAATCTAGGCAGAAGGTAGAAGGTGGGATGGGCTTCCTGGTTATTTCCGACAGGCATTGCCCAAGTGTGTAGAGGTGAGGTTAAGAAAGCAGTAGCTCAGTTGGAGCAAGAACTGTAAAAGAAACCAGGTTGACTTTTATGAGTACATTGGCAGCAAAAGGCAGCCTAGGGAAACTGGGCCCATTGCTCAGTGGGGCAGAGGATCTAATGACAAAGGACATGAAAAAGGTCAAGCTGACAGAAAGTTCATGAATTTCAACAAAGGCGAATGCTGAGTCTTGCATCTAGGTTGGAATAATTTACCGTGCAGCAGTATGGGCTTGGTGCCAGCAGGGCAGAAAACATCTTTGCAGAGAAGGTCATGAGCAGGTCTTAGTAAAGAAAGCCAAGAGAAGAAAGCCAACTACATTCTGCAGAATATTAGCAAGAAAGAAGCCAGTAGGCTGAGGGGACTAAACCTCCCTCTCTATTAAACACTTGTGGGACTGCATCTGGAGTATTGTGTGCAGTTTGAGCACCCCATTTACATAAAATACATTGATGTCTTGGACCAAACTCAACAAGAAGCTACTGAGATAGTCGGGGGGGTGGAGCACATGATGAATGAGGAGAGGTTAAGAGAGCTGGCTTTGTATAGTCCTAAGAAGATAAGCTGCAGGGAGGTCATACTGCTCTCTTCAGCTACTAAATGACAGAGAAGATGGAGATGGATTCTTAATGGTGCATGATAATATAGCAAAATAGAATGGGTACAATTGGTGCGTGAGAAATTTTGGTCAGAAAAACATAAATATGATGGGAAAAATCAAATAGTGGAATGGGATTCCCAGTGTGGTGTATAATCTTCATGTTAAAGATGTGCTAAAGTTGACTGGACAAGTACCTGAATAACCTGATCTCCTTGTCCTGACTTTGAACAGTGGTCCCATCCAGACTACGTAATTCTACTGCTCTATAATCACTTCTTAAAATAAGATAGATCATTAAAAACAAAACCGAACAAAGTGTCATGAGTGTAAAATAAATATTTAAAGTACCTAATTTTGAATCTTAAAGTTTCTTTTATTGTTTGAATGTAAAACTTTGCCGTCTTTCTGAGAAACTAGATAGAAAATGAAATGCAGCATTGTCAGTTTGTTTCTGGCACAAACAAAAAAAGGTGTATGGAAAAGCCCTTGTTAGGAGCTTCTGAGTTTTCCCTTCTGATTTCCAAAAAAGAGCTGTATGCAGAAGTGTCAAGATGAGCATTGAAGAGACTTCTGGCTTTATCTGAATTGAATTATACTGTCAAAAAAAAATCAACATTTGTTAATTATTTATAATCGGTTCACAAATAAATTGAAGGAAAACGGATCATACAGTGCTGGGTTTGTGACCATATTTTGATTTTTCACAGTTGCTAAAAGATCAGTGGAGCTTTTTGTATGACAAATATTTTTGTTACATCCGAACATCACTCAGTGAAAACCATTTCCCACATTCTTATTAAAATAACTTATGACTTTATTGGAAGTAGAGCCAGGACTTTAATATTACTTTGTCATTTCACTGCACTATTTAAACAAAGAAATAACAAAAATATTCCTGGTTAACCTGAAATTGAATTTGCAGTAAGCGTTCTCAGTCACTAATATTTCTAGCAGTAGAAGTGTATTCTGCTCCGAGTAAAAAAATCTGAATATCTGAGGATATAAATAAATAAACTCCCAGTGGTAATTAAGGCTGACATGAATTTTAATGGAAGCATTGAGGTTTTTTGGTTGGTTTGGTTTGTTGTGGGGTTTTTTTAATCCATTGAACTGAGTAATGTACTCTCATCTGGACAAAATATTCCAATGCTGTTAATTTGCCAAGACTTCTGTGCTCTAAGGAAATACAGAAATAAAAACCAGAGGTTTATTTCTCTATGAAGAACAAAACATGAATGTTTCTGCTTAACTGTAGTGGATTATACTGTACTTAGTCTCCAGCCTTTCACAGTTATGTAAATAAAAAATAATTTCTTTTAATATGCCTGAAGTACATGAGCAGACATACATACATTATGTCAGTAAAGGACTATAAACATTATTTATGCCAATTAAAAGAAAGAAGTATTTATAGAAATTTATTGATAAATCTTGATACTGAAGTAGTGGAGACATACATTTTTATATGTTGTTAACTGCAACTTCTACAGCATCTTGATAAAACTTAGAAGCTTGACTCTCAAAATTGTCAAAATTATAGCCAAGGATATGTTGATAGCTGTGGTGGTGTTGTTTTCTACCTAGAGATGGACTGAGGGAGGTGAACCTTCTGTGACGTTTATTGTAAGACTTAGCTGCAGGACAGAGGATCAGACTGTAGCTATAATTTTACTTTCCATTATCTGTCAGTTAAAAAATCTGTTGGGAAGATGTCCTATTCACAGATTTCTTTATAGTACAGCCTAAAATTACATATTTGAACATATTCAGTTGACAGTTACATGAAAATAATGATATAGTTGAGAGGAAATAAATACTTTGAAGCCAATGAAACTTAGTTCCATGAGTGAATGGAAATTTTCTTAGAACATGCCCTCTGTGGGATGAATATAATTTAAACATAGATGAAACAAGAAATAGTCTTATAATTATACATATTGAAGGGCTATTCTAACATTCAGCAGCATATGATAATTTTTTACAGTTTTATCCTTATGTATTCTTCAGTTTTCAGTTTGCAATATTTTGGTGAAAGCATTGCAGGCTAATGACTTTCAGACGTGATAGCCAGGATGTGGTGTACCTGAGAATCCTCTAATAACTTCTTACAAACTGGTTGTTTTCACAGATACTGAACTTGATGGGTCGACTCAACTACTTTGTAGTAACCATTGGAGGCGGGGTGGAGAGGAGGAGTTAGTCGACTGTTGGGGAGATTTTGAAATTGGCAGATGATGGTCTCATTGAGCTCGTCAGCTTTAGGCTCCATGAACCAGCAGCCTCTCTGACTTTTGCAAAAAGAATCTGAAATCCTTTTCCTAAGCAATTTTAGTCACAGATGCAAAAATCTGGCTACACGATTCCAGGGCATTTATCTTTGACTTATGCTGAGAGATGGGTATGTCCAGTCCAGCTCTGACAGGGATGTTAGCTGGGGGAAAGGAATTGTTTTCTGGATCAGAGAGAATTACATTTCTGGTAGAAACAGGGAATGCCTTTAGAATCTGCCCTATGAAGGAAGTTTAGATTGAAGTTTTTGTTTTTTTTTTACTTTTTTGAGCTATAAGGCTAAACCTTGCAACTTGACGTAGACTATATGATAATTTTCAGCAATCTTTATGGAGAAACCCACCCAGACTGGTGGGTCTGGAAGAAGAAGAGAAGCTGGAGCAAGCTCTGTGTGTTTTGTGTTTTTCAGGCTTGGGGGTAAACTGTGGATGGAGTTAAAATACTCAAGAGAGAAATAATAGTCCCTGCCTGTTAACTTAAAAATCAACTAAAGAATTGTGAATTGCTACATAATATAGAGGTAAATTAATCAATTTGCAGGGTATTTTTTTTTATTATTGCCTTTCTTTTTTTCTTTTTTCTTTTCTTTTCTTTTTTTTTTTTTTTTTTTTGTGTGCCTTAATTATTAGGGGTACCAATGTAGATATCTCTCTTTTAAGCACCACAGAAGTTTTATTGGAAAAAGTAACTATTTTCTTCTTTTGCATATACATTTTTTCAAAACACATATTGTTACTGGCTATTAAAGTCTTTTGTCAACATTTTATCCCTTTTCTTGATCATAAATTATGGATGTAATGTCTTAAGATCCTTATTTGGGAAACTACTTGAGCAAAAGCAGTACTCTCATGTGCTTTTTCTGAGGGCTGTCACTGTGTTAGAATATACACTATGAGGGAGGATAAGTTAACTTCCACGGTGCGGATTCAGACCGATATCTCGTTTGCATCCCAACTGCAACTCTATGTTCAGCTGAGATGAAAACTCATTGGCAGGTTCCTCCATCTGACTTGCACACTGTTTAAATAGGAACAGGGTGTGTCATGTCCATAGCAAAGGGAAGGGAAGCAATACAGTAAATATATAAGGAATCTCATCTGTTGTTTGAAACGGCAGTTTCCTAACACAAAAATGAGAGCTTTTACACTTTCACATCAACGAGATTAGAATGGTGACAGTCATTGAAGAAGTGTCAAGTCAATAAACCATCTTCCTTACTGTTCATGTGATTTTAGGACTGCATGGAAAACACTGAACAATTAACAAAAATTACATGGAATTTCATGGAAATTTAATGGAAAAATGTGCAACTGTATAAAACAACAAGGGAAAAAATAAGAAAGCAGGACTAAGAGAACTTAAACTCTTTAATGACTAATTGTGTTTAGTTAACTGTCCCAGTTAACTACTCTTGTGAGTTAACTATCCTTGCAGATGTTCTTTTCTAGCAACCAGGAAAGCATTTTTTAGCTTTACCTTATATAATGTTATTTAGTTATTATCTAAGTAATCTTTATTAAAATAACCTTGAATTATTTTAGAGATTGTCCCCTAATTTTTCAAGCCTGAATTGATATGAATAGTCCTTTCTTTCTACATTGCACCTTTTGTGAAAGTAGAATGTAAGAACTTTGAGATCATAAGTATATGGTTTGTGGATTTACACAAAGCAGTTCTTTGAAAACTTTACGCCATAGAAGGAACTTTTTAAATAAAGATTTTTCCTGCTATATAGACAAAAATGATAATATTTAATTTTTGTGTATCAGATCAATGTTTTTCTAGAAATACTTCTCTCAACAGAACAATTGTGCATTTGAGATTGAAAGAAGTTTAGAAAGCCAGCTTTGACTATGTCCATTAGTAAGTCTTTGCTTACCTTTTTCTGAATTCTTTGAAGTAAATCTTGTTTTAAGGAAAGTAGAGATTAGCGTAAAGGAATAATATTTGTAGCTGATATAAACCTTTACAGCCATTTGTAATTCTATTATTTACTCTAAAACATCCAGATGTCAAACCTCAATGCAAAATCCATCACAGTTATATTTCTATAAAGCTAGAGGTTTAAGTGTGTACCTGAAAATCTTACTGTGTCCCAGACATTCCTCAAGGTCAACAGCAGGCATCAGGAGATGCTCCTGCTTCCATTGGCCCTGTAGTATCAATTTTTCTGTATCCATCCTCACTGCAGCCCCAGACAAGTGGGAAGAAATCTGGGTCTGGGGGTTCTCGTTTGGCTGTTCCAGGATCCAGTTCATAGATTTTAGACACACTTAGGTAAGGGCTAGTTTTATTATCCAGCTGTCGCTAGTCAAACTCAACTAAACCGAAGCTGAGGTAAAACTCAAGTCCTAGCATCTCTCTGTAGCATTCAAAACAGTCTAGACCTCACAGTTTAAAACATTTTCTATGAGAAAGTGAGAGGCATTGCAGTTATCCTTGCTTCACAAGCCTTGCATCAAATTATTTGTTCCTCACTCCTTGAGTTGACCTATATCTATGCTGTCCAAATGGCAGTCAGGCTTACGCTGTTTCTACTTGTCTTAAACCTCAAATTACTTGCTCAAAAGGTTTTGTTAGGTAATTTACAAAGGACACCTGGTGGCCTCTTACATTTCATTGCATATCAGTTAAGGTTGTAAAACAACCTGTACTTTAAAACTGTGCTACAAAGATCTCTGTAGAATAACAGGGAATGATAACATTTCCTTGGGACGAGATGTATTGCATGCTGAGATCACCGCTCCCTAGACATAATGTGAAAGTAAACTAACAGGCGCCCAGGAAACAGCAGCAAGTGTTCATAATGTATGAAAATATGTAAAAAAGTTGTTAAAGACATTACCGGTTTGTGCTTCTTTATTGGCATAACTGCTGAGAATTCCTGCCTTAACAGTGTTAGGATGTTTAATTCTGAAGAAATTACACAGAGGAATTGAAGAATTTTGATTGTATTACTGTATAACTGTACTGTTAATATCAGAACTGTTCACCTATCCCTTTGTTGGTGCAACATTTTCTTGAAGCTCTAAAATCTGTGTTATAGGGAAATCATTCAGTTCAGCCATATAGTCTGTTTTTCACTAAGGGTTTGCATCATCAGAGCTATATAGAAAATTTTACCTGTTTACAATGCCTTGGAATTCCCTGCTAGGCTGCACATTTAGTTTACGATTTCTATATCAAGAAAATGCATGTGCTTAGTCCCTAGACTGAGCAGCACTGGCTCTTGAAGGGTAAAGCTAAGTCATGTCATTACATAAATCATTGTATTCATTAGCATTCATTGCCAGAGGGATTTTGGTCACTTGAAAACTTTCAATATGTGACAAAAAACTCATAGAACAGCAGAAACCCAGATTATTTGCCTCTGTTTGAATTCAAGCTTGATAACAGCTGACTGCACAAGGGACCATCTAACAGAGTCAGTTGCAATGCATGCTTCCGTGCACCTACCTTGGGGAATTGGGCACTAAATATTTTTTTCTGTGGGTGATCTGACATTTGTGTGAACATATTCCTCCCCAGTTGAAGGACTTTGTGTTTTTTCTTGCTGAAATTCCTGACATTACTGTCCACCCATTTCTCCTGCCTGTTGACATCCTACTGAGTGGCAGCACAACCATCTGGTTCATCTTCACTACCCCCACCCACCCCTAGTTTTACATCATCTGCAATCTGCAGAAGAGTGGACTCTGTCCCATTTTTCGGGTCATTTATGAAGATGTAAATAGTACGGGCCCCACGTCTGACACCTGGGGTACAGCACTGGCCTCCAGCTGGACTTCGTACTGCTTATCACAATCCTCTCTGCCTGGCCTATCAGCCAGTTTTCAATCCACCTGACTACACTTACATAACCCATACTTCATCAGCTTGTCTGTGAAGATGTTACAGGAGTGTCAAAAGCCTCCCTAATGAGGATGATGTAACCAACACCCGCTGCTCCTCCCTCAGCCACTAAGCTAGTATCGCCATTATTGAAGGGACTCAGGTTGGTTAACCACAATTTCCACTTCATAAATCCATGCTGACTGCTCCTGATAATTTTCTTCTCTTTCATGTTCCTGGAAACAGTTTCCAGTATTAGATGGTCCATCACCATCCCAGTGATGGAGGTGAGGTTGAGCAACCTCTAGTTTCCTGGATCCTTCTTCTTGTCTCTCTTGAAGATAGGAGTGATATTTGCTTACTCCCAGTCTTCAAGAACCTCTTCTGCTTGCCACACAATGACATCAGTCAGTTCCTACCGTACTTGTGGGTGCTTTCTGTCAGGCTTCATGGGTTTATGTATGTTCAGATTATTTTAAATTTCCCTAATATGTTTCTCCTCCACCAAGAATGTCTTCCTTGCTCCAGACTTTGACACTAGACCAAGGGGCCTGAAGACTAGACTGTGATTCCTGAAGATTAGTTTTCCAAAAAAGACTGAAGTGCTGAAGTCATTGTGTACCTCAAGTCAAAAAAATCAGAAATATGTTTGGTTTGAGTAATTTCATAGAGAGTTTTTGTAGACCACTGCCTGAATTCCTGTTGGAGTGTTGTAAATCACAGGTTTTCCAGGCCATGTGGGCATTTTATCCATGGAGTTGGAAGTCTGCTTACACAATATGTTCATGTCTCAGTGTCATAGCATAAGGCACCAAAGTGCCGCTGGGGTACATGGAATGCAAAAACAATGAAGGTTTGGGAAGTTGCAGTGCACTTTCCCTCAATGTACTTTATTTTCCCCTTGCTTTGAAAATTTAGAAATACTGATGTCACATGGTAGCTAATTTTATTTTTTCTGTTTTCATGGTGACTAAACTACACTGAAAAGAGAGCTAGGTGACTTACTTAGCTTTTAAGTGACTTACTTATTTCCTGTACTTCTTGAAATTTAATGATTTTGTTTTGTAAGTATTTAGCTAAAGTTGATTGTGCATAAACCTCAGATAATAGCTAAAACCTGCTGCAAATTTGCCTAGTAAATAGATTCCCTGAAATGATTTATATTTCTTCTTTTATACTTCAAATCTTCTTTCTTTTCTCCCAGCCACTGTAGGGAAAAAAATTGTCTCACTAAAAGCCTGATTTTGTTCTGCTCTTGCACATGCTATCCATTTGCTCAGTGGGATTCCAGCTAAGTACAGAAACAAGAACATCATGCTGGGGGATGTGTGCACCTAACAGAGACCTGAAAGCTTCCAACCTTAAGCTTTTCTAATGGCAAATGATCTTAGTGATCTTACCCAGCTGTATCTCAGGCAAGAATTAGAAGAAAATAAAAAAACCTGGTCTTGCTCACTTCAAACTTAATTGATACTATCTGTCCTATTATTTTAAATTTTTATCTGTATCTTGTATTTTCTTCAAGACATAGAAGGCAGTGTTGAACTTTACTTCTTTTCTTAATCTGCCAGGAGCTTTCTTTTTGGCACAGTTGGAATATGAGTTAAAAGATAACTCCTTGCTCTGCCCAGAGGTGTGTAACAGACCACAAAATTTGGTGTTGTGCGTTCTGCTCTGTACAATGAGCTTTAGCCTGTTTCTCCAGTAAGCCCATTGCAATTACTGGAGCCACTCAAGGAATGAAGCCTCTCACAGTTCAAGTGAAGGCTTTGATTGCGCCCTGTTTTGTCTAGCACTAGGTCAAAATATGTCCTAAATTGTTTCAGACATTTGTTTTTTTCCTTAATCATAAGTGGAAGGAATAAACATATACAGTGTTTGTTCCTCCCTAGTAAAAATTTTTGTATAGTGGGAGCGGTAACTTAAGAAATAATTTAAATAACTCTTTCAGAAACAGCATTTCAGCAGTTTAATTTGATTCCCAGGAGTTGTTTCCTAAAAGTTTCCTGTCAGTCACTGGCAGGACTGATTATATAAGCAGCAAGCACTGAAAATACATCTGTTAGTTTAACTGTATTCCTTTATCCTGTGCCTGTATTTTATAAATATGTTACATTTCCGGAGGATCATTTAGGAACGTTCTGTTAGCGGAGATTATAATTAAGTGTATTGTAACTGAATTTGTGATGCTGCAATGTAATTTTCAAAAGAATAATTGAGAAAATATTAAAAATTACACAAAGCGTATGGATAGTTCATACTGACAATATTCTTCATTAAGAATTACACAAATTGTAACATTATGAAGGACATGTGTTGGAATACAGAGCATTATCATCTTTTAAGAGGCACCATACATGGATGTTTTCAAATAAAGTAATTGGTATCTGAAATCACTTAATAAGCTTTTTATTTCTGCCCAAGAATAAAATTTGCACTGGTAAAGCTAAGCCATTTCTAGAGTATAAATTTCTAGTCTTCAACAAAGAATGGATGCAGGATGAGGAAGGCAAGCTGGAGAACAGACAGAAATAAGCAAAGTTAGTGGGTTGTTCTAATAAGACAGACTATGCTTGATGTTGCAATAGTGCCTCATAGAAATTATGGAGCCCATTTTCATATTAGAAAGAACAGATAAATCACTGACCTCAAGCCAAAAAACCTGTAGGAATTACCCTAATATTTGTAAACAGAGTTCTAGACTCATATCCCATGCTGTCACTGTGAATAGGTGAATGTTTCTGTATTTGATTGAAATAAGAATAGTTACAATAACCGATGGAATGAAGCATGCTTTATTTCACTAGAGCTCAAGAACATAAATACATAATTTCTTTTAATTATTACTATTTTTCCAATATTAGGTTGCTTTTTAAAAAGTAATTTCCCAAATAAATCTTATAGTATTTTGTACTGAAAAGCTGAAAGAAGAGCAGGTTATGCAGTTTAAAAATTGTTTACCAATGTTCATTCAAGCCCTCTTACTGCAAACAATACATGACACTTTTTGGAATACAGAAGGTGGCAGACATGTAGGTGGCTGAGGTCCAGCCACTGGAGATTGAGTGTTAAGAGCTTGGCTCTATTGGGCAGATTGCTTAGCCCACTCTTTTCTCATAATTTGGTGATAAAAAGCAAGAAGAAAGTAAAAAAAATGCCAACAAGAACCTTTTCAGATTGTTCTTTTACAGTTTAACATTCAGACAATTTGGCCTTCTAAATCTGTTGAGCTAATCTTATGTCTTACTGCTTCATATGCTACTGATCTCCTTGATAACTCTTTTTTTTTTTTCTTTTCTTTTCATTTCCTGAACCTGTTTCTTAGCTAAGTGTTTCTTTGAGGGTAAACAGTGGCTTCCACAGTGATCATAGAATCATAAAATCATAGAATGGTTTGGGTTAGAAAGAATATCTAAAGGTCATGTAGTCCAACT
The DNA here is from genome assembly GCA_013397015.1 of Myiagra hebetior. NCBI lineage: Eukaryota > Metazoa > Chordata > Aves > Passeriformes > Monarchidae > Myiagra > Myiagra hebetior. The sequence continues at coordinate 130,541 of VWZQ01000644.1, forward strand.
TCCATACAAAGAACAGGGACACCTTCAACTAAATCAGGTTGCTCAGTCCCATCCAAGCTGACCTCGAATGTTTCCAGGGGTGGGGCATCCACAACCTCTCTGGGCAACCTGTTCCAGCGTTTCACCATGTCATTGTAAAAAGCTTCTCCCTTGCATCTAGTCTAAATCTACCTTCTTTCAGTTTAAAATCATGACCCCTTGTCCTGTTTCAACAGGCCCCAGTGAAAGATTCTTCACTATCTTTCTTATAATCGCCTTATGTTATGTAGAGTAGAATACTGGAGTCTTGCAGTAGCTCTCATTTGCGCTTTTCCCTGTGATCTAATGGCAAAACCAGTTGCTAGCCCCACAGCCTTACTTTTCCTCTTCCGCTTTTCTGTTGGTGGTTTGCAGTCTCCTTCCCCTTTCTCTCTCAATGACTTCTAAAAAGGAGGATAGGAAAGTGATTTGCCCTTTCTATTCCTTGAAATTACTTCCCAGGTCTCTTCTGCAATATTATAGCAATAATATTTTATTTTTCCTGGAGTAGCCTTGGGAATCAGAGCATGGAATAACCCCAATAATATCCTGGTTTGTGCCCCTCCATTGTCTACTGACTCCAACTCTGTTTTCATTCTGCAGGACTTGAGCACACACAAAAATCCCAAGTAAAACAGCTGTACTGGCAGGTGTCATTATGGAGATGAGAATGATGACATTAAATTGAAAGAGGTGAGGAAGGCAGATTAATTAAGCACTTGATTAAGTACTCTATCTTCAGAAAAGAGGTTTTGGGTTTTTTTTTTACAGGATCTCTCATCTTTAACTTCAGATTTCCTGCAGTGAAAGAATATAAATGTGAAAAACAGAAATTTAAAAAAAAATATTACTTCCAATGAAAAATAAATAAAAAATTATTTTCTTGATAAAAATGTAATTGTAGCCTTGCAAGGATATAAATTTAGTAGCAGTGTACCTGTGTTTCTGTCCTATGCAGTTACTCAAGTAGAATGGGCAGATGTTCAGATCTCATTTTATCTGAGTGCTGCTTGCAAGTAGGTTTTACCCCAAGAAATTTGGTACGCCTCAATTTCGTGTTAGTAACACGGAAATAACAGCCATTTTCATTCTGGGAAGGTTTCTCTTCGAAAATGCATTTTTCATACATTTCCACCTCTGCAGTACAGGGGCCATTTCTTAGCAGTGTGTAAGGAATGAGCGTGTAGTGCAGCAGGGCTCCTCATATCGTCTCCCAGTATCGCCACCAGCTGCTGTGAATAGAAAAACATTTTGTAACTGGTGGTGCTCATTTTAAAGCTGTGTCTGGTCTTGACAAGGGGTATGAGAATGATGCTGACTTTTAGAAAGCAAACTCTCCTATTTCATGTTTTACTCATGATGAGTTTTACCCACTTTGTGAAACAGAATTGTGTTGAACGCAGTGGCATCTGTAATATACATTAGGTTCAATAGGACTATTTAAACTTTAATTTTTTAAGGTGCTATCTGGTGTCTTGTAATAGAGGTCTACTGTAAATTGTAGGTGCTTCATCACACTACTGTTATATGAATAATTCCAGCACATTTTATTTGTGCTAGAATTGCAGTTATTAATAATTCTGTTGAATAGCCAATGTTAGCACTGCTTTGCTTACTGATACCTTTGGGGAATGCTAAGCAATCAGCAGCTTTCAGGTACTTCAGAAAATATGTTTTTTACAGTGGCTTTTTTTTTAATTGCATTTTTTCCAGTGGAAATGTGCAGGTTTTATATTAAAAAATAAATACATTCTAAAAAAGCTTTTTCAAAAAATCTTAATTCTGTATCGAAAGATAAACATTTATATCTGCAAATAAAAAAAAAAAAAGTTATACTAAGATGGTGGTAGACAAACCTTGACTAATCCTTTAATACAGTAGACCAGTGGAGAAAGCATTAGAAAAAATTAATTCATTGTTGTACTATTGATGGTTCACAGTTTGGTAAAAAGACAAACAATTGAGCTGGTTTTATGTTTATTTTTATATTTTTAATATAATTGTTTCTGGTATTGTTTTTTTTCCTTCTTGCTGTCTAAAGATGTTAATTCTATGCCACACCACAGCACTCCTGTGAAGGGATTTCTTGTTCAGAAATTCTTTTAGCCGTTATGAGAAAAACTTTAAGTGTTAACACCACCACTACATTGCTCTTTGCTTTCCCTGGAAGAGATTTTTTTTTAGTAAAATGCCCTCTCCCTCAGTTCCTTGAATTCTGACGTGCGTGTGGGTTTTTTGTTTTTGTTTCCCAGCAGCTAAAGAGGCAGTAGGTTTAATTTGGCAAATCATTTGGAAAAGGAGGGGTGGAGAAGTACCCTGTAATCACTGAACAGTAAGTGCCAGTTTTACCTGCTATTTTAGCCACAGAAGTAAATAGGATGTGCAGATGGATTGGCATGAAACTTTTATAATTCTGAGAGGCATACAAGAATGTGCACACGTAGAACTATAACTGCTCTGAAATACTTCAAAGAAGAAGGCCAAGAGATCTGCTTGGATGTAATTATGGATCAGGTCATGAGCAGTGTTGAGGTATACAATGTAAATTATTGAAAGCCAAAATTGAAAAGTACCTTAAGTGACATTCTGTTAAATTGATTCGGATACTAAGTAGTTTTAAATATTCAATATAGAAAGTCTCTAAAATTAGAAAACACAGTTTGGATGTGTGCACACAACTCTGCCCTTGGAAACTAGGAACTAATTGAATAAAGACATGCCTGTCAACAGTATTTGCATGCTATTAAAAACGCTGTTCTGTTTTTTACTAAAAGTGACTGTCAGCTTTGTTTGCAGCATGCTTGTCTGTTAATTCTAATGCTTTTTTGATTCACGTCAAATTAAAATTTCAATTTCAAAATGCAGGTGCTAACTGCTTTCAATTTCCTCAGCAGAAAATATCTCTGTAGCAAAAAGCACTATATAATAATGAATCTTACAGGATAGATTTGCATGTGAGAAGCTGAGCTGCAACACTAAAGTATGAAGCTCGGCCTTAGAAGTGTTTAGACATATTTGTAAGTGTGTTAAGCATGTAAGCTGTTGTTCAAGAACAGCCATACAAGAAAAATATCTAAACTCTGCATCTGATATATAATATCTTAAAAAAATTATTACTTCAACAAATTAATTTAAAATTCAATTTTTGCTTTTCTTGACACTGAAAATATTAAAGCAGCTGAGGCAGCAGTTCATAATATTAGGTTGTACTTTTGTTAGGTTAGGGAATATAAGCATGGCTTTAACATTCTGTAGTGTCTTTTTTGTTTATACATAAGAGCAGGGAAGGAGAATGCCATAAGATCTCCCTGACAGGGGAACAAGATGCTCTCTGCATCTTTTTGAATACATATGATTGTATTGATCCTTTTAGAGCAGCAAGCAGCAGTGTAGGGAAGCAAAAGAACAGTGTCAAGTTTTAGCAGAATAGAATGAAATAGAATTAGTTGGAAGGAGTATGGAGTATTATTTTTTATGTGGATGTACCTAGGATGCAGATTAGACCCAGTCAAATCAATCTGCTTGTTCATTGTTAGCAGATGTATGGCTCTCAGCTATGTTTCTTCTCTCATTTTTGTACCATGTCTGGTGCTCATTCATTTTCTTGGGAAGCTAGTTGCATCACAATAGCCAGAGAAAGACTGACTCAGCCAAAAAGATGGAGGGTTTTTTGTCTGTTAAGGGAGCTAGATTGAAGTGAAACGGCAGGAAATTAGAAGAAAACCAGAAGAACTGGACCACAAATTTCAATAGCTTTGGAATGTTGGTGGAAATCATGTGTCTTGCCTAGCCACAACCTGCCTCTATCCACAAAATGTAGATTCAATACTTCTGCCTCTGAGGGATTGCACACCTTCCTCTGCTGTCTCCTTGGGTTTTGGATGAAAGCTAACTTCAACTCCTGAGTAATGAACACTGGTTTTCTAGAGAGGAAGGGAAGAACTGAAGAAGTGAGAAAATTGATAAATTACACAAACTTGAAGGGTTGTGGAATTGTAATGGAAACATAGGTGGTTTGTTTGGGGTTTTTTAAAATAAATATTACATTTTTAAGGAATGACTGTGATATTATAGGACATCTGTTGTGGCTGGTAGAAATATGGTTTGAGAAGTTATCTGAAAACAAGTTGTCATGGGGAGGTAGCTACAATACTAATCAATGTCAAGGCTGTGTGGTAGACAGCAATCATTGAATTGCAAGTATCATAGAAGTGAAACCAAATGTTTTGAGTAAGATGTTGGAGAGAAACATGAATATTGCAAGACTTACAATACCTTTACCTGAGTTTTGGGAACAATAAATAGTTGATGATCTTATTTTCATAAACAACATTCTGATCTTAGTTTACTAGTAAAAATCTTGCCTGGTCTAGCAGGATCAGAAGGGTTGCTACCTTAGGGTTTTTCTATGCACTTGGCACTAATTATTCTCTTATTAAAGAATTTAATTGAAGAGATGGGACAAAGTATGTTATGGGCCTGTAGGATGTTTTCTCCTGTATTTCCTGAAAGACCATTTTTCAGGACAGAACTGCAACACATATGAGTGAGTTTGTGTCAGGGATAAAGACTGATTACTTTGACATTAGCTATTTGGGGCCTTGTCTGTGCATATGAGAAGGTTCATGATTACTGAGAGTGTTCAGTCAGGGATGAACAGTTGTTCTGATGGTCTGTAATCATACAGAGTGGGAGTATATTGACATCAGTAATACATAGCTATTACTGTGTTTATTTAAGAAATACTGATAAATTAAGATGAGCTGGTTTTTTGTATGTTGATATTTTTCTGGTGGTTGATGCTATTCTGACACGTAAATTTTTGATGCATTGGATTTTATGGTTGAGTGTTGAAATAGGAATACAACTGTCTCATAAATGGTTTGCTTTCAGTCATTTATTTTGGTATATATTGGAGGATTCATGTCTTGTAGGCTGTCTCTTCCTAGTAGCACGTGTAGTCAGCTTCCCTGGAGTCCCATTTCCTTGCTCCCTGGTGAAAAATCAGTAAAAAATGAATTAGAAAAAAGTGTGGTCTCTGGTGCGTTACTTTCATAATGCTATTGCTAAAAGCAGCTGTAGTAGATGAGATGGAACTCCACCATCTATAACTTCTTTATTCTAAAATATTGGTTATAAAGAAGTGTTTTGGGTTTTTTTATCTTTGCTATCAAGAGAAGATAGATGTGCAGTAGAAAGTGAATTTTAGAAATGCAGTGAGTTTTTTTCATGTATTTGGAATGCTTGTTTTTAGAATAAGATAGTGTATGTATGTAACCTAAATGCATTAAAACATATTATTTTGATTTGTTACAGTTCACGTAATAAAAATAGTGAACGACAGAGGATGAAAGAGGGGAAAAAAACCCCACTACAATCAATAAGATTATTATGTCCAGCTATGTAATTGTGGGTTTTGGCAAAATGTAGTTACTGACAGTAGAGAATTGCATTTCTTTCACGTGTATAAGGGAAAAGACTTGAAGTTTATAGCAAAAATTAATAGGATATTTGCTAGAACAAGTTATGGCTAGGTAGTGTTGTGGACCAAATATTACTGAGACATACCAATACTTTGCATTTGTTTTTATCTGTTACCTAAAGTAAGTCAATTGTTGTTTTTGATAGCCTATGAAGATTGCATATTTGAATGATTTACTGTCCAAGCTTTGTTAACAGCATCTTACAGTGTACACATAGTATATATTTTTCCTTTAATAATATAATTTTAAATGGGAAAACTACATACCAAATACCCTTGTTCATGCATTAAAACCCTTGTTTCCTCATAGCAGGCCATATTTCTCAGACATTTGTTTGAATACATGCTGAAATAAACAGGGTTGAACTTTGCCTCTTGATAACACGTTGCTGTGTTCTTGACCTTTTTTTACAGAGGGAGATGTCACCGATTGGCAATATCCCTGGTACAGGGCAAATACACTGGGATGAGCTCTTAGAAAAGTAGCTTACATGGGTATGAGTGTACACATGGTGTCTGACACAGTGCAGGAAGCCATTGGCACTTTAGCCCAAATGTCTGGTCATTCTGTGCAGCCTGAATTCAGTCCTTGGCTGCCAGAGCTGGAGAGATGCTGTTCACAAAAATTAATTGCTCTGATATGTATTTCCCATTTACAGACAGAATAACTGGAAATGTAAGCATCAAGAAGTCATGTTGGAAGCATTCTGAATTCCTGATTACATTTTTCCTCTTAGTTTTCTTTTTTGCCCTTTTTCTTTTTTATTATCTATACATTATGTAATTCAGCTGCATTTTGTATGTTTCTAAAGAAAATATAAATTCAGATTTTGAAGTATAAAATCTGAAAAATAACCACACAACACACTTATTTATTTAAAATATGGAGTCTAAACTGATCAACATAATTGATTATGATTCAAAGCATTTGTAGAAGGTAAGACTGCAGTTTGATGAATTTCAGTCCTTTCCCCAGTGTTTTCCAAGAGTAATGTTTATAGTGCAATCTAATATTGAACTGCTTTTTACTATTTTCTCTATATTTATATAATTGCTTGAGATGAAGAATATCTGTTTTCATGAAATGTGGTGTAAAGTGCCAGGTAAATTGCTATGAAAGCTAATGTGATCTATAAAATTTAGAACCTACTATTCTGTAAATTTCATACCTTATACAAATAGGTTCTTTAGACTGCAAAAAGAGAGTATTTAACTCTTTGGAAAAATAAAACAGATGACTGTCATTTTTTGTTTTCTGTTACTTAGGGGAAATACTGCAAAATATTATTACTCTGTTAAGTCATCAATGTCGAATCAGAATTGTGTTAATTCTTCAGAATTATTTAGTTTCCTTTGGATTAAGCACTGGGTGTTACATTCTTTACTGGATATTTTGTTCTCTGTGTGTTTGTATCTTTTCATATGTCTCTTTTCCTTTTCGTGCGTGAATCTGCATAATTGCAATAATCACATTAGAGCCCTTCATTTTCATGCAAGGGCAGGCACGATAGTTTAACACCTGAAAGAGTTGCTTAAATCTGACACAGGTACCTTTACAGACTGTTCAGTCTCAAGATGTGTATAAGCCCAATAATATCAGCACCTCAAAATTCAGAGTCTTAGAAACAAAACTAATATTCAAGTTTTAAAATTTGAGCAAGCTGTATGATGATGATGATGATATGTGGGAGGTGATTTCATAACCATGAAAAAAAGTGCAGCTTTTTTCTGCCCTTTGAAGAGAAATGTCACCTCAGAAAAAAAACCCAAAAAATGACAACAAAATATTTTACTGCAGTTTCTCCAATATAGGATGGGATATGGGATGGAACACAGTTGCTAGACAAGCTCTTATTCTATCAGCCATCACCTGGGGTTAAAGATCAGCTTTGTGAAAAACTTGTCAGAGCAGCCCTTTAGTCTCCTATTTGCTAAGTTGCCTTAGCCTCATGCTCAAACAATTTCGCTGTGAAGGAGAGGCCTAAATCTTCCTTACTGCTATCAAATCTGCATCAGATCAGGATTATGAACTTTTATTAGATTCCTAAGCTTTTCTAATCACTGTGGGTAGTTTTATGGGGTTTCTTTTGATAATGATCTGCTTTCTGCTGAAGATTGTTGCTTGTTGATAACTGCATCCTTTTTATTCTCAAAGGCTGATGAGGTTTTTTGCTAGTAGTCTCACAAACAGCACAATCTATAGCTAGTAACAGTAGATCTATTCTAGAATATGTGGAAATTTATGTACTCTTAACAGTGAAATACTTATTTACTTTAATCAAAAGTAGCAGGTTACAGATTAAATTATAGGTAAAAAGTTTTTGTTATTATTTGTCTTGATTGTTTTCATAGTATATATTCCAAGCCTCATTAGATAAAACAAAACCTGGAAGCTCTTGCACTTTAAAATTTCTTTTTCATTGTTCTATCACTCATTAAATTATTCTCTCTCTAGTAACTCTGTTGAATGACTACTTTCATAAGTAGAATAACTTATTACAACTTGTCCAAAGATAGTTTTCATATTCATTTAGGTATCTTAAGCTACCATTTTCATGACTTGCTTGAATAGAATACTCTGAAAATAGTGTAAGCACTGTCAAATGAGGTTCAAAATGAGAATGAGATATGAGTCTTTGCTTAGAAATGCATCCCTGCTCTGAAATGCTTTCCCACTTAGAGTACAATTTTGCTGGTCCTTCAGTTCTTTTTCTGGTGCTCTGTTAGTGATGCTCAATGAGTGCTAAAGCTCATCCTGCTCGCTTGCAAAAACAAAGCTAAACTCCAGAAAATATGCAAATTTCAGTCTGAGGCTCTCTCTGGATGCAAAGAATCCTTTTTATTTCTATTAAGCACACTGTGAATGATTTCTTGAAGATCTTCAACCCAGTGTAAAAAGTCTAGTATAACATACCATGTCTTTTAGTTATGAACAATATCAGAATGATCTTACAAGGTTTCACTTGCCATTAGACTATTAGTGTGATAATGGAAGACAAACATATTTTGAAATTTGAATTCTGCATTCTTTAGTTTTTCCTGGTGCACTTACAGATATATTATTTGTCTATAGAAGCTGTTCTTTTAGCACCATTAAAACACCAATTACATGATCTTTAAAAAGTTCTGTTTTAAGCTTAGTTTTAGTCAGACAATCCAATTAATGTGAATGAGCTTTACATTAATAGGCCTAAAGTTAAGTAAGTCTTTTTTTGTTTGTTCTATCAGAACCTAAGAGATGATCCTACTGATTACCTAGATTCTTCTTCCCCTTCTGTTTCTGAGGATTTTCCAGTCTTATGGCTTGAACATTAACTCTCAGTTTATCTACCTGTTTATCTGTTCCTGGGAAGTTGCTAGAACAAGAACGAAAGCTAAAATTTTCACAAGAATGCAATAAATTTGTGTATAGAAAGTCTGTGGCAATTCAGTGGGATTGGTGCATTTGACAAATTTTGCCATTTAAATCTTACAACAAACTAGTATGTGAAGATTGTTTGCTGTATGAAACTCAAATTAATCTTAACACCATTAGTAAGGTTTGACTTTGGTTTAAATTAAAAATCCCTGTTCTAGAATAACAGAGTACTTTTCAAGGAAGAACTGAGGTGGTTTATATCTAGAAAGAAAAATGGAGGAGTAAAATTAAAGTTATAAAATTCTGCCTTGGCTGGAATGAAGAACAGGCTCTCTGACTCAGAAAAGAAGCTTAGGAAAAGCAGTAAAGAACAACTGAAATAAAAGCTTGGAAATATGTCTTTGTGCTCTGAAAAGATGAAGGAGAATGAACATGGCTTTTTGTGTTTCAGTATTAGCAAAAAACTAATTTTTTAAAAATTACTTTAATATACCAACATTCGTTAATTAATATAATGAAATATTATGTGTTCAAAGATACTGATACATGAATCAGAATTTAAAGAGTTGATTTTTTTTGTTTGTTTTGATGTCCTTTTGCATTCCTGAGAATAAAACTGGTGATAATATGCATAGATTTTGGAAAAAAAAACAAGGTATCAAATAGTTTGAACAGCACAAGAAATATCACCATCTTTCTCCAGTCAGTATTGACTTCCACTCATAACTGGACATTGTTATTAACAAGTACACTGTTATTTTTATAATTACTTTTACCTGTTTTACAAATACCATGTTGTGTAATGCACAGTTTCTTAAGACAGAAAAAACATTCCACTCATCCTGTTTATGGATTCCCCTCCCCTTAAAGAGAGAAAAAAAAAATATGCATGTACATATATAATGCAAATCAGCATGCATACAAGAGAATTTTCACTTTCTGATAGAAAAAATGCAAGATTACAGAACCACAGACTGAGTCAGGTTGGAAGGAACCACAGTGGGTCATCTGGTCCAGCCTCCCAGCCCAAGCAGGGTCATCCTAGAGCACATTGCACAAGATTGAGTCCAGATGGTTCTTAAATATTTCCAGGGAGGGAGAGTCCACAGCCTCTACAGCAATCCATTCCAGTGCTCAGTCACCCACACAGTAAAGTTTGTCCTCATATTCAGATAATTAAGATTAAAGAAGTTTGAGTTCACTTGTGGAACTGAAATTTATTAATAGTGCCTATAAAGAGATTTTAATGATTGGGGTTTTTTGGTTGTGGAGTTTCATTTTCTTTTCCTTTGTTTCCATAACTTTAAGCAATGAAAATGGAAAACTGAGTAAAAAGTAATTAATTGGGGGACATTTAATTAGAAATTTAAACAAACCAGTGCAACTACTGAAAGATGGGAGCTTGTAGAAATTTAGTTCACGTAAGTACACACCTACATATGCATATCTATGTGGAGACATCAGAGAAGCAAGGCTGTGTGGTTAACAGTGATTATACTGTTTGGCCAAAGTAATGTCACAAATCAAAACTTAAGGAGATCTGAGTTAAAGTATGATGTGAAAATCACTGCCCTTAATTACCTTTTCCTTATTTGTCTTAGTTTTTCTACAAATACACCCAAGCTCAGTATATCTGGTAGCATTACCTAGGTAGTCTCAGCTTTGAAGCGTAGTACTCAGTCATCTTGGTGGTGTGCACCTTGCAAGACTTGACTTTCCAAAAGAGCCCCCGTATGTTTCTGAAATGATCTGTGGAATTCAGCTGCTTCTCTTACAGGTCTCTGTGAAAATGAGCCATTCCTCATGGCTTTGTCTCTCACTTCTCTGTAGTCTGTAGTTTTGCCATTTTTGGTGTTTTTTGAACACCTGTTCAGTTAGCCTAACACAGGCAACAAATTTCTCTACAGCTAAATAGTTGTGTGCATCCTAGAAACATAAGAAATGTTCATTATACATTGTTAAAATTTCTGTAACACTAATATAATTAACAGTGTACATGGTTTTAAGGAGTTTCAAGTACAGTGCTGAACTTCTAGCAAAGAACAGGAGGTAATTGTCTTTAACTGTTTCTGAAGCCTCAGACATCTGCATTACATCTCTCTTTCCCTTGTTTATTTTTTGCTAGTCAATGCTACCATACTGCTCAGAGGAGCTCTTGCTATACATTTTTGAGAAACAATTTTTAAGGACAAACAGTACCTGTGGATTATACACAAGTGAGCTGTTGCAACTTCTTTCTATTTAAACTAAGTAATTGCTCATCAGTGTCTCATGTATTTATTTTGTTTCCTGATTGGGTGACCTGACCTTAATATATGGGAGGAATGACTCAAGAAATCAGTGAGATCTTTATTCTGCTAACAAGTTCCTTGGGAAGAGAAATAGCACAGAAGAAAAGCCTCTACTGCTTTGGGAATATAAAAGGATCTTTGTACTGCCTTGCATATCTGTATTACCTTTGACTAGCTATATGGACCCCAGATATAACTGTAGATGTATTGCTCTCTGGTTGAGGAGAAGAGAAAGACATAAGTCTGATTAATGAATCATCTCTCTGTCTTTCACAGTTGTTCCTTTCACAGCAGGTAATGGCTAGCATGACTGTGTGTGCAATTATATTTACAGAAATGGTGGCTGGATTTTATCTGACTAATTGTGTTGTTACTGTGTTGTGCTTCTGACAGTCAGTCTCTGTGCAAAGCATATGGGCATAGTTGCAAAAACATTTCTTCAGTCGTTGTTTATGTCATTTCATTTCTCTTAACCTATAGTTTCCATATCCCTGCTTATCATAGACAGAATAGTTTTGTATGCCAGCTGAGGACAGCACGGAATCCCTTAATCTTGTTTTAATGTCATGTTTACATTATATGTTAATTGCAGCATTAATTGCCTGTGTACATGAAGTGCCGTTTGCAGATTAAGAACTTTTTCAGTCTTGTTTGCAAACTTTTCAGATCCCCCTTTGTTCAAGAAATATCATGTTTCTTAATGTATTTAACTCTCATAAAATGTCTTTGGTCAACAGGGTGTAAAATCCATTAGTGTGTAGTGTTTAATAATTTCCTGTACGTACTTATGAATATAAGAATGCCTTCTAATAACCATCTTCAATGTCTTTTCAAAGATCAAGGAGTCTTAAGTCATCTCTACAGTTAGCTACTCATATTTATTTTAAAAGGCACCATAGCAGAACACAGCTCATCTTGCATATCGTGTAACCAAAACATCAATTAGATACACTTTTAAAAATCCTGCTATGACAATAAAAATTCGATTGCATAGTGGTTCCAATATATTTTCAGCATGACAATGCAGGTGAGGATCTTATGTGTCCCATCTGTTTGTAGTCTGGCAGTGATAATCCCTCTTCCAATGGGAATTTCAAGGGCAGATAGGGTTTTGTTAGGGAGCATTCATGGTTTGTATGTAAAAATTGAATATTTTTGTATAAAAAAGGAACTAGAACTCTGCCCAATTTAAAAAAAAATGTTGTTGTTGATTGTAACAAAACCATTCTTCTTTGAATAATGGGGTTTTTTAAAAAAATAATTAGAGGTGTTTCTGGGCTTTTTAATTTTTGTGTCATATTGGGAGTCTGTGTGCCTAGAATGCTTTATTTGGACTGTTTAGTATGAATCTCCATGGCCATATAAGGTGCTAGATTAGTCACCTAGCTGTAATGTGGCTGGTTTTCACTCTTTGTGAGTGATGCTTCAGTGGACGCTATCCATTAAGAAATCCATTAAAGCTTGTGTTTAGTGATAAGCTATGCGCCAGAAAAAAGTACCCTGATCATGAGTGCACATTGACTTTTATAAATTCCTTGAACTATTAAATCTGCTATTTTAAGACCTTGGTACACAACAGTCTTGACAGTCTATTTTATTTTTCAAAAGAAAGAATGATAAAGCAGATGCTAGCCCAGTAAATAGTCAGGAGTTTCCTTTGCCATAAACAACACTAAAATCTTTTGAATTTTTTTTTTTTTGGCGACTATTTATCTTCTAAGCCTCTTTCTGCTTTTCATACTTTGTTCATCCTCATGGTACAGTTAGGTAGGATTCCAGTGGTTTTTTTTTTTTTTTTCCCAGGGAAGCCCATGTAGATAAAATACACGACTACTCTTCATTAATCCAGGCAGGATTAAAGGTGTTTGGCCAAGACTGTTTGCACTGGTTCAGCATTTCTGTGCTCTTTTAATTGCAGGTGGTGCTAGGCTGTCCTTACAGCTTTCTTCATAACAAAATCTGAACTGAAGTTCATGCCTCCTCTGTAAGGAATGTGGCACCTCTTCTATTAATAATCATAGACTCACAAAGTAACTTGAGTTGGAAGGGACCCACAAGGATCATCAAAATCCAACTCCTGCCCCTGCACAGGACATCCCTAAGTGTCACACCATGTGCCTGAGTGCATTGTCCAAATACTTTTGGAACTCTGACAGGCTTGATGCTGTGACCACTTCTCTGGGGAGCCTGTTCCAGTGCCTAATCACCCCTTAGGTGAAGATCCTTTTCCTAACATCAAATCTAAACCTCCCTTGACACAAATACATGTCATTTTCTCAGGTCATTGGTCAGCAGAGAGAAGAGATTAGTGTCTGCTCCTCTGCTTCCCCTTGAGAGGAAGTTGTAGACAGCCATGTGGTTCCAAAAGCTGTTATTCATATGATGTCTATTTTATTTTGTGACCCCAGCTTTAAATGGTGCAACCTGTCCCAGCCAACCAGGTAAGTTTTTAATGCTTATTAAGTTTACAGGCAGTCTAGATTCTGCATAGTGTAAGTATAAGTACAATCTCTTATACTGGAGATAAAAGTAAAGGAAAAAGAAAATCAACTTTTATCTAGGACTTGAATCAATCTGTTGCTGGTTAATTGCTAGGGTTGCAGCAAAGATTTTAAAGGAGAGTTTTGAAATTTTCTATTCCATCTTGACAACATAGAACGGAAAAGAACAAAAAAAAAAAAAGTCCTAGAAAACTCAGTGTGTTAATGCTGAATGGAAAGTCATCTCTGGTCTTATCTTCTTCATTTCTCAGTGTCCAGATATTATTAACATAATATAATATTTTTATAAAGGAAAAGATCTGACAAAGCTTATGTGCTAGAAATAAAGTAGAGTCTATACTTGTGCTGTATAAAAGATTTAGGTACAAACTGTCTAAAACCAAAAATTTAATGCAAATATGAACAAACCCACCAAGTTTCAATTAGGCCTCTGAAAGCTATTGAAATAATTAAAAACTAATTACTTACTCAGCAGTTGTTAATCCAAAAACATGGCTAAGCTTTATTTTCTGAGATCTTTACAGAGCAATAATATATTGGTTTCTGTGACTTCAAAGCTACTGAAATTTTATGGAGTTGAGTAACTAAAACAAGAAATATTAGTTTAGAGAAATATACCAATAAACCTTATGAAATATGTAACTGAACATAAAATATTTGGAAATAATATCTGCCTCAAATGGAACAAAAATTGGAAAGAGAAAAACAGACAGTTTTAGACTTTTAAAAATAGCCTGGTTTGGTAGCACTTTTAGAAGAAATCTTAGGTGCTACAACCTGTAGTGTTAATGGAAGCTTCTGACAATGTGTCTGTGGAGATCCAAGCCAGTAGGAGGAATGGAGTCTCGTAAGTACGGATTATTTGATGTATGTATGTCAGTCAGGATGGTGTTGAAAAATCCATCACAGTTTACTATCTGAAATAATTTAAAATGACCTAATGCTAGCTCTGCAGCTAAATCTTGCCATTACCTTTGGAAGATCCAGTGGGAAGAGAAACTTATTTTTTCCTGTGCAGTGACTGTTTTTTTGCTATTTCACTACAACATTTGGGTATGTAGAAACCACATCTGTGATGCCAAATTGTCTTTCTGTTATGTAAGTTCCTTTTCAGAGGACCAGCTAGCTTGCTTACCCACGTGAAAGATTTGTCTGTTGTTTTGTTTTTGTTGTTTTAGAATGACAAAAAAATTGTGATTTCCCTTTCTTTAAAAGTATTCCAGGATATGGCTGCTGTTTTTTGATTCTTCTTGAGCTTTTGCTATAACTGTTCCTTTCCTTGTAGGTAGATAGGAGATAAGGGGGGAGAAAAAACAAAGAAGGAGGGCATTTCTTTTCCTTTTCTCGATTTTCATTTAGGCAGTGTCAACAAGAGTGATGTACTCATCTGAGTAATTAATTCTGTATAATGGGTTTCTCTGATTGTAAATTGAATCTGAGAATATCACAGTTTTTTGCACATACTGCATAACAACCTGTAATCATTAAGCCTCTACAGTTGTCCTTATACTGTTTTATATCTTTATATGGTATCTATTTTTTTTTTTTCCTATCAAATGTGTTAGCTGTTGGCTTGATCTGTGAGTTATATGTGAAAATGTGTAAGCTAGAAGAAGAGCTTTTTGGCTATGGAATGCAAAAATGATAGGGAAAAATATACCAGATTTGTACTTCCATTGCCAATTTCATCATACTGATTCTCAGAAATCTATACGTTTTGTGGAATTTTTTTCCATGATTTTTGTTTCCAATTCATATTTTCTTTATTCAGCTGTCTTTCTCTTGAACTGTATTAAATATATTTCTTACATTTCATACACATTATACTGCTGGATTTTTCACATCTTCTCTAACAGCTGCAGCTGTTTCCACTTGAACTTTCCAATCTGCTTCTCTGTCTCACTGGTTTCTCACTGTGTCTTTTGTATCTTCTTCTATTTTTTCTCATTCTATTTCTTTTTTTATAATGTCTGATTGCTCGTTGGTTTTTAGATTCCCGTATCAACACCTTTCTTCCCACAAAAGAATTTCTGTTGCCTTATATGAAAGAACGATCTTTAATCTTCATGGAGTGGCCTTTTTTATTTTTCTTGTTGTGGTTGTTTTTATTTATTTTATAGAAGGACAGTTTATGTAGAACAATTTTGTAGGCAAAGTAACAGTTGGTACTAGACTACTATAGACACTTTTTAGGTTTTAGCGATCAGATGTGCTCTTTACCAAAAGGCTGTGTGTAAATGTACAGGAGTGGTGCAAAAGAAATAACGCCCCTTGACACGGTACATCCACAAGCTGGAATTGCTGGCTTAAAGAGGCGAGGAGAGGGACATTCAGTGCTCTTTTCTCTCTATTTCTTTAGGAAACTGATTGAACTCCAGAGTGATAAAGACTATGTTTCAGAATAGTAATATACCTACAAATACATTTGACAATAATTTAGGAGTTTGATAACTCATGCAATTATCTTACATTTAAAGGAAATTTCCTTATGATATTGAAGTAAAAAAAGAGTCCAGTTTGCTATTTCTAGAAGGTCTGTCAATATAGAACTCTAGTCAAAACATTTGTGGTTATTGGAATCACTACTAAATTTTTTCAAGAGCATTTTCTTAATTATTTTTTCTTAGTTTTCAGTCTCATACTCATAGCTACAACTAAAAACAACAAAGAGGCAAGACAACAACATGTAATACAGTTTTAAATGTATTCCAAGACACTTTTGTCACTACTTCTGTCAGACTGACCAGCCTATGCAGAAGACAGACAATTGTATATTGAGTCCCTATTACATAGGCTGAGAAGAACTGGTGCTTCAGTTTGTCGTGTAACTTCCCATAGCTCAACTCTACCACCCTGGGAAAGGAGAATAGAGATCAACTACAGATGAGCAACTTTCCTTCATCTACCTAGAAATGCCACTTTTTTTTTTTTTTCCTACCAGTTACTTGAAGTCTTGAGGAATATTGTATATTCTCTTGGCAATCTATCAAACTTTTATTCAAAGGATAGAACAAAAAATCACATCCAATTTTCCTTTCTGATACTAGTGCATTATTCTGCCTTTGGTCTCTAGGTTGATACACCATTGCTTCTGCAGTGCTGAAAGATATAACATTGGCAATAAACAATAAACACAGGCAATGCAGGAAGTAAGATTATTCAGGGTGATTATTTTTATATAAACAATTACATTGATTTGAAACTGTTCAGATTTTGACAATCAATTTTTTTCTGATAGGAGGAGATTTGCAGGGCAGAGGACAGAGAGAACTCAGAAAGTATATGAGCAATGTAATTTATTACAACCTTCATAGCTAATTGTCACTCCGTCACTCCCTCACTGTGGAACTGAAAACAGACGTGATAAAAGATAAGTTGAACTGTGCTGAATGTGCAGCTGCGAAACTCAATCATTCAGAAGAATTCAAATATGGACCAATTTGATGGAAGATAGGGGACCCTGAGATTCAGGACAAGTACCCACTACAAAGGATGCATCTCCTCGTGGTGGTGAAGCATACATACACATTTTGTATCACTGTGCTCGTATTGGTTTCCTGGGAATTCATTATAGTGCCTTACACTAAGCTGTAACTACTCTGCTGTAATGATTTCCAGAAATGCTGGTGGAACTTTCCCACCTCATATTATTTAATTATTTATTTTAATTTTAACTCACTCTGACAGTCTCTTGAGCTGCACAACTCATTTCCATGAGGGCTCCCAGGAGACAGCTATAACACAAGTCTACTCTGCAGTTGCATGCATCTTTATAACAAAAACCATAAATCAGGGCACTTACTCTGAAGCTGCAGACAAGAGCAATGAGCAGACACATCTCAGTACGTTAGCTTCAATTCAAGGGATTTCAGAGTGTTATTTTTTTTTTCCTTTGTTCACAGTTTGCTTCTCTATTCCTTGTTTTACTGTCTCTTCTGTGTTAACTATGTGAGGTCCTTCCATCTGAACTTTCCCCTGTAGAAGCACTGCTATCTTCAAGGTAGATCTGAGATTTCTTTGGGGTGGCTGGCAGATTTTTATGAAATGCTTATTCTAGACCTTTAGTAGGAGAGTGCTGAATAAGGACCTTTGTTTGAGCATTAATTAAGCTTTGACTTTAAAGATGTTTACCAGAGGTGTAACAGTTCAAAGAATCTTCACTTAAAACCCCTCCTCTTCTAATTGTTGAATTTGTATTAGTGGAAATTATTCTCCATACTTCAAATACAATCCAGAACTGTTCAAGGCATGAACTTCTAAGCATGATTATAACAGGAACTAGATGTCATTGTGATTTTTTTTCCCTGATGTTATCATTGTTATTATTATTAGTAGTATTATTACTAAGTATATTTGCTCAGAAAAAAGGATTTTAAAACATTAATTTTGGGTTCAGATGCTTAAATCTCTTAATTCCACTTAATAATATAGCAGTTTTAATAAATAAAAATGTATTGCCTCCTAGTTGATGTTAATGCTAAGATGAAGCATTAGATGAAGCATTAAGCCCTTCATATTTTGCTGTGCTTTTCATCTTATTTGTTCCAATATATTTGAATTAAATATTTAATTTTATAAGATAAATGTATATTATTTGTACTATATGATACACATAAACACATATCTACATCTATATCTATATATATACCTATAGCTATATCTATAGCTATATTTGTAGCTATATCTATCTATATCTATAGCTATTTATATAACTATATCAATCTATATTGATCTATATACACATAATATAATATTAGTATTTGTCCTGGCTCATATGTGAGCCAGACTGTGGCATAACACAGTTTGCAGGCTCCATCTTGGTGGGTTATTTTTTTTTTTCTATAGATGGCTTCTGAAAGGGAAGAGGAGCAAAGTTCTGTTTAGTAAATCTTGATTTGTTGGTATCTTCTGCCCTTATATCTACTTTTTTATGAGGCAAGAATTTTCCATCACAACTATCCCCACAGTTTTTGTAAAAGAAAGTTTAGTGGTAATAATTTCAAATACATTTTAAATGTGCCATTCTGAGAAATCTCAGTGCACTTTATATACCATTTTTAAGTTATTACCTGCTGCTTGTGGTCTTATGAATGGCTCCCAGGCATTTCTCAGGATGGAAACAAAGGGAAGAAAAATAATACTTGAATGGATAAATCTAAAGCCTTCATATTTTGTGAAGTACTGCTTAATTTTAATGTACATCTAAAGTATAATGATGACTAATCTATTTAAATAGCTCATTTGTATATATAGAAATCTATGCAAGGAAACTGCTTGCCTCAAGGTAAAAATATTATTTCTAACAAGAATCAGCAAAGAATGCAGAAAGGTAAGGAAACTAAGAAAGAAGCATAACATACTCAGAAACCAATGCGAGACCCAGAAAGGCTGAATTGTGTCTCTGATCTAACTAAGACTTCATACAACCTTTAGCTGTAAAAAAAAAAAACTTATTAAATCACATTTGAACTTAAAGGAGATAATAATTCTTCATGTTGTATAAATCTGTCTGAGATGGAATGTCAGGATTTTAAGAGAATGGATTCTTGGACTTCATAGGGATTGAGGAGAGACTACAGTGCTATGGAAACAAGAAGTAGGATAATGCTAAATGTCTACAAATTTCTTTCTTCAGTTGAAAATGCCATGGAGAGTTTCTTTTTGAGTTCTTGCACAACCACAAGAGACTGAAGTTCCTCCTTTACTTCAGCAAAACCCAATGTCCTGAACTGAGTACTAGCAATGGAAAAATATGTCCTTTCTGTCTATTTCTCATGTGCAGTAGTCTTGAAGTATTCTTCCATCGTTCTGTGAGGAATTGTTCTCAGCTAAGAGGTTTGGGCTTCCATTATTATTATGGACTTGAGAGAAACATAAGTTAAAAAAAAAAAATGCAGCTAACAGACAGATAAACTTTCTTCCACTGCAGGATTTTTCTCTCTGATTTCTAAATTCTTGTTCAGTTCTTCTTTATGGATTTTGAATTTCTTCTGTTAGGTTTCCATGAAACCTAGGAACAAAATTAGCTTAATTGTGTTTCTGCTTATGTAGTTTGTAAAGGCTTTATGATACTCAGAGAAAATCAGTATTGGAAGATTCCAATTTTTGTAGATTCAATTGCATGTTTTCAGACTCCTGATGGACTGACTGAAACCGAGATGATCTTTTATATCATTAGATAACTAAACAAATGATTGCCAAGCAAATGTAAATGTTTCTCTAAGGTTGAAGAAATATTTTACTTTCAAGGTATTTTGCTTTAAGCACTACATCAACTTCCACACATATTCACATTTTACTATTGTAGTACAAAAGGTTACATTTACCTTTTTGAGACTGAGAAAATATTTTCACTGGGAATAATACTGATATCTAAACAACATGAACTTTCTGTCAGTATGAGATCCTAGCATGATATTGGTTGGAATTTATGTAAAGCACAAGGTGTAAAAATGCACATTTTGACTGAAGTTTCCTGTCAGTATGCTCTAATATTGACTCAGAATTCTCAAAGCCCATTTTGGAGGCATTTTCTCAAAACCCATTATAGACTAGGTATTTTTCATCAAGCTGGATATCTGTGTGGTATATAGAACATCAAAAGCTCATGTGAAATGACTTAGCAATCACTATCTAATGACACTGTAGTAATGATTTTGTTCTACTGCCAGACCAGACCAATGATTTGTAGGTAAAAGCCAAAGGAACTGTTCTGAATCATCCAGGTTTTAATGATGTGAGTGTTTTTAAAAAGCCTGTAGGAACCATGCTAAGTCTTAATGTATATTAACATAAACAATCTGGAAACACTTTTACAGGAAGGATTGAAAAGAAATTTTAGTTCCAATGACAGTCTTTGACTGACTGGTTAGTTCAATTTTGAGTGTAATACAAGGTCAGAAACCTGAAAATTGCTGGTTTTAGTGATGAGTAAGTGGCTTTCTTTTCTTTTTCTATTAGATAGAAAATGGTCGGCTGTGGAACTTTATTGTGAAGACCTCAGAAGAAATACCAATTTTTCCAGTCAGCTTTTCATAATGTAAATATAATTTGAGCTTTCCCAAATGGGCAGCTAAACCATGAACAAGCAGAAAAACCCAATTTGGACTGTACTTCTGAACCAGACTTCACCTTCTCTTTTGGGAACTTATTGAAGGATTACAGCTGAAAAAGAAAAGAGGAAGAAAACCTTGAACAGGAAGCTTATCCTACAATGAGAATTACAAGCACATCTTGTATCTGCCCAGTCCTAGTTTGTCTCTGTTTTGTGCAGAGGTGTTACGGAGCTGCTCACCATGGCTCCATCAAGGTGACTAGAAATCAAACCAAACACATAGAAGGCGAAACAGAAGTGCATCATCGTCCAAAGCGTGGATGGGTGTGGAATCAGTTCTTTGTTTTAGAAGAACACATGGGACCAGATCCTCAGTATGTAGGAAAGGTAAGGTCATTGTCTTCTTTAGGCTTCGGTTTGTTTTTTTTCCATCCCCTGAAATGTGGCATTGATAAGAGGCATTTATCTCCTAGATGCCACCTCCTCTTTTAAAGGAGGACACCTCTTGGATTGCTACATGTGTTTACAGTGAACTTGCCGCTTGCCTGTGTATACTGTGTTTATTATAAAAAAGATAAAAGTATATAGAATGAAGATACTAAAATGTTATAAAATAGTTTTTCTTCTGAGGTCAGCTAAACACAGAGTGAGTGCAGCTGATCCCGTTACATTAGTTTCCATAACTCTAAATGCGCGGGGTCACTGCTAACGGCTTTTCCAGACTATTTCAGAATTATATTCAGTTCTGCTTCAGGGGATATTACAAATGCAGTCCGAGGTCCCTAGAGTATTAATTCCACTCTGAGCGTAGGGTGGAAAAGGTCTCCTCCAAAAGGAAATCCTCTGTGGTTTTTTTCATACAAGGAGACACAAGGTGAGTTAGTTGTTAGAGTTCCTCAGAAGTCTGGGAGAACAAGCCCTGCATTTATGTTTTGATTCACAGAGTGAGCTTCAGATATAAAGTTCAGACTAATGTAATTGAACAGAAGCCTGGCCAGCTGAAGTCTGGTTCATCATGTGTAATGCTGTCTGTAGAGATTGGATTTTAACTTTGCATTAAATAACAAAAAACTCTCCATATACCTTTAATCCATGATATATGACAGAGGAAGTTTTTCTCTCCCTGAAGACTGTCTTGCTGCATTATGATAGATTTTTTTATTAGATAATCTACATGAGTCTTAATTTCCTTAATGAAAACAGAGAAATACATAGAATATGAGGGGTAAAGAAAGATTATTAATGGGGAAGAGGGCATGGAAAAGAATGATTTCATTTTCGTTTCCGGTGAAATTGGGAATTCTGAAAATTATATTGTAGAAAGATATGCAAGGAAACCAGTAGCTTCTGAAATCACAGATGTCTGGTAGTGAGGGCTTCCAAATTTGAACAGTATCATTTGAACTAAAAATAGGAAGTGGAACAACTGTATTTAAGTTACTGTTAACACAAAGGCTGAAAAAATATTCTGTTATGCAAACCTTAGTAAAATACTAAATATTTCAGAATGCTAATAATTATTGAGATTTGTGCAGGAAATGTAAACTGAGAAAGGACCTTTCTAAATGGAGGTAGTGGTTTGCATTGAAAGAGAAGCTTTTAAAATGGGTTGGGGGATGAGGAGATACACCTTCAGACCCACCTTACATCAATTAACATTTTCATAAATGAGTTTGGAATAGAAAAAACATTTTTCAAAAAACATTGTTGATATAAACCTATTCAGGAGAATCAAAACATTGTCTGGAAAGAGCTAGATATTTTGAATATTATTTGAATATAGAAATAAAGAGTAAACCTCAGAAATATAGAACAATGTAATGAATTTCTGTTATACACTAGTGATTTATTGTAAGTGACAGAGGAAGAGAAGGATCTGGTTACCAGATCTAATGCCATACCTTAAAGAAGTTGAATATGATACTAAGCAGCAAAAGCTGAGATATAAAAAAAAAAGGAGTAAAAACCACTGAAGCCATTGTGGAGAAAATTGGTAAACTATTTGCTATTCTGCTTACTTTTGGACAAGAAAAATGGATTTATAAGTGACACAGTACAGAAAGAATTGAACATTATGGCTGGGATAGTAATGGAGAATAAAATATGTTTGTTTAATTATTCCCACTAATAATAGAGGGGGGCACATAATATTCTATAAATACACCTCAGAAGAAACCACAATGAAAAGAAAAAAGCTATTTAAGTTGGCTGCAATTTTATTTGAAAAAAAGAAGGTTTTGGTGAAGATGGGTTAATTTAGAATTAACATTTAGTTAATTTAGAATGAAAACAAGGATAAGTCAGATTATGAAAGAGGCTACTAACAAGAGAGAAAACAAAACTGAAGAGGTTTCAAGGTACCGCATACTTGTCTCTATGAAAGCATTTATAGACATGACTACATGCCAGAACAGAAGCCTGGATTCAGTGAGCTAAAGCATGGTCCCTTTCAATTTTATGTTCTTATGATACTATTATGTATTTCCTTTCATCCTCTGACCACTCTATTAATGCCACATTTACAGAGATCAATGAATAGAATTTCTTTCAATCCTTTATGGTCAAAATGTGACTGCATGCCTTGTTTGAGGACATTTCTCCCTCTGTACTTACCAATTTTTCTCCCCTTTTCCTCAAAGAATTCCCTCTGGTGCTCATGATTTTCTACTCTGAGTACTTCACAACATTAGGCTTATCTTGGCAAAAGCTTTGTTGAACTTAAAAGCAACTGTACTCTATTTTCCATTTGTTCTGATGATTCTGATTACCTGATTTGAAGAAAAGATAAATTGTATTAGCTCAGGCATATACTTTTAATTTAAATAAAAGCAGGAAAGCCTGGCTGAGACTGTCATAATATTAGTAATTAGTAAAATATCAGTAGTGGTCGTTAAACATGAAAAATAAACATTTTAGAAAAATAGATGTTTTACTAATGTTGCATTTAATTGTACACACCTCATCAAAGTCTCATTTTACATGCCTTTAATTTGACAAGTAATTTTCATTCAAAGTCCCACAGTTATAAAGGACGTCAGTGCCCTTTAATTCCAGGCTTCTGTTCAGTGGCAGCATGCTGTCAATTCTGTCAATTATTAATTCTGTAGACTACTCTGCTTCACTGGTGAGAGTTTTGCCATTTGAGATCTGTCCTTTCACATTTTTCACACCCAATTTGGGAGTAACATTACAGAAAGCAGAGTCATTATGTACAATGCTGTTATGATGATCGCAGTCATTGTCATGGAAATGCACGGTGAGGACAAGAATAGGGTAGGCCTGCAATGAAAAAGGTAAGCTTTCTCATTCTTACTGTGAAATGAATGTCAAGAGGATGGATTAATTCACTGCCATCATCATACAGACAATGTTAGGACAACAAGTTATCATTATATTTTAATATCAAGCATACCCCCATTCCTCAGTCATTATTTCTTTTCTCTAAGAAAATGTCATTTGGAGACTTGAAATCTGTATAAAATTAATCCCTATTAGCCATACTCACAAGGTTTTTCTAGGAACGTGGCAAGACACAGGTCCTGGAAAAATGAGCTTATGGTAGAAAATGAAAATAATCCTTTTATAGATATTAAGTAGTGTCTGTGGTTCTCAGATTATTGACCTGGTTCCCTGCTGTTGCACTTGGGGTATGTCTTCAGTGTTTCAGGGTGTGTTTCACTGATGAAAAAACTCAAAAATTAGTTTGGTATTTAGAAAGGTATCTTTAAAGTATTTAAAACCACAGTGACTTCTTTTACCAAAATTATCAGTTATTTGGGGAGGGTTTCTGGAAAACTTCTGAATGATCTGTGGTATCTGGCAATTAGTTCAGAGAGACTATTCATCTGCAGGTGCAGGTATGTGTGTGTGTGTATGTGTCTGTGTGGATGTGTTTGCACTGCAGAATCTGTGACAATTTGAGTAAGCAAGATTAAATATCCTTGTCTCAGATAAGTAACTTGAATGCACAGACCGTGCCTTCAGTTACATGGGACTTCTTGTCTTTTGTGTGTCTCTGGTGTAAATTATTCTAATGAAATAGGGAAGGTTAGTGACCTGGTGATGAATCGGTCACCTACTGCACCAGATCAGAGGAATGAAGATTTCCTGAGGAAATCTAGAAAAATTTGGGCTGTAGTACTGCAAGCTTTTACATTTCTCAGTTGTCATGGCTAATATAATTTACATTTCTCTTGTGTTCTCTGCATGCTTTTAGGTTAGATAACTCATGTCTCAGCATTTGGAAAAAATAGCAAATAAATCATTTTAGGAAATAAGTGAAACAGACTACATGTTTCAGTCCATAACATTCTTCATTTTGAACCTTCACACCTCTGTCTCCAGAGGGCCTGCTCCTTCTTAAAAGGATATTTCTAAAATCAGTTGCACTGGAAGCAAGTCATAACTACACATTTGGTGTGTTTTTTACTTGGAGAGAGAAGTAAATAAGCAGAGACAAAAGGAAGATCACTGTGGATTTGAGGCTAAGTGAGTCATGCTATTGACTGAATAACAGAGGAATATAATGTGCAAGACTGGCAGTTTCTCAGTGGACCCTTTGGATCTCTGAAATACGGAACCTATACCCCTTAATCCACTTCAGATGTCCCCTGAAGAGTAAATAGGAATGACCATTCAAGTATTCAGATCTGTGTTGGTTTTCACCTGCATTTTTCTTCCCTAATTTGGGGAGTGGCCCTTTACTTAGTTCTTACATTTTTACCTGTAATGCAAAAACAGTTTCAGAATTACGTTGATGTAAGAGATAAGGAAGTATGGAACAGCTGTAAATGAGTGTGAATACAGGAAAGAGAAGAAAGTAACAACTTTTCATGTGTCTTGAAAAGATTGTACTGAAAGTTAGCTTAGGAAAGTAATCCCAGGTGTTGTATTGGATTTACAAGATGGTAATTCTTTTAATTTACCATTTTATTCTTGAAAGCATGAATACAGCATAACAGACTTGTCATTCAAAATTATTTTCTCAAAGTAATATGACGTATCATTGCAATAATTTAGTTCTAATACAAGATAGTGAATCTAAACTTCCCTGATCATATCAAGAGAATTTCCCATCTCTGATTTAATGACAGCAAGGGGACAGTATATATGTTTTAGAATAAGTGCCAAGGAAGAAACAAAAGTCAAGTTTAACAATTAAAACACTTTTATTCAGTTATAGAGGTTTACATAAAATAAAGTATATCAGATATTTCAGCGTTTTTAGCACAACCAAATAGTTCAATTTTTTTTTTTGAGAAAAAAGGGGTTGTATTTTATGATAGAAAAAATTAAAAGGAAAGTGTAGATGATATAGTCTAAATATTTTGCACATGATTTGTTAGCCATTTTCATGCCTCTGTAAGAAGGTAGACAAGTGGCATCAGCAACAAAAGCAACTTCTCAAACAACATGCATCTCACTTTCTATCTTTTAGGTTGCTAGTTTCCCAAATAATGTATTTGTGTAAAATAATTTTTCTTCTATACCTAGCGAAAATGCAGAAGCAATAACAACATGAAGAATAAACCTGACATCAGTACAGCACAACATTATATGGTCCTCTATTGTGTTAGCCATCTAATTTTCTATGGTAATTTTTCCAAAAAGCCAACTCAATGTTATTGCCAACCCAGAAGCTTTCCAAAATAAAAATGCCTACTTGTTTTGTCCCAAGTTTCCTTTAGCACAGATAACTTCGCTGCCTCCTACCTTCATTTGACAAATGTTATTTGGTTTCACATTAAAATGTTGAGGGCACACTACTTCAATTCTACAAGTCCTAAAATGCTGTGGACCTTTACACTTTTGGTTTTGGGTTTTAAGTGGAATCTCTAAATATTCAAAGGTTATTTGGGGGAAAGTCAGATTCAAGGGAAGAGAGAGCTTTCGTCAGCCTGATCAGTCTGGCTTCCTTCCAGCGTGTCCAGCTATATCTGAGGTTTCCTGAAGCATAGCACTGACAGGGGCATTTTGACTTGACAGACCAACCAAAGAAACAGAAAAGCATGAACATATTGAAGTTCAGTCCTAGTGCAAAGACATAGGATAAAGTGTCTACCTTGTTTAACTGAATTTAAGTCAACATGAAATTGCACCAAGAAGAAACTTGGCTCTTTTATGTCAAAACAGCTACATTAAACCTCATATGTCAAAATAATAACTGTTTTTGTAAGGAAGCTTTACCGAGCCTGTCAGTTCTATATTGCAAAACATCAGTTCTCTATGTGGAGACTGTTATTTAAATTAATGGTTCAAAATAATTTTGTCAAGGTGATCTAATCTTTCCTGAAGTTATTATGGACTGAAGAACTCTGAACAAGACTCGAATTCTTTCTTTTTTTCTATTTTATTTTAAAATATGTATTTTACCTCTTATCCTTTAATGAATTTGACACACCAGCAGCCAAGTTCCGTGACTTCTATATTTTTTTTACGCTGAAAGACGACATTGATGAAACCAACATCTTTTAAGTGGAACTGCCATTTTTCACTTAAATGGTTTAGCAGTAATTTTTTTGGGGAGGAAATCCAGCCGTGTTCCTACCTAGCCTTGTTCCCTCGTTTATTTTTTTTTTTTTTTTT
>VWZQ01000644.1:158241-183735 GCA_013397015.1 Myiagra hebetior
GGTCATGGATTGGTTTAACATACGGAAGCGCTGGCGCCGGGGCCGTGCCGTGGCTGTGCCGGGGCTGCCCGGGCCNCAGGACTGAAGGTGAATTTGGGAATAAATCGGATTGGGGCGGGGGGGGGAAATTGTTTTAATTTTTTTGTATTTTTTTCCTCAACGTCGAACTCTATTTTAATTGCCAAGGAATTGAATTCAATTTCTTCCCGTTAAATGTGTCATAGTAATTAGTCAGTGATCTCTCTGTTTTATCCCAGCCTATGAACTTTTCTTCAACTCGTTTTCTCCCCCGTGATTTTAAGAAAGAAGACTGAGAGAAGCAGCTGGGTGGGTGCTCAGAAGCCAGCTGAGACTGACCCACCATGAAGTCGATGTCGTACAACATGCCTGCTCTGTAATTGCATCTTTAACTTATGCCATACTCTGAATGCATATCCTCTTAGCCTCTGGCAGTCTTTATATCAAAACTATGTGAAATGGCCATATAATTGGTGTCTGTTTAAAAAAAAAAAAAAAACCAGAACCTGTCCCCCCCATAAAAAAGAGGTGTTATACCAATTACATACATCAGATGTGGCAACAAGGAAACAAAGATAATTATGCATATTTTTATATTAATGGTGAACTTAGTAACTTTGTTTTTCAAGGATATTTACCAGCTAATTGTAAATCAATAGATAATGAAGCTGAAGATATGCTGATAAACTCAAGTGTGAATTAGCATGTCAGTTACTTCTCAAGCATCTTCTTGACCTTATTTTAAGAGGTGCTCATTCATGTTCATTGTCTGTGTAACTTTCAACATCCACATGCCTTGTTGTCTTTTAAAAGATTCTGCTACATCATTTTGCTGTTAAATATAGTTTATACTCAATCAAGACATATTTGTAAAATGAAATGTTATCTGGACTTTGCTTGTTTAATCACTGACAGGAACACTTCTGTTGAATGATTGCAACTGTAGGCTAAATAATTTTGTTTAGTGTATATAAAGCTACAAAAGTTTAAAAAGGTGAAGTAAATGGAACATCATAATTAGGTCTTCTTTCATCTAGACCAATGTGACAAATGAAACCATGCAGAACATGCTTTTATGGCCTGCTTTTCTAAGGTGAAGATGCTATAATAGAATAGAAATTTCAGGTCTAGTAGTTTATTAATTCATCTCAAAACATCTGAGAAGAAGGTGAACATGACACTGCAATATTCCTAGACTCAATGGAGGTAGCAAAGGGTTATTTGTGTGGCATATTCTGCACAGCTGTAAAGGTAATTACTCATATTTGTTGATTTTGATTCTGGTGCCTTCTCAACAATTGCCTCTTTGCCTTATAAGTTACATTGTCTACATCTTATCTTTCAAATCTCATATAAAATTGATGTCTAATGCCCAAAGTGTATTTTTTTGTGTTCTAGAACACATGCAACCTTTTTAAGGGCAATAAAATACGTGAGGCAATAAGAAGCAAAGCAGAACTAAGGTTTGACTCTAAAAACTCTCTATCATTTCTAATCGTATAACACACAGTCTATGAAACTAATTCATGGTGATGAATACTGAGATGAAATGCCTTTGTAAATATTTCATTTCTAAAATACATGAGGGTTTTTACTTATTGTAATGGAAAACTCCAGACTCTAAAACCATGAAAGCACTATTTCAGAATGCTTTTTTTTTTTTTTCTGCTTAGCTGTATTAGCTTTGGTTGGTTCTTGGCAAGCAATTAGTTCTCATTTAAATAGTTATTCCCACAAGTTTATCATCTGCAATTTAAACATACTTTAAATAACCATGAAAAGAACACAAACATCTTTGTTTGGGAAGAAAGTGCAGGAATGATATCTACATTCAGATTGTGCACACTGGTTTATAGTCAAGAACCTGAGCAGTGGTAAATCTTTACTTCTAAGATTAGAGCAGAATAATTTTAAAGTCATCTTTGCATTCCTGTGATATTGGGTCCACTTGCTAAAAGGTCTGTTCCTTCCAGAATTTTGATGAGGTTTTCTAAAAGACAGGTTGCCTGTATGGAGCTATTCAAGACAGGAGATAGAACTGTTGCAAAAATGTCTCTCTGCAAAAAGTTTTTATTAAAGGGCTTGGGGAATAAACTCACCAGAAGTGCTTTTTGTGTTACTGAAGAACAGTGATGTAGCTGCCCGATGTTTGGACATTTATATCAAGTCTTCATTTTTTCTCTTACAATATTGTAAATTTTTTCATCAGATTACAAACAAACAGAAATTCCAATCATTGGAGTTAATGGTTTGTATTCATAAGTCTACACTTTGGATTTAAGTCAGGCTTAGTGTGTAATTAATTTGTGTGGCATGAGATCATTGCACGTCCTTGCCTGTTTTGTTGTCAGATATGCGTAACCCTAACTGTTGCCAAAATGCGTTTGTTTTACTGTCATTCTGTGAATTATAATACTTGATACTTAAGCTATCAGTATAAAAAAGACAGCTTTTTAAAGTTTCATATGAAAGACATACTAATAATTACAGTTCTACTGAAGAGATCTTTTCATAATATTCAAAAGCTTACTTGAGACATTCTTGTGATACTGATAAAAGAGGTGCTATCAAAAAAACAAACCCCCTGCTTTACATTAAGGAAGCCTGTTCAAGAAAGGTCTCTGTATATGTTAGCAAAGCAAATAGAAATGTTTATAACGAATATAAATGTAGTCCATTTTGCAATGCATAGTCCATTTTTACTTTGAAATAAGTGTTTATTGCTATCTATCTATCTATCTTACTATTTAGTATTAATTATAAATCTTAATTGTAAAAGTCAATAGTGGCCTAAAGAAGTATAATTTTTCATTTGGAAGTATTACAGAAGCAATGTTTTCACACTCTAGTTATAAGAATACTTTCTATCTGAACACCTTAAATGAAATCATGGCAACATAACTT
The DNA here is from genome assembly GCA_013397015.1 of Myiagra hebetior. Classification (NCBI taxonomy): domain Eukaryota; kingdom Metazoa; phylum Chordata; class Aves; order Passeriformes; family Monarchidae; genus Myiagra; species Myiagra hebetior. The sequence goes on from VWZQ01000644.1 coordinate 161,164, forward strand.
TCAACAAATTGAAGAGCATCTAACATCTGTATGGATGTTTCAGATGTAATATTAAAACTACAGGAATATCGTCATTATCTTGCTGACTGAAATAACAAAGTTGATGATGATGTGTTGAGTATGTTCAGATAGACTGTAAGACAGGAAAATTGCAGCAATGATGGGAGACTTCACTTATTCCTTGGAACGCAGGTTGAATTTTACATTGAGCTTGAACCCTAATATGAAAAGTCTCTAAGTATAAAAAATGGCTGCCTCATAAGTTATCTAGTCACCAAATCTCCAAAAGAGGAACTAAAGCTAAACTTAACTAATGCCTGAAGCAAATGCAAAATACCTGACAGAAAGACGTGAAGGGCTAAAGGAAGTTGGAATGATCAAAAGATACAGTAGTAAGGGCAAGTGAAGGCAGTCTTTAAAAAAAGTCTGTTTCCAAAATTAGAGAAAGAGAAAGGAATGAGAAATATCACATGTTAATTGTAAAGCAAAATAACCCACTAAAGCAAGTTTGAAGAAAAACTGGCAATAAAAATTCTTCAGAAACAGGAGGAAGTGGAAGCCTACCAGAGGCTGCTGTGAGAAAAGACACTTCTGGGGCATAAAATGTGTAAAGAGAACAAAACAAGGCTGTTGCAGGAAAGCTACAAGAATACTTTTTAATCTCTTTACTGTGGGAGACCTTGAACAGTCATTTTATGAAGAATGTGTCAAAGGTGAAGTCTCAAACTGAGACACTGTGGGAGAGACTATGAAACAAATCAACAAATGAACAGTAATTATCACACATACTTGTTGCAGTAGTCCAGGAAGAAATAGCTAACTGAACAACTTTAGTATACAAATATCTAAAACTACTTCAGTATCTGAGGACCAAAGTGCGCATTTATAGTAATACAGTAAACAAGCAAAAAACAACATCAAAAAATCCCCAAAACTTGCATGTAGGTAAAAGCAATACCACTTAGATATTTAAACTATTTGTGGGAAGCAGCATGAATAACTAGGTGACAAATTTCATTGATTATATGAAGATGATGATAAGAAAAAAGAAAGATAAACCATAATGAAGTCCAGCAGATAGATATTCCAAGACTGACTGAAATTCAATAGAGATAAAAGATAGAAATGAGGCACAAGAGCAGCAACTGAGTTGAGTAGTTCTAACTGTGTTGACAGTTACCACTGATTAAAAAGACTGTGAGGTTCTACGAGCTCTAAGATAAAACTCCATCAGCTAAGTGCTTAGAAACAATCCAATGAAAAAACTGAATGTTAGAAATCATTGGGAAGAGAAAAAAACCCACCAGTAACTGTAAAATCACAATGCACCTGTATCTCAAATTCAAAGCATGGCTCTCATTTTCTTATCTCTTTCCCCAGTGTTGCAAAATAAATATTTCAGAGACGAACTACCAGGCTGATGTAATGTATAGAACAGTCTCTGTATGAGAAGTAACTAATTGGATTATTAGCCACATTATTTGATAAGCTTCACATTTTCAATTAACAGCTGCATTTCTGGAATTTTAATATTCTTTTATAGCTGTTGTCTTTCTGTGTACAGGATTTTTTTATGGGAAAGGGTGGGTTTGGAAGTAGTATGGCAAACACCAGAGCAGATGAGGACTCTTCTGACTGAAAAAAAAAAAAAAAAGTGAGTTAAGTAGCGGCCTAGACAGTTTTAAGTAATATGAACCAGGAATGGTTTTTCATTTTCTTTCCCTTCCCTCCTATGAGCAGTAGGAGTCATACAAAAAAGCCACCATAATCATAAAAATCCCAAACCAAACAAAAAAGACCAACCAAGAAAAGGAAGGCTGACAGCCTAAAATTAAAGAAAACAATGCTGTTTTTCTATGGAATTGGTCAAACTGCTTAGTATAGCACTCTTTTATATTTAATGCCACATCAGTGTTCCTAATTAGTTTCTCAGTAATGAATTGAGGTAATTCAGCAGGTAAAAACTATGTCACGTGGACAGAAAGGACATGCATTCAAGAAGCCAGAGCTGTATGTCCACAAATATAGACAAGTCAGAAAAATGTTAACAAAAATAGTTTTTTCCTATCACACACCTATGTCACAAGGGTCTGTTGTGAGACTAAACATTCCAAGATTGATTATGTGAGAGAATATCAGGGATAAACCCCCTGTACTCCCTTCTTAGAAAGTGTTTCCTCTACATGTCTATAAGAGCATTAGCAAGTCTTGTTTTACATTTTATTTAGAAGAAATAATTTCTCCATTTTCTATCTATACTGCATGAAAACATAGAGACATGATTCTTTCCAAGCGCAAGGAAGAGTTTTCGTACTTAAAGAAAACTGACAGTTTACAGTGACTCATTCAAAGTTTGTTTTTATTTAAATCATTAATCATAAGGATAATGTAAAATAAAAACGTAGTTTCCAGGTAAAAGCTGAAATATATGCTGAATATGGTAGTATTTCTTATAATGTTTGTGGGGATAAAAAACCCAACCAGAACCAAAAAAACGTTCTGCCTCACAAGTGGCTAGAGATACTCAGTGGCTCCAGTTTGGTGCACAATATGATAACAATCTTATTGTTATCTTGTTCAATTTGTTTCTTTCCAGTTTTGACTTTAGGGTATAGATACCAGGTACTGTCAGAAAATCAGATCCCACTGAGAAGCTTCTGTGTATGAACCCTCAATCAGTGACACCCAGAGTTCACTCCCTTCCATACACTTGTTCAAAAGCACTCCTAGGTGAAAATTCTTTAATTGCCAATTGCCAAAAATTAAGTTGTGCCACTTTATTACTTATAGAGCTATTAACCTGTACCTTGGACTACACTGTCTTTCATCTATTATGTATTATTTTTCTCTTGGTGAATCAACTGCACAAAATGATAGTTTTTATTAAAGTGACACCTCTGCATCCCTCACATATACTTCCCTAACTTCAACAGGGATATTAATAATTATTACAGTGGTTAATAAAATCACAGAATCACAGAATATTCTGAGCTGGGAGGGATCCACAAGGATTACTGAAGTCCAACTCTTGGCCCTGCACAGGAACACCCCAAGAGTCACGCCATGTGCCTGAGAGCATTGTCCAAATCCTTCTTGAATTCTGCCAGGCTTGGTGCTGTGACCACTTCTCTAGGGAGACTGTTCCAGTGACCAGCCATCTTCTGGGTGAAGAACCCTTTCCTAATATCCAACAACCTCCCTTGACACAATTTCAGGCCATTCCTATCACCAAAGAGAAGAGATCAGTGTCTGCCCTTCCTCTTCCCCTCATGAGGAAGTTGTAACTGCAATGAGGTCTCACCTCAGTCTCCTCCAGGCTGAACAGACCCAGTGACCTCAGGTGCTCCTCAAACGGCTTCCCCTCAAGGCCTTTCAACATCTTTGTAACCTCCTTTGGACACTGTCTCATAGCTTAATGCATTTCTTACGTTGCAGCACCCAAAATTTCCCCCAGCACTGGAGGTGAGGCCGCCCCAGTGCAGAGCAGAGCAGGACAATCCCCTCCCTTGCCCAGCTTGTGATGCTGTGCCTGATGCCCCCCAGGACAGGGTTGGCCCTCCTGGCTGCCAGGGCACTGCTGACTCAGATTTAAGTTGCCATCGACTGGGACCTCCAAGTCCTTTTCTGTGGTGCTGCTTTCCAGCATGTAATTCTCCAGTCTGTCTGAACATCCAGGGTTGCCTCATTCCAGGTGCAGAAGAATGCATAATTAGGCAGCATATACAAATGTACTGGAGTGGAAAAAATCAGATGGTTAGAGTAATGTTTCTAATTCTTTCACAACAAAGACATACTGTTAAGTAGAAATGTTTTTCTCTGTCAGCTCTGTGTAGCAAAGCATGATTAAACAAGCACCAGGTAGAAATGTGATACAAGTGTCAAACCACACAGGCATCCTAGAGAGAATGAAGTTTTCCTTTTGGCCCAGTAAATACTGAGTAGTAGATTAACTTAAAGTTTCTTGAAAATCAGTAGAACCATTTCTGTGTCTATAATCAGTATAGTCTATAATCCCACTGCTCCCCTCCCTCTCCACAAAAACGAAAAATAACCTTGAGAATTTAAAATTCTCTGCTGTTCAGGAGTTGCCTTCATCAGTGGAAATACATCTGTAGGTGCAATATTGCTTTATTAAATTGAATACATCTAAATGACAATACTCTTATTCCAAAAAAATTATCTGCAATATTTCAGTCTCTTGAATACCAAGTGCAGAAAAGGAATCTTCTCTGTGTGGGAGAGTGTTCCAGTTTGCCAGCCCTTCTGTTTTACCTTGAATAAACTTTATTTGAATGCTCCTAACTTCTCATGGTATTCCTTTCTGTTGAATTGTTGCCAGTTGCTTTGCTTTCTGGCACCTGCATCCCTCCTCCTTCATCAGTACTATTAAGGAAGTGGAGGCAAACTTTTTATAATCTGTTCATAATCTGCAGAAATGCTTTCTCCTCAGTCTTCCCTATTCAGCTGGATCCCATTCACTTACTAAAATTTCTCACATTGAAGTTCCTACTTTCCAGTGATCTGTGACTGCATTTCCTTCTTCTAATATTTGTGTTGTTTTACCTGTGACTCTAAAAGATCACCTTGTTCTAACTTCTTGTGGAGCCTTTAGAGTCTAAAAGAGGATTCAATCTTAACATTACCTCGGCTCCATTGGCATTTTATGAAAGATCATGAAAATATTTGAGCATTATGTATGTGGGCAGTAGAAGCTGAATGAAAGCTATTTAGTGCACCTTTCTTCAAACCTTTTCCACTCAAAAAAATACTAAATAGGAAGATAATGTATGTTTCATGACTATATATTACACTAATATATTACAGCTACATGAACTTCTAACTGGGAGCAAGACAGGAAAAATGTGAATTTTGGTTTGTATTGCCTACAGCCTAGTGTCCAAAGATTCTTGGGACATATCAATTAATTCACCTTCACAGCATGTTTCTGAATCTTAATTTTAAGATCAGTTCAGCATATATCAAGAAGCCCCTTCTCCCAATTCCAGCATATATTAATTAAAAAAAAAAAAAATGTGTACACATGGAATGGCAGTCAGTTTTCCTGGATTTTGTCACCACAGCAGACAAATTTATTTTACATCAGACAGATGCAGACTTGCTACCAGTATCTACTCAAATATGTCTGAAGGCATAAACCAAGAACAGAAAACAAGGCAGTTTAACAATCAGACTTTTACCCTGAAGTGTTCATCACTCCACTGAAGCCTATAATTAACCAGCAGTCATGCAGTATAAAAGGGAGCTCTGCACCTCCCATTTCCTTGTTTTCTTCTTCTGTGTGCAGATTTTGTGCAGAGAGAAATATGTATCTCTATTGTCTTGCTAACAGAGCATAAGTACTAAACTACTGGAGATCTGCAGCTTTCTAGAGAGTAGGTGTAGCATCTCCTATGATAATTAATAGCATCTAATGTAGCATTAGCATATTACAGAAGTTTATGACGTTAGACTTAGTTTCTGAAAAACACTAGCAAACCACACTAATGTGACAAGTCTGAATTTCACAGACTGGCTTTTCAGCTGATGTAAATGTCAAATCATTGGATTTTTTCTCGACATTTTATGATTTTGCCACATCAGTAGGCAAGTGTATACAATGTAATTGTTTGTTGAAATCTCCGTCCTAGCTGCTATTTCATTCACGCTCTGAAGACTTTCTGTCAGAAACCCATTACGAATTTAGTGTGTGAAGCTCTCCAAAAGGGGAAAACATGAATTAGCTTTATATAGTAAGGTGTTTTAAGGAAGCATATGTGGTTATAAGGGGACATGTAGAACTTGGTTTCACTTCTGTTAGTCATTGAATAATGTCATGTGTGTGGAGCAGAACTGCATGGGAAATACAGAACAGAACTTACAGAAGCAAGACAAAGTCCAAGTGTAAAAAGACCCAAGTGGGCACTATGCAGTGTCTGTAAAGATTAATATCAGGTCAGCCAGATTTCAGGCATAAAATGACGGTGAACTTGTTTGGTCAAGATATTTCATCACTTTTTTGAAAGCCTTCTGATTTGGGTCAGTGTTTTAAGTTCTGTCCCTCTTGTAGAAACATAGGTGTTTTTAGGATTTTTGTTAGTTATATGAGATGTCTGAGTTTTCAAATTTAAATGCTCATCTATGAAAAGAAAATGGATGACTTGTATTTAACATCTGTGGAAAAAAATTTTGTCATTCCTATGAAGTTCCCATATCTGCAGATCACTAAGAAATTTCTTTCCTTGTTTTCTTTTCAGGTTAAAATAAAAGAATTGCAAATCTGAGATATTAGAGTCCTGAAAAATTAAATTAAAATATTAAAGTTTTGGTCTTCAGCATAATCAGTATTTCTTTCTGAGGATTTTGCAGAACCCTGACTAACTTCATAAAATTTCCTAAGCATTGAAGAAATGCTTTATGGTTTTGTTAACATTCAGCTGACAGTCAGAAGCTAAATTTGGAATTGACTTTTGTTTGATAGGTCTTTGTTATGTGGCAGTAGCAGGATCTGGATGAGGTAATAGATAAAAGAATCTGTGTTATTCATACACTGAGAGTTTCAAAGTGTGTAAAGGAACAATTCTTACCCATCCTGCAGAGGTGGGATGCCCAGCAGAGCACACACTGAGAAGCTATGTGGCTGGATTAATTGTGCATGTGAGACATACAAAAAATACAACTTGATTAATTAATTAACCACCATGTTTGATGATTAGGTGAATTGCAAATGTCTTGATTTATGACCTTTAATAGTGAACTTAGTTTCCTGACAAGGAGGGAAATTGAGAACTAAAGACATTTGTTCGTACATATTTATGAAACTCTACATGAGGGAGGAGAAATAAGCCCCAGTTCAACTCTGAATTTAACTATATGACTGGAAAATTAAATGTGTATTTCAGGATGAGAGTTTTTCTTTTCCTGCTTAAACTAATTAGAAATGTGCAACAAGAAGGCCAGATTTATATTCCATATAAATGTCACTGTTCCTTTTTGTTTCCCATTCTATTGAAGGTGTCAAGGACAAATTTTAGAGGTCAGATTCTGACATGACACTTTTTATGTTGGATCTGAATATTATCTTCTGTAGAGCTACTTTATTTTGTGCATTCATGTCTTTAAATTTTGGCTGCTTACTATTATTATTTGCTCTTTTCTTTTCACAAATGCTCATCATGTTGAAATAAGTTAAACTGCCTATAACTTTTTTTCTTTTCCTCTGCTTTGAGGATTTATATGGTATTCTGAGTGCAGGGTGGCAGTGGAGGGAGGAGGTGGAAAACCAGCAAGCACTGCTGAAGGGTACTGCTAAGTCTCTAAGCAGACTCTAAGCAGTCCCAGGCTGCCATGAGAAGTGGTGCAGGAAGTGCATTCTCTCATAGCAGCCAGAACAACACCACATTGATCAACAGGGATTCATTGCACAACACAGGTAGAAAGAACAAGGAACAATTACGTGCAAAAGAACTTGATGAGATGGATCTACCAGCCTGAACTGGAAGCATGAGGACTGTGAAAGGAGAGTAGTCTTCAAATCAGTTTTGGATTCACCATTTATTAATCATTATCTCCTGCAACTATGAACCGTAATGAATGATCCTAATTTAAATTATGCTGTCACCTCTCTGAGATCTTCAGATTGCCAGAACAATGGAAAGGATTGCTAATTAAATGTCAGTACTGTTATGTTTTCAATAGTATCTATTAGTGTGTAGTCCTACTGACTGACATTATCTTTCACTGTGTTAACATTGCCTTTTTTACAAAAAGTTAAAAGAATATGAAATATTTGGTTGAGATTATCCATCAGTGTACAAATGCCCAAGAGCTTTAGATTTTTTACTTTCTATCCTGGGAAAGAAGCTTTTGTCATGATTTGCTTAAAAATGAGAAAATGTGGAACTCCTCTAAATGGGAGGATCACCAAGCATTTAGGGAAGTCTCACCACTTTGTTAAAATGATGGGCAGGAGATAAAAGTACACATATAACAAATAAGTATGTAACTCTATTAGTTGAAAATATGCAATTTTTTTTTTTTAAAGTTCCTCCATAATTAAGCATCACCTCAGTAAAAAAACTTCTGGGTTTTTTTCCAGAAGTGATGAATTTCTTCTGATTACCTTGTACTGTGCTTAAAGTGTGTGTGCTGAGTACAGCAGAGTATTGACCTGTAAGGTGTATACATATATATGATTAAGAAGGACAAGTAATTAACACGCGATAAATGTTCTAACGCTAATGTTAGTGGTATGATCACACATTATTTTTGTATGTAAGCCCCTTATTCATATGGGAACTAACCCTAAACATAAATATAAATAGCTATTTTAAGAAAGATAAGAAAATTGATAAATCTGTTATCTGCCAAGCCTTACACCTCTTAAGAAATTTGAACTAGAAACAACCTGTCTTACAAAGTGCTTGGGTTTTTTTGCAGATTTTGTTTGGTTCAAGAAAATGTGTTGTGGTAGTAATTCAGCATTCCTGTCTGCAAGATAAATTAAGTGTTGCTGATGTGTAAAGAAATAATGATTCCCTGAAAAAATTAGACCCTTTTTCTACCCTTTATAAATGCTAGCTTTAAAAGTTAGAGTCTAATTTATTCATAGAATTGAACCTTTACCTTTCCCTAATCAAGGACGGATAACAGATTAAAAGGAGATGATTTATACATGAAATAGCCAAAATGCTTTCTAAAAATCAGAAAGCCACAGAATTTTGGGCCAGGAAGGAACATCAAAAGAACATTTGTTCCGTAATGATAGCCTGCTATAGGACCAGCTATGACTAAACATTTTCTAACAGAGTTTTGTCTACTCTGTCTCATTTAATCAGTACACTTTTGCATCATCTCATTCATTTCTTTATTCATTTGTTCACTCATGTTCTCTCATGTTTTCATTTTTTATTGTGAGTTTGTGGGGAGTTTTTTGGGGGTTGGGGTTTTGTTGGGTCTTTTCTGCGTTTTGTTTTATTTTGGGGTGTTTATTTGGTGGTTGTTTTGCTTCTTTGGGTTTTGTTTTTTGGGGTTTTTTTTGTGATTTTGGTTTGGTTTGGTTTTTCATTTGTTTTGTCTGAGGCAATTGTCCATAAGCTAGAGTTACTTGTATATTAACTACTGAAACTACATGATCAGGTTGGGAATGTTTGAAGGGAATAAGTAGAATCATTGCACACTCAAATGAAATAATATCCAGAACAAATCACATAGAAACATCTATCTATCTTAGCATGATTTTTAAGTGTATAGTTATTATTAGGACATCAGAAAATGTCCCAAGATTCCCTGGTGTGGTATGATTCATGCTGGATATTCCAGGGCCCACCTGATTTTTTCTGGAGCTCCTGAGACAATGTGTCTTTTGCACAGACTGGTACCTGTCCCATGCAGAGGCTCCTCAAAGAACTCCCCTATATGAGTGTCAGAAAAAAGTTGCTTTGAATATTTGTTTAGTAGGTAGGATTGTTAGTAGTAGGATAATCTAGTCCCTTACCAGCTAAGGTTTTGAAATATCACCTCTCTCCTCCTTTTACATGGGTCAGGGGAGCACAGCTGTGAAAAGATTTGTTCCCCTACCATAAAGAATAATATTTTTATTGATAATGTTGTTATTATTATTGGAGAGGATTGTCCAGAACTGGTATTTTTCATGACCAGACTAGTCTGAAAAAAATCTTGCATTGCTTACTAAATACATACTGGAACTGATACTGAAACCCAGCTGAAAAATCTTTTGTTAGGTGTATTCATATCCAGTAAGCTGTGGTTACTACTGGTCAGGAGTAAGTGGGAAAAATTTGTATTCACTAGAAAGAAATTTGCTGATTTAATATCAAGTAGTATTTTGTTTCTATTTCACAGGCCTTCATTTTTTCCTGGGACAAGTTTTAAGATCAAATGAAACTTGAAAAATAATTATTTACATGAGAAGGAAAAAAAATTAAAAATTCAAAAAAAAACCCATGAGGTGCGTGTAGCATAAGAAGTAAAACTACATGGACAGAGCTAAAGCAATAACATTACAGCTGTAAGATATAAATGGAATTAATCTGTAACTAGGTGTACTAATCCCAACTGTGGGCTAAGAAACCACTTTCTGGATTTTTATCATTAATTAAATTATGCTTTCACAAGGATTCACTTGTCCTTGAGCATTTTCAGAATTTTGCAAGCAGCTATTCCCTTCACATGCTAATTTGAATAACAGCATGATACTGAAAGCACCACTTCCAGTGAGGAAATAAATGGCAGGCAAACTCATGCTTTACTGAATGTGCCCTTGGTGTCTTTCTGCAAAGCTATTATCACAGCCATATCCTGTGCTTTAAGATGACTGCTGGAAGTTTTCTTCTTTATATTGGAAATATATGCAGAATTGTGAAAAATGTCTTAATTCCCCATTTAAAAGAAAACTCAAAATATGACTGAAGTATTCTAAAATATTTGTATTTCTAAGCTTTCTCAACTTGACTAAGATTGTATGTGTGGTGTATATATAAATAGGTGTACACCTGTCTTCACAGAACTAAATGTGGGTATTTTGGTGGGAAGGGGAAGGTCGTGTTTTTAAACTGAAAATTCATTTTTTGCCTGCCCATGGAGCCTTCGGATATGTTTAGGAAAGGCTGAAATGCAGATGTCCCTGAGACAGAGAGCTCCTTATCTTTGAATTATTTACTTTAATGAAAGTTCCGCATTGGCTACCTTAATTCCAAAACAAGCAGTTTTAGGTTCTGATTTCTTTATATTAGAAAATATATGTTTAATACATGTTTATATAACTCTCTATTCACTGCAGAGTTTTGCACCCAATCATCTTTCCAAAATTCTCCATATCATTCAGCAAAAATATTTAAATGTCAAAATCTTACATTTAAATTTTCATGTGTCCTTGACATCACAGTGTATTGGTGCATTCAACATGAATGCTGCTGGAGGTGGGATTGTAGGAACTGCAGTGCACGTGGAGCATGCAAACAAGAGCGTTACAGGCTAGGATGCATAGGAGAACACAGGGTAAAGAGGGACAGTGAAGAGGCATGATGGCACTGTTTGAAAGACAGAGGGATGTAAGATTGCCTGAGGAGAAGAATTTGATCAGATAAGGATGTGATATCCTGGGCTAAGGAGAGGGATTTCTCAATTCTGGAGTAAAGGTTCAATACAACAATCCACCTCCAGTTTATGAAATTAACAAAAAAAAAAAAAAAAAGTAATTCCACCCTGAAAAATCTGTCTGAGGTCTTAAGAAAGCTTCTCCCTTTGATCTCCTGTACTGAGTACTCTGCAGCTTGCCTGAGAGCTCACTGCTCCTGTCCTGACCACACTTATTTACACAGACATCTGAGCCTGAGCGTGCAACTAATAAAATAATAACCATTTAATGTTTTGAGAACCATCTTACCCTGCTATTCATGACCTAGTGTGAATGAAAACTGTGGACACAATAGGCCTCATCTTCAGAATAGGATACATTATCTCCTTTTGTTTATTTTCATGCACTTTGAATCTAAATCTGGGTCTAAAGAGAAAACAATTCTTCTCCTGTATGTAAGCCAAAAGGGCCCTTGTAATTCAAACCACAGGATGTTTGTATGGATAAGTTCTTAGTATGATTTTTTTTTTTAAGTGCAACCATTTGATGATTATGTAAAAATTAACACATTTAAAATACAGTAATTTTCCACTTTTTTTCCTAATTTTATGCATTGTAGAAAAAGTCAGGCATTAAATAATGAAAGAAAATGTACTTTTGAAGCAAATTTCCTACACATTATGACAAGTCATAGAAGACATACACAATATTTTTAGTAGAACTTCTTTTGGAATTAGTTGTGAGCCAGATAGATAAGAAGTTGTTCTAAAGTAAAACTACTTCAATGCTAGTGTTACTAATCTGTAAGGGAAATGATAAGTGGCTGTTCTTCTGAATGTAGATTTTTTTTTTTCCCTACAAGTTAGGTCAAGTCAGGAATTTATCCTTCTTAGGAAAGACAAAATATACCTCATTGGCATTTACAGAGGAACACTTTTGATACAATCTTTATTGTTTTACTCCTACCATCAGCATTATTCTGATGTTGAGTACTTATGCTGTAGTTTGCTCCTCTTGCACACAAAAAATTCTCCAAGATGTGAATTTGTGCCCGAACAAAAATTCTATTTATATTAACAAAGGAGGTAGGAAGCAGGAGGCATTCCTGGTTTTAACCAGAGTTTTCTTTATTTGCCTTTAGAGAATGATATTTACTACATTTCCAACATTTGTTTGGGTTTTCTTTAGTTCTAAGAGCATAACATTGTTTGGGTCAGAAGGAACATACTTCCAGTTGATTACATGATGTTAAAATTATCTTTTGAGGGGGAAAAAGAAAAAGTTGACCTCTTGTCAAAATAAGATTTGTATTTCTGCTGCCTAACCAGTAGTCATCTTTGTTGGCCTGAATTCTTGTGTTGGGACTATACTGCACCACTGAACATAGCAATCTGCTAGATTATTCCTTACATGGAATAAAAAAGATTTTAGCAATATGAGTAATATTTACTCACTTTAGGATGACTAAGTGAAAACTTTTATTCAGTGGGTGTTTGAAGTACCAAGCAATATGTTTTTATTACTTTCATTTTTTCCTGAAAAAGAATAAATATTTTTGGACTTCACAGTATTAGGTTAGGAAAAAAAAAGACATTTGGAGAGCAGAATCATACCCCTGGATCTTCTGCTGAGCCATATGGGCACTTCCTCTTGGGCTCCTTAAATGTAAAGAACACAGTCTATTATGGAAAATGTGTTAATGAATAAGCTATACATCCAAAGAATACTATATGTGCTCTGTATGACACTCTCTTGTACTGCTAGCAAGAATGTCTAGTAATACATCTATTAATCATCATTTTAATGGCTTCCTAGAATGAACTACTTTTATATTTCTTTCCCTGTCATTTTACACATATTATTTTAAAGAATCATTTGTTCCTAATTGTTTCTTAGCAGCCAATAGCTTTAGCGTTTGTAATCCTATTCTGCCTGACCATTTTTTGAGAAGGAAGAAGGTATTGGAGCATCTCTGAAAAGAAAAACCATTGAAATGTTCATGATAAATTATATCTATATTGATTTATCAGCATTCACATTCACATTTACATAAGATACATAGCCTCACTAAGGAGAGGAATATATTGCCTTGAAGTGAGAATAGTATGCTTATGGCTTTTAATATAGTTGGAATACTGGTCCTGGAGAAAGATCAAATTTTAACTGACTTCTTTTCATCCCTTATTTTAGTAAGTGATAGCAGTGAAGGAAATGCCTTGTCTGGGATTCTTTACACGTACAGAAAGAGAACATTGGTGTTACCTATTGGGATTGGATGATAGTGAACATAGCATAGTTCTTAATCGGAAACATAGATTTTGTGTTAAAACTAACATGCAGATTATATTACTGTTCATTTTAGTAAATAAATAAGCCTCTGACTTGCTTTGTTGAAATGCTTTCTGTTAAACACTGTCAAAATGTAACTGGAAGAAAGTAGTTCTCAACTGGGTTTTTCTTGTGTTAAATTCAAGATATTTCCATGGCTAGGATATATATTTATTCTACAGAAAAATGAAAACAAGTTCAAGCATGAAACTTCACATTGCAATGGACAGCAAAGAACATAAACGTTTTTCAAGGAGAAATTTCGAACTTTGAGAAGAAGGCAAAGAATGGTGGTTGTCCATGTAAGGATAGAAATTATCTGTACTATGCTGAGATGATGTCATGCAGTACTTGCAACTACATCGTCAGGTGGAAAAAGTAGCAAAACATTACACATTACATCAGTCCTTTATAGGAGTGCTGTTTCAAAACGCCAGTCAGTCATTAATAGTGATGTAAAACTGTTTTATAAACATTTTCTGAACTTGTGTTTTACTTGTCCAGAAGTTGTACTGAAGTAAATGTGAAAAATGAGGGGTTACTTGTGTTGTACAATCAAAACTTGCAGTTGTGGCATTTCAGATTTTTATGGACTGAAGTGGGTCACAGTAAATCTAGAAAGACAAAAGAAGCAGTGCACAGTACCCCTTTGAAAAAAACTGTGCTAACTGGTAAGGATTACCTGGTTAAAAAACCTTGAGCAGAAATTGTATTTATTCTTGAGAATGTTTGTGTGAAGTAGGGAAATACACACAAAAGATTCTTAAATTTCCCTAGTTTACATCCATATGGGGTACAGAAAGTTTTTGTAACAGCCCATAAAAAGCATGATAAAGGTAAGGAAAGTTGTTTACATTCCCATTCGCTGGCATCAATAGGTTTCTATTTCTTTATTCCTACTTGTGAAAGTATAGTCATCTTTGTAAGAGTCAGGATCACTTTGTCACTTTGTTATTGCAGTCATTACATGACATATCTAGGGAGAGAGCTGTTCACAGCTTCTGCTGTGAACATGAACCTTCTGACTTACACAATAAAGATGTTCAAAGTAGCAGAGCTGGCGTTTTTCATTTTCAGTGGATTTTGAGACACAGGTGATCTTTCAAATTTGTGGAAACATGCCCTCAACATGATGATGTGGAGTTTTTTTCCTGGGTCATGTAGTACTTTTTGTTTCTAGCAAACAGGAAGAGTTCTACATTAGAGGAAGAAGGAAAGTGTCTGTAATCAGAAAAAAAAAATCACATTCTCTTCTAAGAGAGATGCATAAAAAGGATGATCATTTGTGAGACTTGTAATGGAAACTCTATACACAAGCAGTTTTTTTACAACTATAAATTTCACCCAACAAGAAGAAAAGCTGTAGACCACATGAAAGAGATGAAATCACATTCCAGATGCAAAACCAGAACATGATTTTGAGTGTTTAATACTGCATATGCAGTGAATCACTACCCCACTAAATTAATATTCTGATATTCAATGTTATGATAACACTTCCTAATATTTCAAAAGTATATAACAAAGAAGTCTTAACAAATAAAGTGACAAAGAGGAAAAAATCTTCTCAATAATGAAAATGTGCAATTATTTTACCTGGAAACTGCATTAATATGAGTTGATAGGGAGCTCATAAAAATATGGAGATTAAATCCTTTTTAAACAATGGTATATGCCGTTCTTGATGACACATGGTAGTGCATTCTTTTCAGTTTCTTCAGAATGAAACAACTTTTTCACGTGAAATAGAAGCCATTGGACAGTAGCTAACCTGTTTTATTTCCACAGTCTTAAAAATTTCCCAGCAAATTAGCTTCAAAGACATCAAAACCAAAAATGTGTGAAAGATTTTTGGAAGGATGGGATAAAAGGAAGCTGGTAAATTAATTATCTCTCCTTGATCTTTTCCACATAATATTTTTTTCCTAATCTAACTCTGTAATTGAGTAAGTAATCGGGTCCCTGGCAAAAAATTTCCTCTAGATGATTTTACACGGCTCACAAATACTACATCAGAAAATCACACATTTATTTTTTATCTTCACAGTATTTCTTAGGAAGAGCAAAGTAAAAAGAAGTAATTTAGACTATCACATGAGTACACAGCAGAGTTGTTTTCCCAGATCTTAAAAATTAATGTGCTGTCTTCAGATCTTTCATAGAGTAAACAGTATTAGCTGTAGCACTGTCAAACAAACAAGCAAACAAATAAATGGTACTTTAAAAAGGAGTTTGAGTACTATTACACTTACAGCTGTGTGCTGCAGTGAGCTATTTCTATCATTATCAGGACAAGCTCTGTGCACAGAGATCACACATAATATAGAATTTGTTGATTGGGGTTTTAGAGAACGAATAGTTTTTTCACATTTTGAAAAATCTGAAATAATCCTTAGGTTGGCATTCCTGTTCAGTAAAAGATGCATATCTTTTCTTATTGGAAGATCCTGTTACAGAGGATGTGTTCCCTTTTTGCCTTTCGTACTGGAAATGGAAAGAAAAAGGAGTGTTTGATTTTCTCTTCAAACACGTAAAAATAAAAATAAGAGTGCAATAAGAGTAGCTTGACTGAGTAAGCGCCAGAAATGAAGGTCAAAAGCACCTATGGAAAGTCTGTAGAAACAGTGTGTGGAAACAGACTGTTCTTACACATGCTTCTCCTCCATCGTTGTCAAAAATGTGCAACGTTTTTCAGTGAAGAAGAGCTTTTCACTGCATCAGTGAGTTTCCAAGCCCTGAACTCTTGGATCTCTTGGATCCTTTTAGACAATATATGCACTTACTGTTTTTCTGACTTTGAACTTTTCAGCGTTCTAGGCAAACATCCTTTCATATGAAAGCAGGCTTACTTGAGCAGGTAATACAAGTTATGATATTGGTACCTAGGAATGCTTTTGGCATCTTTGAGATGTCATGCATCTGTGACTGTGTAGCTTAAGGTGAGGCATTTACAGACAAAGCAGAGTTTCAGTGGTGTAAGTAAATGAGAGGTTTGCAGGACCTGTGCCCAAGAGTAGTTTATGAACTGAAAAGCTTTTATTTCCATTTTATGCTTGTGCCCTTTTATAGGAATGGCGAGATTTTTAAAAGTGTTTTATACTGGCATATCACCTTCTTATTATGATTTAGTTACACAATCAGAAGCAAAACATCCTTCTTACAATGTTGATGATATGTGGTCAGGGCTTATTTGAGGGAGAGTGTATCATCAAGACATTTGGATTCAAACAATCAAATTTCTGGTCCTCCTGAATGGATCTAGGAATCTAAGTTATCACAATGATTACAGATTTATTGATTGTAAAGTGAGATTTGGTGACAGTAATTGGGAAGAGAAACTAAAAACTGAAGACCAAATATGAATTTTCTTATTTGTCTGTAAATTTGCTTCTGTTCAAGACTGTGAAACTCTTAAAAACCTCTAAAACCCATATACTATGTAAATCCTACTTGCTGGGAAAAAAAAAAAAGAAGAGTTTCTATGCTCATCACAGCATTTGGCCAAGTAAAAGATGTTTGAAGTGAAAGATTACTGCTGTGAAAGAGTTCAGATGAAAACTTCTCCAGAGTGTAATTATTTTTCTTCCATACAGAAGACACATAGTATGGACACATAGTAAACTGAAAGAACAACTTGGATTTCTATTTTTCTTAAAAATATATAGTGTTATTTGAAAACAAAATGACAGTTTTATATATAAACGTTTATTGTGTTGTTTTAGAATTACTTTTTTCTTTTTTTCTTTTATTTTTCATTCCCTGGAGTCCTTTTGTATAGAAAGAAAGAAAATAGAAGCTAATGTTGACCACTTGTGGCTGCTTTGGTACACCTGATGTTGTTTCAGATGTGATTGCTCACTGCACACTTCTGCCATTGCAATCTTCCTAATGGCTGCAGCAAAGAGGAGACTTCAGAAAGCTGCCTGCAAACGGGAACATCTTACAAGAACAGATGTTTGTGTGCTATAGTGTTACATTGTGAAGTTAATACTGTTTCATTTGTGTTTTTCCTGGATGATTGCAATCCAATTATTTTTATTCTATCTCAGAAAACTCGTTCAGCAGATGGGGGGAAATTGCGGTTTTCTATTTTCTTCCTCTGGTTGACAGGGGTGTGGAATAACTTCTTGTCAATTTGTGGACACTGCTATGGATAGTACAGTTATCTCCTGGGCTAATGATTCCCTCTGAACATTCCATCAAAATGTGTGACATCGCCCAGAGCAGTGTCTTTCATTAAAATATATATTATAGCTCAGACCAAGGGAAGAAAGTCTGCAGCAAATCTGATGATGTTTTTACTGCATAGACACAATGAACATTTCAGTAATATCAGCTAGATTCTGCTTTTGCAGTGTGTACAATCCAGAAAAAAATTATATGCCGTTTTTACTACTAATAAATTACTGTAACATTTATTTTAAATGAAATGTTTTGTCCACATAAATATCAAAGGAAGTCAGTATGATTGCAGTTAATACTAGAGGGAAGATTAAAATATTTTTTACTTAGTATTTTAGAGCTGTACCATTAATTCTTTATATATCTCTCTACATTTTGATATTTTTAGTGAGGTAATAAACAGTTCTGTGTAACAGAAGCAAAGTAACTTAGTACATTCTTCTATGTTTTGCTAAAGCTCCTAGTTCATGTTGTTTGAACATAATTTTGTCATTCCTCTGGGTTGGGCACTCATTGGTCGACTTTGCTGCAGTAATGTTGTGCTGAGCCCCTCTTGTCAAGATAAACTCATTGACAATGACAACAGAATTCAGAAGGGGAGGTTCTGCTGCTTTCTATGAAAAAATGTGGTGCTCTCTAAACAGAACACAGTATTTTATTCAAAACATAATGGTAGTGTCATTACCATAACTGAGGTTTTGCTTTTGTATTCTGTGCATATTATTTTTATTGTTTACCATTTTTCAACATTAATTTTTAATTATCTGCAGTTATTTCAAAATACTTTAAGTGTATATGTACATAACCTCTTCTACTCTGATTAAATTCATTAGGTTAGTGCAACAGTTCTTGATTTTTTCAGATCAGCCTTGGATTTAAATTTAGTACCTATAAGGCAATCTCTTCATAATATTTTTTTTCTGGAACAAGATATATCCAGATTCAAGAGTTTATTGGTACTCCAATTAAAAATATTGTAAAAATCATAAGTCGTCCACTTAAAAAGCCACCCACACAGCACCCCAAGAATGCAGATTTTTCAACTAAAGCAAACAGGAGGAAGCAGTCACACAGTTAAATCACTAATAGACAACTCTTCTACTTTGCAATTGCCCCTCTTGTCCAGCCTTTTTTGTCTTCTGGTCATGCATGGTTTCCTGGTTGCCTCTTGTTTTCCTGAGACAAGTGCAGGGGAGTGTGGTGGTCACTGTGAGTTGTTAGCGTTCCACATTCCCAGTAGAAGCAGGATGTTGGCTTTCTTCTCACTTTTTGGATTGATTTTGTAGTACTTATTGGTGTCTTTTTTTCCCATTGGGCCCCTTTCCTATTGTCCAGTGGTTTCTGCCTCTTTGTGGTCAGTTGCTTGACAAGTAGGTGTGTTTAAATGTTTGGATATATGCTAAAGCAATGCAGGTGTATGAGGTTGATTGGTAGTGAATAAGGCCAGTAACTAAGCAGCAGGCACCTGCTACTTGGGGTTGTGATTAGGCTTTAGCCACTTGTTCATTTTTCAGTTACAAACAGTAACAACACTGTACCAGCTGGGCAATTAGCCTTCAATAGGTGCATTCATTTTACAGCAGTTAATATGCTAGTGCATCAAAAAAAGTATTTAAAGATTCATAGTATCAAAATTAATATAAGGATATAAAGAAAACTCATTAACTGAAATATTTGCAAGTATCTGCAAATCATGCGTTTGATTAATGTAGCCCTTCTCCAGTTTCTGCAGGAACCCTAAAAGAAAATGAGCTTTTAAATGGACTGATAGAAGAAAAATGCTGAAGTCTTAGCAAAACAAGGACACCTTGGTTACTGTTCTGCAAAATCAGACATACACTGCTGATATGGGTTAGTTAAAGATTGAGGAACCGTCATAAAATTTCCTGGATGCAAATTGTTATTAAATATGTCAAGAAGTGTAGCCTGCTGGGTTGACAAAGGGAATATTCCAGATATGCCCATTGGCTATTATTTTCAGCTTCATTCCCTAAAAAAATCAGAGAAATAAAGACAGGAATAATGACCAACAGGGGATGAAAATTGAATACTTTCTGGCAGCTTCTGGTTCTGGACAGATTCAGAATATTAAGTAGATCTTTTCTTGTTGGAAGCATGACCAAACCAGCAGTAATGTTTGCAGAAGCCAGCCCATCACTTAGAACAGAATCTGCATTTCCACAGGGAATTCAGAATCCTGCACTGACTGCAGTTTGGGGAATTGGAGACGTTGCTGTCAGGGATCAGCAGAGAGAGGAAGCTCACTGGGACTGCGACACTTGAGATTCCCCCAAGTAGGTCCAGCCTGGAGAGGAAACCCAGGATTACTGGGGCAGCCCCAGCCCAGGCATGGAGCACCTCCTTGGAGGGGGAGTCAGACCAAGTCTGGGCAGGGCAGGGCTGTGGGGAGCTGAGGACCAGCTCTGCTGCAGCATCGCTGGGGCAGGACTGCTGCTCCTGGGGTGCTGTAATGAGGTCCTGAGACATGGGCAAGGGGGGAAGCCCTGCAAGGCTAGAGAGGAATAAGTGGTAAAGTGTAAGATGCACTAGTCTCTAGTGGATAGCTAGGCAAAGTATTTGTTGGTCTGCAAGGGCATTTTTAAAATAATGTTTGGGGTCTGTTAGATTGCTTAGGAAAGCAAGTTGGAAAAATTAAGCAAGGGGGAAAAAGTGTCTTTAAGTAACAGTTAAACAGCCAATATCACAAATCAATATATAATCATCAGACTGTCATGGAAACTAAGATCTATTCAAAGATAATTTCAGTAATGTTTTCATAATCATAGTTAAAACCTCACACAGATATTAAAGAGCTGTGTTCTAATGTTTGGCATATTTCCCTTGCATCTCTTTTCAGTGCACATTACTCATCTCAACATTATGCGTAATCATGTTTCAGTTTGCAGTGCATTTGTACTTCTCTTGTAATTCTAAGATGCAATGTAGTATCTTTCTGTCCCTGACAGAGCAAAGGAAAGTATAACACCAAATTTTTTGTTTATCTAAGATGCTGATTCACAATGCTACAGTGTGTGACAGTCTCATCCTCTCACATATACATCTTCTTGCAGTAGTCATTGGCAGAGGTGATGGAATTGCACTGAAATAAAGTGGCCACACACTTTCTAGGGATCTGCTTTGAGATGACTTCCCCAGGTCACGAGTTAGGTCTTAACCAGTGAATGAAACTTGGGTTGCCTTGCGTTTGCGTTGCTTGGTGACATCCTTCTCTCCTTCAAGTTAATATGAAAGAGAAATAGTTATAGCAGTCCCAAGCAGAGAGTACGCCCACTATTGTCCAGCTAGATTTTGCTCCCTTGACGTCTTTTAGAAACTCCTATAGGCAGTGCTGCAGAAATACACTCTCCTAAACCACGAATTTGTCACCTAAGAGGTGAATCGCATTTATTCTAATTGGAAATGCTTTTGTGGAGTAAACCTCTTGTTGTGGAGATGATTTCATAGTACAGAGGGAAAAGAGAGAAGAGCACCCTGCTCAGGGACATAAATCTCTCGTTAATCTAGTAAACATTGACTTAAGTAGGGTTTCCCGGGGGCTCTCTCAACACAACACATATTGCATTTGAGCACATAAGCATTTGAGAGAAATCTTGATATTTTTCTACTTGGACCAATTTGTACTGAAATGGAAGAATTAAAGAAGACAAACAGCTCTTTAATCTTTACTTTGCAGAAAAACTGAAATAGAAACAACTGACAAAGGAAATGCCATTTTGCTATGCAAAATCCTCCTATGTGAATTTAAAATTCAGCATTAGAAGTTAAAAGGCATAAATCAAAGTGTTATATTTCAAACAATATAAGAAATATCAGGAAGTAAGCAAGCAGGAACTTCTTTTAGCTTTTACTTGTTTTTTGTTGTTGCCTTACAGCTGCAGTTTAAAAGAACCAGTTGTAAATGGAAGGCTTTCAGTGATTATTAATATGGAGATAATTTTCTTCTGATGATATTCCTGCCTGTACTTTTCAGTTGAAGCTTATTAACATAACAGAATGTTTAGCAGGAATAACATATAATTTGTTGACCATCAAATCAGCTGAGTATCTTTTGTGTTTCTTAATTTTCTTACTTTTAGATGTAAAAACCCTCTGACTCAAAATACATCTGTATTTTCTTCACTGATGACAAGTGCAAATAATTGTTTCTTCACCATAAAAAAAATAGCTAATGTTACTAATTTTCCAAATGGTCTATGCATTTCATGCCATCACAGTGAATTTGTGAATGTGCCCTTTTGCAGTATGGTATTGGAATGGCATATCTATGTTAATATTTGGGGGTTCGGAGAACCTTACTTCTCATATGCTACAGCAGTTACTTATTATGTGTATTTCTTACCTAGCAATGTAACCAATGTTTTAATTGATTCATATGTTCATAATTCCAGTTGTGGATGCAGTGATTTTTGCTGGGATCTCTATTTGGTATACCTGAATATGCTTTTACATATACCCTTGTAGAGGTAAAAGGAGAGAAGTAGGATGGAAAGCCTTCTGATCTTTTGCAGTTTGGATTAGTTTTGATCTCCTGATAGCATTACAAACTCATCAGATTTGCCATTTTGCTGTTAGCATTTGCAAACACCAGCACTGAGGGCTCATTTTATCCCAAAAGGATTCTACAATTCTAATTTGTTTTGAAAAATTAGGCTATCAGTAAACCTATGCTAGAATAACAGAATACCCACTATGCTTGTTTTTAGGAATAATCACTTCAAAGAACATTTTGACTTTATAAGAAGTTTGGATTCCTGGCATTTTACATTGAGTGCATTATTCCTTTGTTACTAGAGTACAGTGTAATTCTAAGGATAAGAAACTATTAATTTTGCCAATGACTACTGTAAATGAAATGTGTAAGACTGTTCTGCTGTCCTATAAAGGCATGACAAACAAACAGACCCTTCTGCTGCTTCTTTCTTTATTCCATTAAGAAAAAAAAAAAA
>VWZQ01000644.1:183791-224575 GCA_013397015.1 Myiagra hebetior
CCACAGTGGTGACTCAGGGTTTTTCTGGTTATTCAGTCAGATTTTCATGTGAATCAGATAAGTATATAGTGCATTGACTGAATTTGTGCTGAAATTTATATGAGTTGAAAAACTTCAATTTATTAGATTTCCCCTTTCCAAGCCCCCTACAGTACAAGATATAAATTATGTGCAACACCATGATATCATTAATTTAGTAGAAAGGATGAAAAGTGTCGTCGAGCACGATATTCTTACTCCTTTTACAAATAATAAGGAAGATTGTTTTAAAGGCAAGACAAAGACCTGGAAAAACAAAGATACATCTAGCTTGTGTTTTATGTAAAAATAAAAGATGTTTTCTACCCTACAGATCTTATTTTCTCTCTATCCAATCCTCTATGGTTTTTGAACTGAGAATGAAAACAGGAAAGTAACACCTTGCATTCTATTAATTAAAAATAATATCTGCCGTTCTTCTGCTTTGCTCAGATTCTGTATCAAAACTTAGTAATGACACACTGCAGATATTGAGAAATATTCAGAGCAGTAGGATAAGGATAAAAACGAGTGTCTTCTGATTTCACAGTATAACTGCACAATACCTGAGGCTGTTCATTTCTGAGTTATCATTCTGTTTTTATTGTGCTCCTCAATAAATACATTCTGTTCTCAAAATGGTTTAAAAGGAAAAAAAAAAACACCAAACCCACAAATCTTCTCAGTCTATATAAAAATCACCCTTTCTTATCAAACAACACATGTTTATTTTTAATCTGAACAGGCAATTCTTTAAAGTCATGTTAGGAACAGTGAGGCTGTGGGAAGCCATTTTGTGTTATCTTTTAACACACCAATCTACATACTGGCTTTTCCTTCTCCCCCTTCCCCCAGTAAATTAAATCTTTATTGTACTCAAGGAGGGGGTGTAATATATTTAATGTATAATTCATAGCACAAAGTGTTATGTACAGTGAAAATGCTGAAATCTCTGTCAAACTTCATAATTTAACTATAAATAATTTAAATACAAGGAAGTTAGATGACCTTCTAGCTAAAAACAAAAACCAAAGAAAATGCCTGTGTTTCGTTGTGGGATAGAGTAATCTGGACAGGCATCTGCCACTGGCACATGGTGCAGTGTTCTTTCACAGTAAATTATGTTGTCCTTTGGGCCACAGAAGAAAATGCAGGTGGGACTGAATTGCCACCACTGCAGTGGACAGTCCTCACTGGGACTGCATCCAGTTTGGTGCTCAGGACAGGGTTTCTAGCAATGAGTGCTGTAAGATAACTACTAGAAGAACTAAAACCAGAACCAAATAATACAAAAACCATCCCAGTTACTAGAATATTCTTGACTTAGGGAAGCTTTCTAGAATGGACATAGAACCCAAGGAGTCCCACCTTAAAAAATTAACTATGCTGGGTGGAAATGACCCTGAATAAAATGACTGGGTTGCCAGAAAGAGCATAGAAGGAATTATGGCAAGAGCTGGGAGAGGTGAAAACAAAGTAGAAGGGTACTAACAGTAATATTATAGTTTTTATATCTTATGTGCAATAGCTTTTAATTAAATTTGATAATTAATTTTATATCATTTTATGTGTTTTTATTCTACAGCTGCATTCCAATTCAGACAAAGGTGATGGATCAGTCAAATACATTCTTACTGGAGAAGGGGCAGGGACTATATTTATTATTGATGACACAACTGGAGACATCCATTCAACCAAAAGCTTAGATCGAGAGCAGAAGACACACTATGTACTTCATGCCCAAGCTATTGATAGACGGACAAACAAGCCACTCGAGCCTGAATCTGAATTCATTATCAAAGTACAGGATATCAACGACAATGCACCAAAATTTACAGATGGACCGTACATTGTTACTGTGCCAGAGATGTCTGAAATGGGTAAGGAAAACAAACTGTGCTATTCAACAATCTTTTAACAAGTGCAAATGCCACATACTGTTTGTCAAAGTTGTAACTTTCAAAGTTGTATCCATCGAAGTTGTAACCATCGCATCATTGAGTGTATGTTATGTATATTGGAGTTAAGAAGAGATGAGAAGACATGAAATGTGCCCTGTATGTAACTGGTGACATTCATAGTAAGAAAACAGTACAGACACACATGCTGGTTGTAAGAGAAGAGTCATTCTTAATCTTGAAATTGTTAAAATACATTCTTTGGCAAATTGTACCTTCCATTCTAAAAACAAGATGTATTAGAATATCCTAACTCAACTGCACACTTTATGGCGTTCTCTTATGTCCACATGAACATTCTATACAATTCACAGAATTAAACACAAAGGAACAGTTGTTTCCTAGATTATTCTAGGCATATGTTTATTTATCAAGTTTCTTATAAAGTGCACTGAAGTTCAAAAAAAGTACCAATCTTCTGTTTTCCGTGTTACGTAGTTCAGATATTCTTATTCTTTGAGGTACTGTATTATGCAATCAGTTTTCTTTATTTAATACTTCTCTGGTGTTTAAATTAGTTTATAACTTTCCTCTAATAGAAGAATTGCCAACAGAAATTTGTACAAGGAAAAAGGGGTAGCATTTCTGTGAGAAACACCATAACTACAGGACTGTGCAAGCAATACATGCTTTTGTGAATTACTACACTGAGTGCATGAGTGCATAGAGCTTCCACTAAGAATGTTGTGGGTCTGAAACAACTTCAACTGTCTTTGATAATTCACTGTGGCATAAAGCTTTACTGTTAGAATTGCAGTTCATTTCAGTATCATCTAAGCTTTTATCTCAGTTATCTCCCATTACACCACAGGCTGTCTTAATGAGTAATTCATTTCCTTTGCCAACTGTTTCCAAAAATGCATAACTCCATCTTTCTCTTTCTTTGGTTTCCTTCATCTTTAATAGAAACTGTTTTAATTGATTATTTCCTTCACCTTTAGAAACATTTTATTTTCTGCATAGGAGGAAAGATAGTGGAAAAGAGATCAATATTATCTTTAAAATCAAAAGTAGCTAATATAATATAATATAATATTGTCATTTGATATAGTAGTAATTAATATTATATTAATTTTTATTTGTATTCTATTTATGAAAGCCTTTTTTTATCTTCTCAATATTGAGCATTCTTACATTAATGTTAGTAATAATTCTGCAGTAATCAGAATCTGCTATTACTGTACAACTGCATCATAGATGTTACTGTTTTTGAAAGAATGATTTGAATAGTCTGGGTATTTTGTGTTATAAAACAGAGTGGATTATGGTAAAGCAATGAAATTTTTCCAGTAAAATAGAGAATTGATGCATATATCTTATAGATTAAATACTTTGCTGGCGGTATTTGAGGGAAATCATTAAAATATCTATTCCACAAAGCTTTCCTGTTGTGTGAATAAACCAGAATTTTCATATCTTGTCATTCATGTCTTGTCAGGCATTCTATTTTAGGTATACATTATATTTTCATTGCAAATTTATTATATCTATTTTCTTTTTTTTTTTTTTTTTTTAATTTGTTTATGTTTTTTGCATTCTGAAAGGATTTTTATTGTCTGCAATTTCAGGAAGACTAATTCTATTATTACGTCCACAGGA
This sequence comes from Myiagra hebetior, assembly GCA_013397015.1. Lineage (NCBI taxonomy): Eukaryota > Metazoa > Chordata > Aves > Passeriformes > Monarchidae > Myiagra > Myiagra hebetior. The sequence continues at coordinate 187,367 of VWZQ01000644.1, forward strand.
TACACTCTTTGTGTCAAATGATGGGGATACCTCTGTCACTTTTATTAGTTCTATAATTAGCACATAATTTTTTTACATTTAGCTGTGGAGTCTGTACATAATTGAACTTCTTGATGTTATTCTATGAATTTCTAAGGAGCCTGCAGTATGAATATTTCTTCTGTTTTGTTATCCAATCATTTAAAGATCTTTCAAATTTACTGTCTCTCTGCAACAGTTGTCATGCTAAGTGGTGTTATTTTTGATCATCATTATGCTGTTTAGTTTCAGCAGCAGTTCTTGTTTGTCTCCTCAAGATGCTCATTGGTATTTTCCCCATAATTTGAACTTAATCTAGCCGTAAAAGCTATAGGACCTTTATGGTTTTTCTTTTTTTCATGTCTCTGACAAATAAGTACAGGAAAGCTTTGTTAATTTTTTTGGCAAATACTAGATCACAGTTTTCACTGTGACACAAAATAAACATGCTATTTATGCTTTATGTACTATTCTGAAAGAGATGAAAGAAAATGGCTATTTCTTGCCTTCAGTGAAACTTTTCCCTAAAATTTGGCTTAAGAACGAAGATTTATATCTGCAATTATTTCTTCTGCAGCATAAAAAACCCAGTCACATTGAGATCTCTGTGGTCTGTTTTGAGGTTTATGAAAGTCATCTTTATGTAAATTAAAAGAAAATGAGAGTATTTTTCAATCAGTAAAAGACTTCCATATGTGTTAATTGTCAGCTGCAAAATGAGTGAAACACTCCATGTTAACAATAACTAATGTAATTTTAGTGCTGAGGTCATTTAGAGGTGAGACTAGATGACCTCTCGAGGTCCCTTCCAACCCTAATCATTCTGTGATTCTCTGATAAGAAGACTATTCCCAATAAATTCTACTTAACAAGATGATAGGCACAGTAAACTTTTCAGACTTCTTTTGAGAGTATTCCAATGTGAGGTAGTCATAATTTCAGATAATCTGGAAGACAATATTAATGTTGTTCATAAATATTCTAACTAGAAGCGCCTGTTTTACTTCCTGTGTTGTGAAACTAAATCAAATTTTGTTGACTAATTAGTGTTTTAAGACAGCACTAAGAATTACTTCAGTTAGGCAGAAAATCCCTGTGTTTATTAAACTTCACCTTTTTATCACTTGTTTTAAGTTTTTTGTTCACTATTGATTCATTTGAGATTTAATACTACAGCAAACTATGGAAAGTCATGCACACAAATTTGCATTCTCAACAGACATTTTCTTGAACTGTCTCATTAAACATTAAAAATTTGTCTTCAGAGAGACAAATTGAAATACTCCCTTTCAGCTTTTCTTTGATATATAACTTCACAAAATTTTTATTGCAAACTATTAAAAAAAAAGAGAAAAAACAAATGGAGATATTTTGAAATAAAAATACAATTTAGTTCCCCAATTGAATAATCCTTTTTTTGTATATCAGAAAAAAGACAAAGCTTACAGGGTGGTGTTCAGAGCATACAGACATGTTTTACAGCTCTTTATAAAGCATTAACTAAGAAAATAGAATTTCCATATTGTAATCTCTGAAATATAGCGGGAAAGCATATGGAAAAGTAGTTGTACTCTGAATAAACAGAGACTCCAACTGGGGAAAAAAAGTCATTTTTATTGCCTAACTGGAGTGACAAAATTCTTTCGTAGCAAAATCTTGAAGCTTTCTTGACAGGCACTTTCGCAGTAAGCTAGTAAAGAAAGAATGGAGGGTATGGGTCTGATGTTCATATCTGTCCTGTGTTGTCCAGAGAAATTAGATCTTTATCTTTTGTATTTGATTACTTTTTTTTTTTTTTGGACTTGCTAACATTTAAAATAGCAAGAGAGCTGTACTGTATAACTCTCCATCTGAATCCTTCATTACACCTAGCTGAACAACAAAAAATGATACTGCATTTAAATGATAGAAATGTATCCAGAATTGTGATGTGCCTGTTGTGCAGACCAGCCTGAATGATACTAATTTTGAAAGGAGTAGTTGCAAGGTAAAAGTACCGGCTTTGCCTTTTTTCTTGCAAGACATTCTAACCTGCAGCTTTCACAAGCTGCCTTTCCTTGGTGCTCAGCCAATTGGGCAAGAGTCAGGCAGAAAGCTGCTGTGGGGATATCTTATAAAATGCTGAGCATGCTCGTGTGAGATAGTGAAGAAGTTAAGCTTCTGAAGTGCTGCATTCCACTGAATGAGAGTTTGAGTGGTAGGGTGGGAGGTTGAGTTAAAATCCGTGATTCTAAGGGCTCTTTTAGGTAGAAAGAGAACACTTTGCCACTATTCAATACTAAATTGCTATTATCAGGTGTTTCTTGGGAGAGAGATACAGTTGTATTAGAAAATCACTGTGGCAAATTTTAAGATACAATGGCATTCCATTCATGCTAAAATGACCTGTCAGCTGCTTATGTGAGATGTTGCCTTTCACTGGTTCTGTTTCTTTTCTCTTGCATCAATGAGTTATACAAGCGCTAAGATTCTTTTAAAATAAGGAGAGAGAAGAAAGTGTTCAAAGACGGAGAGAAGTATTACATCTCAGTATTTCTGGTTTTTTTCTTCTGAAATATGCCAAAATATATTCATCGATTTCAAGATACCTTGGTTTCCTAGAATTCTGGGGAGAAGTGCTAGTGGAAACCCACACTTTTGGTAACTGTTTTCCTGGAAAAAGGAAAATCTATAGATAAAAAAGTAGAGAAGTTATCCAGCATTCTGGATAGTAAACTCTGTTGGGTGACTGACTATACCAATTGAATGGCTATGTTTTTGTTTTATGCAACTACAAAAAAAAAAAAAAANTATTAATCTTTAATGATCCCACAAGGCTGAAACGAGGTTTCATCTCAAGCTAGAAATTATTGCAAACTATGCTACAGAATCACATAGTTACAGCATTTCAATGTCACAGAATAGCGGGGTGAAATGTCTGTTCCTGGAAGTAACCTCTTATTCAATGTTTAGATAGCAAATAAGTAGGGCTGAATTGATTCCTGTAACATTTTAAGAAAAAAAACACAAAGAAATCACATTTTTTTTACTCTTCTACATGGACACAAATACAGTAGTTCAGTTACTTTTAACATTAATGTCTGAATAATTATGAATATACAACTAGCTCCATCTTGATTTTATTACAGTATTCAGCTTCAAAGTCATCCAGGTATACCTGCTTTGTTAATATATTTATCTATGAGACTGTATACACTTGGGCTTTTCAGAGACCAGAAGACACTAAGTATGCAGACATATTTGCATACAATTTTAGTAAGTCTCCAGTAGAGATACAAACAGCAACTCTTGCTGCCCAAGTTAGCTTGACACAAATGAATGAAGAGTTTCTCAAAAAGTGAAGAAACCAAATCTGTGAAGGTCTGCATGCCTAGTTTGCTGGACCTGAAGTGAGACTCCATGACTTTAGATACTTCTAACTCAAGTGTACAGTGAGGGTGTGCCCATTAATGAATATTTCCGTGCAATGGAAATTGATCTAAGAGGCTGAATAACTATAACTGAGGAACTGATGTCCATGCCATATGTATTTGGGAAACCTTATTTCAGATTAGCTCTGGCCTGGTCTCTGAGACTTCATGCCTATTAGCAGTCAGAATAAATCAGATGTGCTGCTAAAGCACATCTCCCAGTTTAGTTTCATCTGAAGAAATCTAGTTAGCATGCTCTGAAACTCTTCTATAAGGCAAATCAAAGTGTAACAAGTGAAGGAGATCAAGGGATTCAATTCAAAAACATACTTCTCGTCTCCACTAAATGTGAAATTGAACACCCCAGAGTGGAGGTAATACCTCAGTGGTTAATTTAGATGAGAATCTGCTTTCAGATGCAGAGTTACGTGAGAGCAGCCTGTTCTGTTATTATTATTCTGGTATTTTAATGCTGGACCAAAGGAGCCTGTAGAAAGCTGTGTCTGCATGAGGATAAACAAATGGAATGAAGTCTGAGACTTCACTATCTTAAAATCTTACACTTACTGATGTCTTATGGGAAGTTTTTGGCAGTGATAGCAAAGATTTGTCATTAAATGTCTTGAAAAATACAGTAAAATGAAAAAAATCACTTGTCTCCATCCTATCTGTGCAGTACTTATGCTTTTTATTTTCTCAAAAGGGTTGCTCACAACTTATCCCACCTAGTGATATGCCAGAAACTGATTTTATTCTTCTAATGGTGTTCATTGCTAGCATAAAAATAATTGTCTTTTGAACTCATTTTTCTATTTTTCATCCCCAACAAGGTTCTAGTAGTTATTTCATTTTGAGATCTTTGATGCCTTCCAACAGTTAGATTTCTTTTTATTCTTTAAGCAACTTCTTTTTTGATATGGGGGCATTTATACAAGTTATTTTAAGTACTTCAGCATTAATTTGTATTGTGGATGAAGATAATCCTGAAGCCCATAAACTTGTGTTATTCAGGAATCAGTATCCAAGCTTGGGTTCTATGTGCGTGAACATATGTAAATATGCGTGCTATGTAGTTACTATTTATGTTTACATCCTGTGTAGTTTATATTTAAGTTTGTATGTATGTAATCAATTACCACATAAATATATAAAGAAAAATCTTTGTTTCAAATTAGTGTAATGATTTTTCCTTAAAAAATGATATTATTATAACAGATGGAGAAAATGTTATTAATCTCTCAATTTTAGAATGTGAGGAGTTCAGAGGTTTTTAGAATGTATTTGAAAATATTTATCAGAAATTTGTGTTTATTGCCAGTTAATGTTTATTTTCCTGTACCTACAGGTACATCTGTTCTACAGGTGACAGCCACAGATGCAGATGACCCCACTTATGGAAACAGTGCCAGAGTAGTGTACAGTATTCTTCAGGGACAGCCATATTTCTCTGTTGACCCCAAAACAGGTGGGTATTTTATATTTCTGTCTATATGATTTAGCTAATGTGTCGCAGTAATTAAGTCTGGTAGGTGAAATGCAATGTACACAATGGAGGTATGTAGACTTTTTTTCTTATTCCTTTTGTAGAGTGCTTCTTGCTTTAGCACTCTGAAATTTATAAGTTGCTATGTTCTGCTGAGTACTAAAATGAGCCTGCTGTGTACAGAATTAATCCTGCATCATGTCATGATGTGAGCCATTCAGCCAAACTGGAATAGCACTCTTTCATCTTTTCAAGCCTCTGTTTAGGAAGTGATTCAAGTATGCCTACCACATTATGATTTTCAATGTTTTGTTTTGCCTGAAGGATAGACTTGGGAGGATTATTGAATGTGTACTTCAACACATATACTACAATAAATTGTTATAATTTGTGTTTTTATAAAACTGCAGGATAGCCATTTAACTGAAAATTTATTCTGTGATTGGAGAAGTAGAATGAACTGAAATATTTATGCTTAAATTCTATGCATCACCCTTTTATTTTTCTCCACAAAGTGTAAGTTATGTATAATGTATCCAAACTGGTTTATTTAAAGAGAGAAGAAATCTCTTTTGGGAATGGGAGTTGTTACTAGTTTTGGATTTTTTGAAGAGCATTATTATGATAATGATATGAATATGATTATACATTTTTAGTGTGCATTTGAAGACCTCAATAATGAGTAAATATAATATAAGAAAGTGTATTTTCTATATAATTTTTTTTCACTGTTTTTCCTTTTCTATATCAAAGCTTTAATATTGAGGGGGAAAAATGAAACTCACTGAACAGTGTATCTTTCACTAGTTAACTGTAGGGAATAATAACGGCTTTTAAAATATGCTGATGTGAAATAAGTATAGTGTAAATAGTTTTCATTTTAATGAATTTGCATTTAAGTTTCTGGCTTGTGTCCATTGATCTCTGTGGCACTTGGAGGTGTACCCTTGCTTCATTACAAGAGAAGTGTATCTGTGCCATCTCAGAGAGCTTTGGGGTCGGTGCTGCTTTGATTACGAGACTGAACTCCGTGACCCTCAGAGGAAGGTCTCTCTCAAACTAAAATGTTCTATAAATTTGTGAGCTCATGTTAGAAAGGCAGAGAATGGAAAATCAGTGGTACAGTGCTCACGCTCCCCTTGCCCTTATGATACTTAGAAATACAAGCCTAGTTCATATTTCTAAATCTGTTTAGGCACTCTGAGGCAATGGCCTGAATTTTTTATTTTTATAATGGTGTAGAACTTGCAGTCTGGAGCTGCTGTTCAGTCAGTGAAGAATCCTATTGGATATTCTCTGTATCAAGTCTGTATCACACATGAAGTAGTATTGTTATAATGAAACAACAGATGGTAGTGTATTTTCACTCCTCAAGCCTTAGTCTTTGACTGCTATTTAATAACACTTTATGAACTCAAACTCTTTTTGATATTTGTCTAGAATATGAAAATTATTCTGATACCATTGTCTATGAAAATGGGAAAATGAGGTAAATAGTGCAATAGCAAAAAACCAGGAGAAAGCTTTTTGTTTTTATAAGTTGCATTTTTATAATTGTAGAATAGCAGTTAATTTGATTTAGCATGATAACAGGGGAAGAAGCAGAATATTGGAAAAGATGGGAAAGTCTTGAAGAATAGAATTTTTCACTACGGAATTTCACTTCGAATTTTTAGAGCTGAAGACTCATTTTTTAAAACGTCACTCTTCTGAATTTGCAAGAATTTCTGTGTCCTACTTTTCCTAATATCTCAACTGCTCAATTCCAGCTTAACTACACTTTATCTGGAAGTCTTCTGAATTTACACTTACATTCACAAGCTTCCTTTGCAACAAAGGAGGTCCAAAAGAGGGGGAAAGGGGAAGAGAAAGGTCCCAACATTCATGACAGAATGTTGTTTATGAAGCCTAAGGATCTCCTATTATGATCAGTAAAGCTTCTCGGTGCAATCAGAAGCAGATATCAAGCTTTAGTGTGAATACTCATCTTAAGAAGTCTGCTATTTCTAGTTTAATACTGCCTATACTTGGTTTTAAATAACTTAATATCTGAAGACTTTAAAGTTATGGATTTTTAGAAGCTTAGGTTAGAATAGTTTAAATAATATTGTAGAATAAGGCTATGGAATTCATACATTTAAAGGTTAATAAGGGAACAGCACCAAATTACAAACTCTGAAGTAGGAAAATAGTGTATTCATGGCCGAAGAACAGCTTTGTCAGCTTATCTGATAAAAGGCTCTTCTCCACACACTCAAAGTGGGGCAGAGGTGCAGTGCAGGGGGAGTAAAACCCCCTGTCCTAAATAGACTCGAGCCTGAGTTCCTCCCAAGGTTGACCCAGGACAACCTCAATCCTATGGGCCAGGGCTGAAACTCATCATGAGGAGTCAGAAGGAGACACTACCCTCACCACTCTTCAGACTGAGAAAGCTACTGCCTACAGAGCCATGAGACACATTATGAGATACAAGTAAGAGTGGATCATGTAGACTTATTCTTGGATGTTTAAAGAGGGGACCATAGGTAGGAAAAGGGAGGATTGAGATGGACTGGGGAGGGAAAAGCAAGGGAAAATGGAGGGGTAAGAGGATAAAAGGGGCCAGTCATGCAAACAGGCTTTTCTCAGCACCATTTTCTGGCTGTGCCCTGTCCTGGATCAGCAGTCTGTTCTGTGTTTTATTATGCTCCATTTCTAACTCCATTTCGAGAGTAAAAGGTCTCTCTCTTGCATGCATGTGTGCGTGGAGATTTAGGTGCTAGAAGCTGGAGCAGGACCATGAGCCAAAGGGGTCTGTGTGTCTGGTGCCAGCAAACTGGAAAATGCAGACTGTGTGTGTATTGCATGGGTGTCTGTGCCAGTAGGGGATCACTACAGGGTCTCAGGCTGGAATAGGCAGCAAGCTGGATGAGTGGCTTGGGTGATGGATATCCATTTGGCCACAAGTCCAGACTGCAAAGATCAGGAGTCAGCGGCAGGAGCCAAGACCAGTCTAGAGCAACTGTATGGTGTGTGGTTTGAGAGCTCTGTTTATAGCTGTGTGTCTCTGTGCATTGAGGCAAGGAGAGACCAGGGAACCAGGAACCAGCTGGATGGCATTAGGAACTGAGAGCCCAAGGAGTCCAGGTACTGTTACTGGATGTACTCAGTGCGTAAGGCTGTGGGGGATCAATAAGTGTGCTGGGTTGAGTGGGGGTGTGTGACTATATCCAGGATTAAAAGGGGCTCTGCACCTGGAGCTGGAGGGGAGCTGAAGGCCCCAGAGTCGTATGTCCAAATGGCACCAAGTGCGAAGTCCAGGTGTTGGCTACTGGAGAGACCAAATATGGCAAGTTACAGGGGCAATCCATGCTGAGTATGTGAGTATATTTCCAATTATAAATCATCCTTCCTCCCGGTCAGCTGGAAAAGAATGAGGCTGTTTGTGCTGTTTGTGTTTGAGTGCTGAGTGGTTCTATTTGTGTGTCACCCGTTGCGTGCTGCATCTGTGTATGTGCCTCGTGGGAACACTGCTTGACCTCACACTGCTTCTAAATCATGGATTAAAAATCAGGAGGTGCAGCAACCTCATCTCCATCAGGCTACCAACAATCTAGTTTATCAGTTGGTTGGCTCTAGGAGCTGTGTTTTCCTTTGTTTTGTTTTCCCCTGGGGAAAAATTGTGAAGTCTCTGCATAGAAATATCCTGCAACTATGTAATTTTAGCTGTGAATGTCAAAACTATTTTCCATGCCTAACCTAAAATTTTAAGACTTACAAAATCCTTTGATTTCGAATGGGTTTCTAGGAATTGCTCCGTATTTGTGGTTATTATTTACATTTGGTAATTAGCTGTGGGGTGTAATAATAACTAGTTATGTAATTAATAATTACTTGCAGTAGCCTCTACTGATTCCTGTTTGTTTTCCTACCCAACTGCAGCAAAACACTCGGCTGAATTTATAAATAAATATGTACTAATAATGCTGGAAAAAGAGAGGGAAGAAGTCAATGTCTAGATCTTAGGTATACTTGCAAAGATTATGCGGATAAGATTATATGTTTTCTTAAATCAAAATATTCAGGAAATGCCTGAAAACATGAAATGCTTCTCTGTAAAAAGAAAATAAAACAAAAAGTGAAGTTATTAGTGAAAAGTAGAGCAAATAATGTATTTAGCTACTTAGTGTTTATAAGGGCTCTCCCTTTTCTTACTCCCACTTTTTCATGTATACATACCCCCACTACTACCTGTCTTCAAACTTTGAGCATCTTTTGACATGCCCAAGTATACATTAAATCACTTCCTGGGAGTTTGAATTGCAAATTCAATATTCCACCTTTCCCAAACTATGAGATCTTTTGATCCATAAACTTGATTTATGATCTATCCTTGCTTGTTCTTTGCATATGTCAAGTGTGGCTCATCAAACAGCAACAGCCAACATTTGGCTGGTAACTCAACCCCAGGAGCTGTTTTTGTTTCTGAGGAAACCTCAAATTAAGCTATGTGCTTTTTGTTGCAGCTATAGCAGCCCACTTTCTATTGCTACAGGCTTTGGGAATGAAAATGAAACCTGTAGTCCAATTCCACTGCTTACATGGTATATCTTATCTGGAGTGTGTTAATTCCACACAGCTCTTCCCGGGTGCATCCGTCTTTCTGAACAGAATATACAGAGTGAAGTAATCTGCAGGGCATATGTCCTTTCAAAGCAGCAGTTCTGCTGCAGCTGTTATAAAATAAGAGATAAAACCTTCATTCACTGCAGTTTTGAATTCAAGTGTAGACATTGGCAGGACAGGAAAGTCATTTGTCATTGAATGTGAAAAAACCTTAGACATTTGTATTTATAATGTTCTGCTGCTGCAGCAACAATATTACAAAGATCTTAGTCATGTATAAGATTGTTTGTTTGTTTTTTAATTTTACTTTAAGATATTAAATAACAAAGAAATAAGTATTTCTATTTATCTAAGAATGTCACTGAAAATTAGACCAGGCTAATAATGAAGTGTGAGAAGAGCGTCAATCTCCTTCTGCTTTCTGTCTTCACAAAAATAGCTTCAAGGATCCCTACAAGAAATGACCTATTCACTGATTATCTAATTTGGTTCCTGACTGAGAGCACAATACAAATGGTAAATAAACATAGTTAATGGCTGAATAGATGCTTCCAAATGTAGAGATGAGCCTCATAAACCCCAGTTAACTACCCCAGTAGTTCGAGACTTTTGTCCACCTCTGGAACTATTCTTATACCTTTTTGGAAGTTCTTGGCCATAGTTCATACAGGAATGACAGATTTTGTGGCATTAAAATAATTAGAGTGTAATTTTGAAGTTGCATGTGTATTGCTCTGCAAAACAAGAAAAATATATTTTTTATCAAATTATTCACAAGTTTAATACTGCTAAATAAGCATGAATACTTAAAAATATAATTAAGTAATGGAATCTATTAAAATAAAGTTTTTTTGGTAGTGAGATAATAATATTGATTTAAGGAATTAAAGCCTACTTCATCTCCTTATTATAGACAAGATAATTTATATTGATATAAAGACAAATTGAATAAACTTTACAGTTCAAAAATGAAGAGCACCCTTTGCATGCTTTAGTAGAACAGCCTGTCATGATATCCCAGATAAGAATCTACTGTGCTAATTTTAAGAATGATAAGGTATTCCATGACCCTATGTCCCTGTGTACACAGAAAATCATATCAGTTAAGAAAATAATTTCAGAAATCAATTTCTGCCACTTTCTTGAACAAGCATTTTTATTTTTCCTATTAAGATTTCTTACTTTTTTTTAGTTAAAATATCTTTCTCATTGACATCTGTTTAAAATGATGTTTAGTTTACTAGGGTTAATGATTCCCTGCTGAAATTCAGGTCAGTTCATACTGGACTGCTAAGTGAATATGAAAATTTACTATATTTAACTATCTCATTGCTTCCTGCTCAGAGGCTCCAATATAATTTAAATGACCTTACAGGGCTATAGCAGTATCTTATGTAAATTGAATGCTTCTGCTCAGGAGGGATACCTTATGACAACCTCCAAAATCCACAACTAAGACAGCAAAGCCAGTTCCCAGGTTCTTGTATTGGTCTTAAAGTAAACTTGTCTATTGCAGTTTTTGCACATGGCGTTTTTAAACTGTAATTGGACACTGTGTATGTAAAGGGCAATGAATCAGGTGAAGGGTCTGGAGCACAAGTCTTATGAGGAGCAGCTGACAGAGATGGCGTTGTCCTGTCTGGAGAAAAGGAGGCTGAGGAGAAACCTTATTGCTTTCTACAACTATCTGAAAGGAGGTAGAAGATAGCAAGATGGAGGTCTGTCTCTTCTCACAAGTAACATGTCACAGGACAAGAGATAATGGCCCCAAAGTGGCCAGGCAAGCTTTAGTTTGGATATTAGGAAAAATTTCTTCACCAAAAGGGTTGTCAAGCATAAAATTTGTCTAATGACATGTTCTGTTTGAGCTAGATAAGGAAATATCCATGATGAAACTCTGGAATTTCACATGTGATTACATTGCAGAACACTTATTTATAGCTATTGGTGAAAACTGCAACTTAATTATGATTGGTTTCTACTCAGTATCAAGAGGAGGTCATAGTGAAGAATCAGTTCAAAAGGCTAGTTATTTTAATAAGTGATACATCTTGCTAACAGTATGTAGGATTAAAATAACTTTATTTTGTGCATGGGTACTGAAATTTTGTCTTGAAGTTCTAAGAACTGTATTTCATATTCAGGTTTTTGTAGGTTGGTTTCCCTCAAGGAATTTCTGAAATGTTGTAACAGAAATTACATCTCTAGTGTAGAATATTTCCAATATCTACACTTCACTGACAAGAGAATCACTAGAAATTCAAACTCAAAATTGGAAAGAGTCTTACATTGTTTTTCTAATTCCGCCAGGTACTGTACAATGCACTCCTCCATTCCTGAAGGAACAGAAACATGTGCTTCATCTAAAAATATTGTTATGAACACTTGTTTGAGTGTCATCTGTCAGCTCTCAGCTAAGAGTAAATATTGAATATCCTTTGTTTTCGATTTTAAGTAAATATTGGATTTTCTACACCTACAGTTTTGACACTTCTAAAAATCTTCTCTGAACAATGGACTTAATGCTCACAGTTTTCTGTTGTGTTCAAAATACTGATATATTCTTACAGTTTTCCCAAGAGTCATTTGAAGAATAACTCAGGCCATCAGAGAGATCTGCAGAACAATCTACGGTTCCTTTTTGATTTCTAAGGTTTCCATTTTGGTACAGTTGTAGACTTTATGAGGGCATTGGTACAACTAAAAACCTTGTTGCTTAGACCTTGTTTTCCACTATCATGGTAACAATCAGAAAGTCCTTTGTTAATCAAAAGTGTGCAAAGAGGAGGGGCAGAATGTTCTGTGCAATATAGTTTCACTTATTGTGATAGATATTTGCTGGTACATCATCCTTCCTATATATCCTGATGCAGTTTTTGGCATCCACCTCCAGGAAACTTCGTACTCCACCTGCTGGAGAAAGCTTTGAAGGGTACAAGATGGATTGATCACTCCTCAGAAACAGTGTCCTGGCACTGTATTTTCTTTGCTTGATATCTACCAGCACTCTCTCTCCCAGAATCCATCATATAGTTAAAAAGGACAGGCATAGGAGGCAGACAAACTGGGGAAAAAAGTTTGCCTGATGTTCTAACCTTGTTTTTTGTCTTCGATAAGATGGACTGTGTGTTTTGGAGATTGATTTCAGGACTAGGGAAGAAACTTCTTTGGTTTTTCCTCTTTTGTTTGTTTCTGTGTTTGTTATTCTTTCACTATCTGGTGGTGTGAACATCTACTGCGGAAGATCTCTGCTGCTCTTCAGCCACAAGTTGCTCTAAAAAAAAAAAAAAACAAAAAAAAAAACCCCCATGTTTCTGTAGCCATTAACTGGCAATAGGCAAGTTCCCAGATTCTAATATCATCTTGGCTTCCTAACCATGACTACTGTACTGTGTTCCTTCTGTTTGCAGACATGCAGTTATTTATATATGTATATATTTTTAACCTTTCATCTGTAAATACACAGATATATTTTTACACTTAAAACATAATGATATCTTATTCTGGGCTAAGCCCAGTAGACAGCTCAGTCACACCCAGTCACTTACTCCCCACAAAATGGAATGGGGGAGGGAACAAGAGTGATACAAGTGAGATAAATACAGTTGAATAGGGAAGGTAAAAGTCATGTACACAAGCAAGAGAAAGCAAGGAATTCATCCACCTCTTCCCATGGGCAGGCTGTTGTTCAGCCCTTCCCAGGAAAGCAGAGTTCCATCACACAATACAGTGACCTGGGACATCAAATGCCACCACTCCAAGTTCCCTTTGTTTCTCCCTCTTCCCCCTACTTTTATCGTTGATTGTGGTTTCGTGTGATGTGGGATGTCCCTTGGATCAGCTGTCCCAGCTGCGTCCCTTCCAAGCTTCTTGTGCACCCCCAGCCTTCTCTCTGGTCGAGTGGTGTGAGAAGCAGAAAAGTCCTACCTGATAAGGTTAAAACATCCCTGTGTTATCAGCACTGTTTAGGTCATAAGTCCAAAGCAGCACCATATGAGCTGCTATGGAGAAAATGATCTATCCTAGCTGAGACCAGTACACAGGTGAAACACTATTCTTGTTTATCTAACCAGAGTGAAAGTCCTGAACGGAAAGCAGTGAGACGTACATGATCATGTAGGATAGATTCTGTGGCCATATCCTTTACAGTCTTTCTCTTGGATTAAAATTGCTCTTTGCTCACCATTTCAAGGTTTTACTTTTACTTTCTATTGGACATTGGAAAAGGTTCCTAGTCTTATTGTTTATTAAGCTTGGCTTTTCATACTTTTAGGCATTCACATCTTTTCAGAGGTAATGAGGACTGTAAGGAGTTTGCTCTATTTTGAAGGTCTAAAGTACCATGCTATATCTATTAGAAAAGTTAAAGATCTTGATATGAAGAAAGCATTACATTGCAAGTGTCTGAAAAATATCTGTTTTTCCAGGGTAGAACTGCTTTTATAAACATGGGTTTATCTCAGTGACTTTGAACTTTACACAAGGGAGATATGAAACAATAATTTAGGTCCTCTGTTTTTAAACAAGGAATGCTAATTCATCCAAACAAAGTATGGAAATTACATGTGTGATAAAATGTGCTTAACTTTAGGGAAAGGGAATGAATAAGATTTTGCCCTAAAGCAAATAATACATTACTGTAATTTTTAGCTCAACTGGGATGAGAACCAGGACACTGACTCAGAAAATTAATGCACTAGACTGTTTAAAGGCTCTGCCCCAAAGGACCAGTCCACATGTTAACAATACTTTTACAGATCAATCTTTATTGTGAAATTAAGTGGTGACTTTATTGTCTTTAATTCAGCTAACAGGTGTCCTTTTTCTAGACAAGGGGTTATTATTTACATCTCTAGTTCTAGAAGAAAGAATTACCAAGGCATTGAAAAAAATTATCCACACACACACGCCCTTAAAGTTTTGGCTAGGGAACTGAAATGAAGCTTTGGAGCAAGGCATTAAGTTAAAATTCACAGGGGTGCCCTAATTTATACTTATCTCTCCTTCTTGATCCACATTTCCTTTTTTCAGCCTAATTTTCCCATTCCCAAACTGTTGTGAGTATTGCTATGGTTGAGGATAATAATTTCAGAAATGCAGTTAAAGGGGACCACAAAACTTTACAATGGCAGTGAAAATGAGGCGAAGTATCATTGAGGTTCTATTCCAGAAGCTGTTATCCACCAGTTTGGTAATGCCAAATTGCCTGCTTATGGTTGGAGATACACTGGTTATATATATTTTTAAAGGGCCTAACTTCTTCCAGTTCTGGTTTATGTTGTTTTGTTTTGGGTATTTTTTTTTCCTTTTGGCACAGATATATTGTGTTAATAATGTTATTGCTTTAATAACAAGCTTCAGTAAGGTCACATTTTTGTCTTTCATATTTTGAGGGTCTATATATAATTCACATCGGAGTGGACAAAGCCAGTATTGGTAGACATGTGAGAAGGAAATTATAAATATAGAACTGATTGAGGATACTGTTTTCTTTTATATGTTTTTATTTTTATTTTAATTTTTTGAAGACTCACAAATCCTGTCATTTAAAAACATAGCTAGTCTCAGAATTCATGAATAATTTACATTAGATCAATAAATATGCATGCATCTGGTTTCCCACCAGTCTTCGTCTTTTAGAACAATGCATTCATTTTCAGTTACATTCTGAATAAATGCATCTGATAAAATCTTACCTTGTAATAAACCATACAGACCAAAAAACTAGTATGATGACAATGATTTGCCAAAGATTATGTATAAAGAAAGTGCTCCTCAAGTAATCTTACCTGGCAAAAATAATCCAACTACAATTGAGATGCCTCCTAAGAAAAACTGAATAAAAACTTTACAAAATTAACACAAGTTCTGTATCTATTGGCCATCTATGTGAACAAACAAGCACAACCTGTATATGAACCAATTTTACACCATTTTTCAATAACAACCAAGATGACATTTGGGGACTGTTATAATTCAGTTTGTATCTAACTAAAAAGGGAAGAAAAAATTTCTTTCAGAAAACACCAAGAAACTTGTGATCTAGCCAGGAAATTCAAAATTTGCCCGTCGTGTGACAGCATTTGTCTTCTCTTCAGTATTCAACTTTGCTGCCTTCATACCATCAGTGCCTGTGCAAATGGGGAATGCAAGGCTTTGCAGTAAGTTTAGTCCATTTTACTTAAGTGGTGTCTGTCGCAGCCGCTGGCCGGAGAGCAAAGAAAGACTCAGAGACAGGAATGCAGTCCAGCGAATAGATGGAATTATTTAATTAATAAAGAACGGGTTTTTATGTGTTTAGTTCTCTTAGTGTCTACTTAGATGGCAAGAGGTTATTGGACCTCTTGCTACTAACTACCAGAGTGATTGGTCAGTTAACACATCGTTCATTCTCCTAGTCAAGATCATAACAATTCTAATTATATCTGCAGGTGCAAGATAGCAAACTCGGTTTACAGAAACCTTATCATGTTTTGCATAGTTCAGTGTGAGAAAGACAGAGCTTTCACGAACTACTGCAGAAAGCTGGAGAAATCAATCCTCTGCTGAGGCTTCCTCAGCATCCATAGGTGTCCATCTTTTCTGAACTTGCTCCGGAGTGTGTTTTCATTTCCTTGCTGACTTTGTCAAGCCCAGGAGCAGCAGCAGAAGCAGTACAAGTAGATCTTCCCTTGTCTCTAAGACTGAGGATAGGCTCCGATTGAACATAGTAACCAGCAAATTTGCCTCATATCTTTGTAATGGCCTTTATGATTTGCCCTCATATTTTTAAATTTAAAATTTAGGAGACACTTCCTAGGGACTCTGTAACTGTATTTCCAGGAGAGGATTCTGTTTAATTCTATTTCTTTTTTTTTACTTATCTTTGCTTACACATACATTATGAGACTAGATTTGTGAATGATAGTAAGAGTTAATTGTTTGGTTTGTTTTTTTCTGAGAGTTAGATTAGTCAGCATGTGTCAGCCTGGCTGAGGTGGTCTGTCCCTGTCCCCAGGTCCTTGCCCCCAAGGAGGTGCCAAGGCCTGGGACTGGGGCTGCTCCAATGTCCCTGGGCTCCCTGCCCCTGGCTGGGGGTGGGACAGGCCGTGGCTGCCAGGCCCTGCCATCACCATCCTAGGACACCTTGGCACCTGGCCCTGGAAGCTGCCAGCCCCTCTGGTGCCCTGACAGTGTTGCAAGTGCTGTTGTCAACAAAGTTCTGCAGGGTGGATGTTTTTCTTCACATTTTAAAAACCATTTCCAAAACCCATCCCTCAGTCAAAAAAAAACCCAAAGCTTTTCAAATTCGCAGGCGGTACATACTTTATGCAATTTTTAAGCATTAGATAAAGCCCCTGAAAAGTCTCATGCCAGAAGAGGGAGAAGCAGATTTGTGTTCACTACCCATTGCAGAATAGTGAAGCCCAATCTGCAGTCTGCAATTTAGGTCCCTAAGGAAGGCTTTTGCTTTCTTTTTACATAGTTTTGTCTTGTTTTTTCTCTTGGAACACTCTTCAGGATTAAAGCATGACATTTTTCATTATATTTATGATCATGATTCAATATTCAAGTATTCAAAAATTGCTGATCCTCTTCCTATTTCCTTAGCTTGCCCCTATTTCCTTCCTATTTCCTTAGTTAATTCGCAGTATTTCTGTTACACAGTATTTTGATAGCATGCTTATGATGTTTGCAAGGAACAGTTCAATTCCATCTGTAACACTAGGGAAGGTGCAAGAGTAGAAGCCTCCCTGGAATTTGGTAAAGCATTTGCAGTCCCAGAAGCAGATATAACTATCACGGGAGCTGTCCTAAGGGAAGAGGGTAGATTAAATGAGATTTTGTTCTCTCCCAAACTGTTCTTTCAAGAAATACATTTTAGATGAGTAGATTGCATCTAAAAGTGTTCAAACAGAAAATGCAACAATTCGCTGTATATCTAACCACCATGTGAGTTAGACTTCATTTTACTTGGATTGAAGATGAAAATAAAATGAGGGACTTCAGAAGCTAAGGCTGTTTCTTCCTCAGAAATCTCTCCTATGATAAGGTTTTCTCTATTTTCTTTGTCTTCAACATGAAATGACAAGGGCTGGTAACACAATGTAAATCCTTTCCCTTGAATGAATTTCCCAAGTCTAGGCTTTAATCCAATTGTAATCAGTTCTGATTAAAAGTTACTTTCATAGTGAAATGAATTAAGCATTTGTAAAAATAACTGCATCAGTGAAGGAACATACAAGTGTGTTTACTTTTGTAATCCTTTGCATTTGCTTAAATGGAGTATCCTTCTGTGCTATAGAGAGGAATCCTCCATTTTCAAAGTGGACATCTTTATGATAAATACCTGGCTTACTTTGCCCTTTTGAAGAGAATTAAAAAATAATACTGCTTTAAATTAGAAAAATCAAACAAAACTTATCCAGTTGTTTAACAGAATTTTGTACCCTTATGTAATCATGCTTCTGGATCTTTTTCTTATAATCCCCTGTTTTAGTAAATAGATTAGATTTGGTTGAGGTGTGGTACTATCCCCAAGAGATTCTCAATGGTCCTGATAATATATATTAACTATTGCATTTTCTGATTAAAAAAAAAAAAAAGTAAAATACCATACTTCTTTTTTAAAGTACTCAATTCTTTTTCTTCAACCTCAAGTTTGTGTAGTGCAGTACATTCTCAAAGAATTTCAAAATGCTCTAGTAAAACAGCAGTTGCAATGTACACTGAGATAGTAAAAATAATACAATGCATTACAAAATGCAATAACACGCATCTTCAAATTATTTTTTGTAATAGCTGCCATGGCAAATGATTAATTATAAAGCTATAAATTGCTGATGTAAGAGCCTCATTTGTGAACTATCATGAAAGAGGGTAAAATACTTATTAGAAAACCATTTTTTTCTGATTGTGATAGATTACTCTTACACCATACTGTTGTTAAAAATTTTAATATACATTAAAGTACAAAACCCCTCAATTTCGTATTCAACATGCTGATTTAATTATTTTGAGGCACCATCTTCTTGTTCAGCTAATATACCATTAATTCAGGAAACTAAGAGTGAGTACAATGTAACATGAAGCACTTGTAGTAAAAATGAATTTGGCTTGTGTAATAGTTTTTAAAATACTTTTTCTTGAAATAGGTTTTGAATATTCATCACTCTTGTAAATTCTGTATTTCTGCTTTTCTTAAGGTAGAATCTTCTTTTTCACTGATAGCTTTTCCATGATAAAGATCTTGCAAGTGGATGTTTTAATCTGGACTGCTGAAAAATTATGCAAATATACCTAAAACCAACATCTGTTAATTATAAAAATTTTTGGAACATCCATTTCAGGAGCTGCTTCTTTTCAGAGAAGAGCAGATGTAAAATGAAAATTTTAAAAAAATGAAAATTTAAATATAGTTGATCAGTCTGTGACTTTTTGGTGTGGGGTGAAGAGAGGGTGATACATATTTACCATCCATGTGCTTCTTCAGGATGTATTGTTCTTTAAAGATATGAAGAGTTATAAACGTCTTGTTTCCCATAGGAATGGCCTCCAGGTGTAGGAATTTGTTACTGGTTATATCTCAGATACACATTACCACCAAAACAAACACTGAGATACATGGAACTATTTTCATGACCAGATAACCATACAAGAGGTGAAAGACCCACAGATATATTTCATTTGAAAGTGGATTAATCTGGCTTCACAAGAATTTAGTCCACCTTTGAATAGAGACTCCCTGGCAAGGCCTTAGGAACACCCTAATCTTCATAAACCTTTGTTATGGGTTATCTACTGTATTCACCAAGCACTACATTAGGTTGCTTGCCAAAATCTAATAAGATTTTTTTTTCTTCTTGATTCATTTTCAATTAATAATACAAATAACAGCTGTTGCCAAATGACAGCCACAACGTTGCTATATTTTTAATATTTCCTTCTTTTCATTTTGGAGGTCCTTTCTTTGTGATGGAAGTCCTCAGGGTGAATCTGAAAGCCTTGAAATTAAAATAATTTATGTAGCTGCTGACATATATTCCTAGCAGAAGCAGAATAACAAATCAAAACCAAACGTCCTTCACATTTTCTCCGAAGTCAGCCATTTTACTTAAAAGATCCTAAATTATTAGTGAAAATTTAGTTTTTAATAGGGCTGTACTATATGGGAAGAATATAGAAAGCAACAGGTCAAAAAAGTAGCATTGTTAAGTTGTAGGATTTTTTTAATCTACCTCACCTTTTCACTGCATTACTATCTATATTTTATTGATTGCTAAGAATTTTACGCCATTTATTTTATGAAAAATGACTTCTGCTTGTAGAGCATATGGGTGGAAATACTCATTGGTGCAAATATAGAGAGGAAAATATTTTTTTATTACAGGATGTAGGTCTTAGAAGAATGTCCGGACACATGCTTTCTTCAGTACTTGCAACTTTTGTGGTACCTTTAAAACCCAGCCACTGATGTTGGCCATGCTGCAAGCAACCTGTGGCTCAAAATAATATCAGAGTGCCCATCTCCCTAGTACCATAGTTATCTCAATTCACTTTATATTGGGGGTCTTCTCCAGGGCTCACTCAATTTGCATGTGCGTAGGGACAGTCTAGCGTATTCTAACCCGTCAGTGTCCCCTGAACACATCTGTTCTTCCTGTCCTCAGGAGCAAGCAGGGTCCGAGGGCAGAGACTTGTGAAGGGAGAACCCAGCCTTTGAACTGGTGTTCCCTGCAGCTGTGGGCTTCTGTGGACATGCTCTGCTTGCAGACCCTACCTGGTACATAGTGAATGGAAGAACAGAAAAAGGCTTTGATGGCATTTTCCTTTTTGACTAGTCGAAGTGGAAAGAGACAGGTCATGGACAGATCATCAGTCTTAAAGGTCTTTCCCAACCTACATGAGTCTATGTTAGCATTTGCTTCTGCTGGGCAGTTTCTTATAACACGGACGCTGAAAGGAAGGTCTGTCTGAGGATCACTGGTCCTCATATCCATGATAAAAAGGGTCTTCTCTCTGGTGATAATCATCACAGTACCTATGCAACACTATGATGTCATCTGATTCCATAGGAAGTGCTTCTGATCTTCGAGCCCGAATCAGTTTGATACAGATTTAATTGCACAGCAATATATAGATATAAAATGATGTTACTGTTCTGAGAGAATTGTTTAGTAGACCATAGTATAATCCAAAATATAATATGATGGCATTGCTCCTATTTCATTGCATGTTGATGGCCTACTTCAGTGACTTACCTATAACAGAATCCAGTGGTAGAAAATCTGATTAAACTCAGTTCATTTCAAAGATATTTTCTTTTCCTATTCAGTGAAATTTATATTAAGCTTCAGAAGTCCAACCTTTCAGCACAGAATCAGAACTTATTCAGATAAAAATTCAGGATTTAACTGTACTTTTTAGTCTTTATGTGTGGTTTGGTTTTGTTTTAGTGTCTCCTTTCTGCCATTAGAAATACCAACAAATAGAAAAAAGGTCAAGTCTATTTGAAGAAGAAAGGTGTTTCTAAAAGCTTTCATTTTTTTTATTTTCAGTCACTTTTAAATATCACATGATAACATATTTTAAGGGACATTAAAGAGTGCTTTTTTATCCTTAGAATTTTAGCTGAAAATAACTGTTTATTGCTGAGAATAATTTGAAAACCCATCTTGGAAGAAGGGGTGAAAAAAGGACTTTTTCTGAAATAAAATGGATTCTTTTAGTGGTATATTTAGTATGTATAAATTTTCAGTTATGAGATAATTAAATGAAGTTTTTCTGATCCAACATCAAAGCTCAGATTTGCAAGTATTTCTGTTCAGACTGGCAGTCACAATGTTTTTTTAGATAGTTTAGTGTAAGACATTAAGTGGAAGGGTTTCCTGTCTGGTGGAAAAGTGAGAAGGACGAACTTTTTCTGCTGAATCACCTGTTTCCCTGCCCAACAAAAAGCATAAAAACACACTTACGTATTAAAAAGTGTATTTATCTTTGAAAAACAATTTCTACTGAAAACCTTCATACAAACTCATAGTTTGTCTTTTGAATATATTTTTTACCTCACTTGTCAGTTTAGAGAATCCATTCTCATATATATTTTTAGTTTATGTTTCATGATTCAGTAACTGTTGATGAAGTAATACGTAATGATCTAATTTTGCTATTCTTCTTGTTGGAAATGTGGGTGTAACACTGAGAACATAACATAAGAAGTAGCATGTTTAAAGTTAGAAATTGCAAGTGGCAGGTGGTAGGTTAGACTGCTGTTAACTCTGAATTAATTATGTAAGGCACAAATTCTGCTAACTGGAAAAAAGATCAGCTTTCAGATGTGTGGGGTTTTTGTATTGTATTCTGAAAAGAGCTGATAGCAATACCTATAGTTGAGGTTAAGTAACAGTTCCACTATGAGGCATATAGTCTTTGAAACATTTTATTATTTGAGCTGAAATGGTCTATTATATAACTGTTACGTCTGGTGATTGTGTTATTTCAGCAAAAGCTCTATAGGCTACTATTGAGTAGATCTACAAAAAAGTTATTCTTGGAGGCCTTTATGGATAACATGACTGAGAAATTGTAGTAGAAATCAGAAAGAAATCAGAGAGAAATCTGAAAAACTGACAAACTCTAGCCAGTATAAACTTGCCCAAGTTGTAAGATGCTCAAAAGAACTCTTCTGCCATTGTTAAAGAAAAAAAACAAAACCAAAAACCAAACAGGAAAGACACTCATATATGATTATAGAATTATTTAGAATCATTTAGAATCATAGATTTCTTTAGGTTAAAAAAACATCTGTAAAAATGTCTAGTCCAACTATTAACATAACACTGCCAAGTCCACCACTAAACCATGTCCCTAAGTAACACATCTACACATCTTTTGGTGACCCAACCACTTTCCTTAGCAGCCTATTCCCAAGATTGGAAACCCTTTCCATAAAGAAATTTCCTACTATTCAACCTAAAGCCCCCATGATGCAACTTGAAGCCATTTCCTCTTGTTTGTCACTGGGAGAAGAGACCAAAATCCACTTGGCTTCAACCTCCTTTCAGATAGTTGCAGAGGGCAATAAAGTCTCCTCTTAGCCTCCTTTTCTCCAGGCTAAATAACCCCAGTACCCTCAACTGCTCCTCGTTATACCTCCAGACTCTTCACCAGCTTTGTTTTCCTCTGGACACGCCTTAGGACCTCAGTGTCTTTCTTGCAGTGAGGGGCCCAGAACTGAACACAAGATTCAAGGTGCCAGGGTCTGAGGTACTGGTACTGAGGGGCAATTGCCCCAGGGTCTGAGGTACTGGTACTGAGGGGCAATTGCTGCCCTTGTCCTGCTGGCCAGAATGCCACTGGCCTTTTTTGCCGCCTGGACACATGCTGGCTCATGTTCAGCTCACTGATCTCTCTTGCAGTCATGGTCCTCCAGATGAGGACACTGAGATGCCCTTGGTTGTCATCTGTGTTGAAGACAGAGGCAAAGAACACATTAGACACCTGTGCCTTGTGCATGTCCCTATTTGTGAGGTGCCCATCTTCATACTGCAATGGGCAGTTGTTATTTCTACACTGCTTTTCACCATTGATGTATTTGAAAAAAACTCTTCTTATTGTCCCCCATATTTGTGGCCAGTTTCATATCCAGTTGAGTTTTGGCTGCATAAATTTTCTCCCTACAGTGGCAAGCAGTATCTCTGTATTCTTTCCATGTCACTTGACCCTGTTTTCACTGGACATATGCCTTCCTTTTCCATCAAATTTCCAATAGAAGATTCCTGTTAAACCAAGACTGCCTTTTGCCTCGTTTGCTTGACTTCAGACATTTGGGAATTGTCTGACCCTGTGTCCTTAGGAGGTGATGTTTAAAAATTAACCAGCATTGATGAACCCCAGCACCTGCAAAAATACTTTTCAGGGATTTTACTCACTAGTTCCCTGATCAGCCTGAAGTCAGTTCTCCTCATGTCCAAAGCTGAACTTTTGCTGGCACTTTCCCTCATGTCAACAAAGATTTTAAACTTGTTCGCTTCGTGGTCATTGTGGCCAAGATTGCCACCAACCACCAATTCATTCACAAGAGCCTCTCTTTTGACAAGAAGCAGGTTGAGAAGGGCATCTTTCCAAGTTGGCTCCCCTAGGACCAGTTCCATAAAAGTTGTCATCTAGGTTTTTTAAGAATCTTCTGGCCCGGGTTGCACCAGCGCTGTGATGCTCCCGGCTGATTTCTGGCAAGTTGAAGTCCCACATAAGGACAGGGGCAGTTGATTTGGAAGCATCCCTTAGTTCCTCAAAGAATAATTTGTCAGCATCATAGTCCCAGCTAGGAATTCTGTAGTCGACTCCCATGATGACATCACATTATTTGTTTGCTCCTTGATTCTTACCTAGAGGCTCTCACCTGTGCCATTGCCAATGGTGAGCTCCGTATGTTCTATCCCTTTCATTACATACAACACTACCCTTCGGCTTCTTCTGCCCTGTCTCTCTCTCTCCTAAAGAACCTGTAACCATCCAACAAGGCACTCCAGTCACTGGACTCATCCCCCCACATTTCACTCATGTCAGTGACATCAAATCTCTGGGACTGGGCCAAAGTTTGGAGCTCATCTTGTTTGTTCCTCATGCTGTGTGCATTAGTGTAAAAATATTCCAGGTGTGGTACTTTGTAGACAACACCTTGTGAAGCAGATTGACAGATCCCATTAGTGCTCATTCCCTCAAGATTTGGCACACCATCCCATTGCTCATCACTGGCAAGTCTGGTATTTTCCTTTTCCCCATTCCAAGCTTGGTCAATGAGCTCTGCTACTCCTGCACTACAACTCATTTTCTCCTCTGAGAAAGGCACATGCCGTACACATTGACCTGATGGTTTTGCTTATTCCTATCAATATTATTCCTTTATGAAGGATACCTGCACTCCTGATTCTTCAACCAATTGTCCCTGAAGTCTCTTTTGGTTGCCCTAGGACTACTCTTATTTTGATGCTGCCAGCTTGAACAACCAATAACAGATAGTAATCAGAGGGCATTACAAGAGACTGGAGAGTTTTCTGGTGATGTCCCTTATCTGAGCCCCCGGGAGACAGCAGACTTCCCTGTGAGTTGGGTCCAGTCTGCATATCAGGCTGCCTGGTCCCCTTAGAAGGGAGTCTCCTATTACAACTACCCTTCTTTTCCTCTTAAGAGAGGTGATTGTGATGCAAGTTACAGATGGTGTTGCTTTAGGAGGCCCTCTGTCCCAGAAAGGACCTTCTCCCACCCCATTAGCTGTCTGATGTTCGAGTTACAGGGCCTCCTACCTGTTGTCGAAGATGCAAGTCCTACTTGTTAAGTTTTGGAAGGAGAAGGAACCTTCCTCCTGGTATGCTCAGTGATCTGCCTGTAGCCTTCATCTTCAACAGATCCTAGATTAATTACTTTGCAGGGTTCCAAGTCCGTCTTCTCTACTGCAATGGAGGTTCGAGATTCCTGAGAATCATAAGACTGTAGCATCTCTATATATTCCCAGTCAATCATTTGCTCGTTCACTGGAATGCTACGCAGCCTGTTCACTTCCTCCCATAGCTCCCTCACCTGGTGACACAGCCCTTCAGCCACAGCACACCTGCAAAAGAACTGCTTGTCTGCCTGTCTTGGGATGACTCTATGACGTGTATCCCCTATCACGGCTCTGTGCCAGAAAATTAGTTTTGTGCCTTTAAAGTGAGCTTGAGAGGGGAGGAAAAAACGAACTTTTCAAAGCAAGTTCCCAAGGACACAAAGACTTCTCTGCGTTCTCTGGCAGTAGTAGCACGGAGAGAGCACCCTTGCCTGTCTCTTCAGCCAGTTTTTTTGGGTTTTTTTCCTTCCCTTTTTCTCTGGCGTGTTTCCTAGGACTTTGGTGGGTTTCTTTCTCCTTTTTTTCTCTTCTGGACTGTTTCAACAACATCAGAACACATCAGGAGAACTTTTCTTCAGGCCCGGAGGGGGCCTAAGGCCACCCCCAATGCCAGCTCCGAGAAGGAGGGACCAAACCTGCAAGACGACTCTAATTTCTTCCCAGGTTTTCTCGTTATAGTGAGGGGTTTTACTATTTAGTATTATTATCCTTTTCTTGTGTGTTTGTTAATAAATAGGTTTTATCTCCTTCACTTTCCTTCAAGGAATTTTTTTTCTCGAGCCTGGTGGGGGGGAAGGGTGGTCGTGACCTGACTTTCTCCCAGAGGATATATTGCTAGATTTTGGCCGAAACCAGCACACTGCCCCAGTCTCATGGAGAAGCATCAGGCACTCCTGGCATTCTGTGATCTGGACAGCTGCATCTGCCACCAGCAGGTCTGGCTGGCTGGAGGCCTCTGACACAGCAGGTTCAGTGACTCCCAATGGCTACAGTGACATGAAAACACCATAGGTGAAGAAGTTTAATCTAGTAGGCTAATAAGACTGGGGCTTGAAAGGGTCTTAGAGTGTTCTTCTCTACCAGACACCAAGTCTGTTTATCTGCCTCTACCGGCTTTCCCGAATGAGATGCTGTTGTCGTTGCATGCCAGTTAAACAAGCTAAATTGTGCTCTTGCTGAAACAGAAGCTGTTTTTTCTGCAGTATCTTTATTTTGAAGGTATTTCTACTGTGTGCAAAATGGATATATTTTGTCCCTGGTTAAATGAAAAAAACAGTTTCCTGTTTTTATCTGAACTGGAGCTGTATATAGGCATTCAAAAAAATTACTCTTTTATCCTCAGTGTTAGGAAGAATGTTGCAATTATGAAAGTATCCAGGGTAATCTCACATAAAGATTTAAGATCCTTTATACTGTGACCTTAAAACTTCTAAGGATGTTTTGGTTTATAGAAGAAAGTTTCCAGTACACTTGAAAACTAAATGTTTGAATTCCTGATATGTTGTAATATCTTGGATCCCAGTTTCAGCTAGCTTTTCTGCTTCTATCTTCAGTCACTCTGTGCAATACAATATAATGTGATTATAAGACCTACTATGAAATCTCTACCTGGAACTACTCTCCCAAATGAGATTGTGTGTTTACATTTATACTCAGAATGATAAAATGAATCAACAAATATATTAAACAATAGCTCTGATTATCAGTGGTACACAATCATAGTTCATGACTTTCATAATCCAGACCTATTTGAACTGGTAAGTGTAGTTTTTTCTGTTCTCTTATTCCTTCTGTGTATTAATTTCTGCAGCTCCAAGATAAAGCCCCGATCTTGTAAACAGTTGTATGCGTGCTTGGCTTTAATACTAGCCTGTGTTTACATTGACTAATGGCCTAATGTACATAAAATGGATTAAGATAATGCAAATGGATTTTTTAACTGTTTCAATCTGGAGTCTTACACATGTGAACTACACTTCGTGCAGTCTCAATATCTTTCTAGCAAAAGGTGAAATACTTTTTTGTTCATTACACTTAGAAATTTCTGTTTTCTTCACTACTAATAGAGGATAAAAATCTACACATGAGTTTTATAAAATAAGAAGCAATGAGGTAGAAAAGCATGCAAAAGCTCTTTCAAAAGGATGGAATATCAGATATTGCCGGTAACAAGATGACCATATTTAAGGATAAAATGGCGTTTAGCAAATTGGAAGATAGGAAAAAACAACTAATACTTTTTGAGAAAGTTAGAAAGCTATTATTTTCAGGATTACAAGAGCTAAAATACCTTTAATGAGACGTTGAAGAAAAATAAGAATCATCTTGGGCATAGATATGAAGTGTGTGTCTTTCAGGAATCTGCATTAAAAAATGGGAATTTGTAGAAACCATGAAAAAAATTACTGTTTTAGTCCAGGCAAGACAAAATGAAATAATGAATGAAGATCTTAGCGGAAGTAGAATTGAAGTATGTCATTATAATGTCTATGATTTTTATATCTGTGAGGACCTTAGGACTGTATTTATATTAAAAGTACCTTTATTTGAAATTAATAATCTCTGTTTTTGAAACCATGTGCCCTCACAAAATTCTTTCCTATCAGAACTGGTACAAAAGAAATATCTCACTGGTGCCAAAAATGTTGTTTCTGTTTCCGGGTTTCCTCACTTAGGGACATAAAGCAGACTGTGAATCATAGTAAATGTTCTGGTATCTTATTTCCTGGCATAGTCTCTGATGACAGGAGGCATATTTAATATGTAGCCAAAATCCAGAGACCCCATTTTCATTCTTAGCGTGTTAGAGGACACTGTTGTGTTGATTGTGTAACACAGGTAGGCCCATGTAAGCATCCATTATTTTATTTCAGACACTTACCTTATGCATTACTGTTGACAATCCCAGTACACTTTTTGTTAAACAAGTTATATAAATGCTCCCCTTTTCTGTAATTAATAATTCAAATGTTATATCTTCAGAATTGGGCTTAGTTGGATGTGACATTCTTCTCTTTGGTAATGAACAATTGCACGCTTTTTTGCATCTTAGAAGGTCAGGAATGGTTCAGTGTGGTTGGAATTTATATCATTTATACCTAGGTACTGATTTTGTCTGGCATTTTAAGAACACACTGATTATTGATTTCTTGGAAAATGCATTAGCACATCATCCTTCTCACTTACTGCTTATTTTGTGGGCCTTTTTTGTGTCAAGTACAAAATGGTCTAATTATTTTTGCATTAAAAAGAGTTGACTTATTTCCATTTTCACTTGGACAAATAAGAAGAAAGCTCACAATACTGATAAAGCCAATAGAGTCATGCTAATATATCCCAAGCATGATCTGACTATTCTGATTTTACAATATTTGCTCTTAATTATTCATGGTACATATGCTCCAGTTAAACCTTGTGCCGGCCATCATCAGCATTCGTGTTTTATGTTAATAGGTGATTTTTCTGTGTCTCTTCTTAATGAGACTGGTGAATGACTGGTAGTCTTAAAAATCTAATGAGACCGTTGAAAAACAATAGCTTTGATTTCTTCCTCAGGAACTTCAGTGATAGGACAGGGTGTAATTGGTACAAATTGAAAGAGGAGAAATTTAGCTTAGATATTAGGAAGAAAATTTGTTGCTGTAAGGATAGTGAGACACTGGAACAGGCTGCCCAGGGAGGTTGTCGCTGCTCCATCCCTAGCAGTGTTCCAAGCCAGGGTGGGCAAGGCCTTGAGCAGCCTGATCTAGTGGGAGGTGTCCCTGTCCAGGCCAGGGGGTTTGGGAACAGATGATCTTTAAGGTCTGTTCCTTTAATGCTATGATTTTATGATTCAGAGGGGTTTTGTAGCTCAATATTAAGGTACATATACCTTTAGCTTTTCACTGTTATTTCTTGTTTCACTGATGTAAAGTAATAAATAACGTTTATGCTTTTGCCAAACACAACAGTGTTTATGCTTTTGCCGAATTATCTAATAGAGAATACATTTGGAATTGGTGCCTCTAACATAATGAAAGTCTTCTGCTCTGCTATGGAGCACTGATTTTAGCTGCTATCACTGCATGTTGATGAAGAAACCTCTTTATTTTGGGATGTGCATCCCAGGGGGTAGGAGTGGGATGTCATACTGACAGAACTCTAGCTTATGTGTTAAATGATAAGTATTACAGCAGTGCAAGCTGCAGCTGAATAAAACCTCTTTTCGCAGCTATGAAGTCATGATTTCGTGCCGTGATAGTTGTTGGCTTGACTGCTTTGTCAATAGCAATAAAGTATCATTTGTTCTCTCTTTCATTTAGCTACACTTTTGCTTAATTTTGAAAAATATCTTCTACAATTAATTTTAAAAGAATGTATTCAATACTTTTTACACTTGAATAGGTCATGTGTCTCTGTTTAGTTCATCCAAGTGATATCAGCAGTGAGCATAGTCATCAGTAAAACCACAGGACATTGCAGTTGAGCCTAAAGAAGATTGGTCCTTCCAATATTGATAACTTAGCATTAAGGGAATTATTTATTTTGTTTGTTTGAAGGATTAGTTGGGAAAAGGATGGAACAAACTAATGTCAAACTGATTTTTTTCAATAGCATTATTCAGTGGGGGAAAAAAATTGTTCAATCATTTGTTTAGAGCCTGAGACACTAAGTATATAATTAGTTTTGGTGCATTCACAATAAAGTTGAGAAATTGAGGACTGGAATAACAAAGCTGCCAATAGAAAGATTATGATTTCTCCATTTTATCTAGTAGGCAATTATGTAGAAGATGGAATTTCATATTCCCCTTTGCTTAGGGTTTCAAGCCTATACTTTGCACATGAAGAATATCATTAAAATGCCCAGACTGTTATTGTTTAGCTGCACTTTCAGATTGAAAAAATGGAAGTGGCAATGATTGTTTTTGCCAGAAAAAAAGGAAAATATTCTTCAGTGCAATGTTATTGTTTTGATATCATTGGAAAGAAAATTTTTAACTCAATTTTGAAATTATTTTATCTAAAAGTTTGTTTACTAAAGTTTATTTGCTATTTAATTTGATTTACCACTTTTCCATACAGACTAGAACAGTTTTAACATCAACAAATACTCTGTAATTGGTGACTGAAATATAGCCATGAGATGAAAGTCCTAACTCAGCTGCCCTTATTACCTTCTGTTAATGAAATATTTTATATTGATGGGTAAATGTGGGGTTGTTTTTTCCTTTGTTAATAAGCTCTTTTCTGAAAAGGACATTTGTGGCATTATAAGCAACTGTCCTGCTTCTAGAACCTTTTGTTATTATTACAGTGGGTATATGCTATATTTTTTATATTCAGAAAGAGTAGCCAAATATCTAATATTAATTAAATTGAGATATTTACATTTAAAATGAACTGTTTAATAGAAATGTTTTAAATTATTTAAACAACACTGAAATCAGTGGTGAGTTATTAATAATTTATTTGACACAACTGTAATCAGACAGCAAACTGGAAAACTTTGTTTTTTAAATCAAGTTTTTAAAAAAAGGTATTGTGACAAGGAACTGCAAATATATTTATTTTAAAGCCTTCTCAGAAAAAGGTCTGGTCTTTATTTGGTGACTATATTTGCTTTGTATCCTTAATGGAATTTTTTCCCAATTAGTAACACCTGTAAAATTTCAGAGTACAGTTCCTTAAAAATATATCTCTAGAGAAAACATTTCTTCTGAAAAGTTACACTCCTTAGGAATTTGTGGGGGTGGGGTCATGAAAGCTGATGAAGGAGAAATAGACTGGGCAGTCAAAGGAAGGAGAAAGGGGCTCAGACAAGTGTGGGAACAGTGACTGTCTCTTTGTGGACACTGAAATTGTAAGGGAACAGCTGCATCAAATGAATATTCACAAGTCCATGTGTCCATTGTAAGCCTTTTGATACTGTCCTTCACAGTATCCTTCTGGAGAAGTTGCCCAGCTGTGGGATGAGTTCACAGTGCCCTGAGGGAAGAACAGGCTGAAGGACAGAGCTCAAAGGGTTGTGGTGAATGGGGTCACATTGGGCTGGTGACCGGTCACCTATGATGTTCCTCAGGTGCAATTCTATGGCAAATCCTGTATGACCTGTTTATCAATGATATGGAGGAAGGAGTTGAATGCACCTTTAGCAAGTTTTCTAATGATGCCAAAGTGAGAGGTGCTGTTGAGTCTCTTGAGGGGCAGGAGGCTGAACACTCTCAGCCTGTCGTCACAGGAGAGGTGCTTCAGTCCTCTGATAGTTTTGCGGTCTACTTTTGAACCCACTCCAAAAGTTCCACAGCTGGATGCAGTACTCCATAAAAAAGTCATAACCATCATAAATTAGTAAATTACTGGGAAATAAATCATCATAAACTATCTTTATTCTTTATAATACAGTCAAAAATGATATAATAAATTTGCTGTATTTCTTAGCTTCTGTCACTTACCCATTTTCTGGACTGCAGAATGCAAGAAATCCTAAGATTTTGCTTCATGAAAGATGTGCTATTTCAAGTTATGAATCAAAGCATTTTTAAGAAAACACAGTTTTAAAATTTCAGTTCCCAATAATAGGATTGTACTGTACTAATTCATGTAAATAGAAAAATGCGAATAGATGGAGAGAGTACAATTTATTTATGTTTTGAATTCAATATCCCTTCACACTCTGATTTAAACCTTCAGCCAAATTAATTTCTTTCTGATTAAACTGGTGCTGTCTTTTGCACTGATTATTGACAGTGAAGACTTAAATACATGTGAACTAAATAAGCAAATCCATTCAACAAATTTAATAACTGTTTGCTGTGTTTAAGTCCTATATAATAACTCTGCTATGTTTATTGTAGTTTTTTGCTGCATTTTTGTTCTCAACTGCTTCTGTACCAGCTTCTGCTGCATCTGGAAAACAAAGTTCCTGGGTTATCATTTCACAAGTAGCAGCTACCCAAGGGAAACAGCTAGATTAAATCGTCTCTACATATTGTCCTCAGTTTCTAGTATTCTAGTGCTCTAGTGTTCTTTATTTGGCCACTTGTGACATCTAAACCTTTAGTTATTGTCTCTTTGTGTGTATGTGTGCATCCCTTTATCTTGTAGCTCGTTCGTATTTTTTACATTACTATAAAACTTCACAGAGTTTTTGATTCCTGAGTGAATGGAATTGACAATCTATGTAAATCTTGCTTTTGACACAAGTTGCCATAATCTCTTAGAACTGAACTTACCACTCAGACCTAAGCCTGTATTTTATTAGATATATTTTATTTGATTTTATTTGGACCATGAATACATGAATAATTCAGTCTTTACTGAGAAGATGCAAAATAGAAAAACCTATTGAACAAAGCAATCTTGAGTAATCAATATATTATAAAACTCTTCTGGGTTAATGGTCCACCCAGCCCAGTATCCTGCCTCTGACAAGGTCAGTAGGGATGACAGTGTCAGTAGAGTAACTTGGGCACCTTTTGCTCCTTTACTTTCCCAGCATCCAGAATGGTTGCATTAGGGTTGTAAGGGTTTGTCACCTTGCCTAGTCTTTACACTACCTTTTATGAATCTATTGTCTGTAACTTTGGTCATTTCTGAACTTCCTAGTACTGTTCTGTGGTAACAAGTTCCAAAAGTTCACTACCTATATTTTAAAGAAGTAATTTCTACCTCTTTCAAACCAGCCTCCTCTCTTAGGAGTTTCATTTGTTGTCTTCAGTTATAATGTTGTTGAATTTGCTGAATAACCGTTTAGTGTTTATTTTATCTTACATTTTCTTACCCAGAAGAACTTACTGTTATCTTCTGACTTTGAGGTTTCACTGAACACTCCTTCATCTTTGATAGAAATACTGAATAATAGTACAATAAAAAAAGCAAACAAAACGATGTAACAATCCTAGTTTTTCTTGCAGCAAAATGCATTAGCTTCCTCATTCATAAACCTTGAGTGTATCTTCCTGCAGTTCTCAGTCAACAGATCAAAGAATGTGAGCCTCTCTGGTTCCTCCTTGTAAAGTACTTACACTAAACAATCAATCTACAGGTTCATTTCTGTTCCTGACTTAACTCTGCTTGGACTGTAAGATATGTGTTTTTATACTTGAAGGCCAGAATTTCTCTGTACTCAAGATGTGGACCCATTAGGATTTAATGAGTGGCATAATGTCATTGTCTCTTCTATTCTTAATACACATCCAAATGTGTTGAACATTTCATTCTTTTCTTCAGTTGCCATTATTCCTGTGATCTAAAACTGCCAGCATTAACTAAAACCTTTGTTTTCTTTATTTTTAACCACCAGTATGCACAGACAAAGTTTAGGTAATTCTTCTCTAGTGTATTACTGTACCTTTCTCTACAGTAAATCTCATCTTTCACCTTTCTGACCAGTTTTTTTTTTTTATGATTTTTATAGAATTTCTTGCAGGAGTTGGTGTTCTGTGAACTTTTTAGTTTCCAATCCCGGAAGCTTGGCTCCATTACTATTAAATTATAGCTTGATGGGTCTGTCCAGGTTTCTCTTGTCTCAAAAGGTTCCCTGGTTCCTGTTCACAAAATTCTTCCTCTCTACACTGCACTATCATCTGTATAGTGAGACCATAAGTCCCTACCTGAATCTCAGGTTTTATATATCAACCTGGCAGTTTTGCACAGAGACCCTGGACTTGAGTTTCCTTGCTGTGAAGCCGTGAGCAATCCACCACAGCATCCCTCTTGCACTTTTCTACATCCCTGATAGCAACATGAAGTATGCTTACTGGGTCCTCCCTTTTACCTCCCAGCTCTCTTAAAAACTAGGAGACCAGTATAGCATTTATACCAAGCATTACACCTACACAGTCAACTTGTAACCTCTCAGATGTCACAAAAGTAATTACCTATGTATATAATAGTTAAATCTTTCCATTGCCACTATGTGCCTCTTTTTATTTCTCTGAAGTGCTTCTCTATGGAGGGAACAACCTGCAAGAAAATAAAGAATATAAATTTCAGTGTCAGAGCAGGTCTTGACCACTGGGTTAATCCCTTTTTCTCAGCTAGGTGCCCTCAGTTGCTGAGACTCCTGTACTCTGTGTTAAGAACTTTGGTTCACTGCTGCTGTAGAAGAGAAATTGTTCTACCATATTCCTGCAAACCTCATCTATTGACCTTCCAGGTTTTCTTAGCTGCTCCAGGGAGGTACAATAGCAACAGCTGCTGTTGAGTAACCATGGTTAGGATGTTGGGTCTTTATATGCTTTGCAGTACATCAGCAAAAACTTACCAGTGGATTGAAGAAGTTGTGTAATGACCACTGAATATTGGTTAATACTGACAAACAGAGTGGGAAATGACGGAGAGAATGGACCCTGACAGAGTGATCTGAAACACTTGAGAAATTGACATAGGCTAAAGTACCATTGAATGTGAATACTGTTCAAATACACCTTTCTTTGTCTGAGCTAGTCAGCCTCAAATCCTTTTATGTTTTGGGGAAATGGGAATTTCTGTGACTTCTCATTTCCTTGAAACAACTGAAGAATCCTAGCACTATCTAGTTCTCTTAGTTTGATAGAAAATCTAGACAACCAGCTCATGCTTAGTTATCACAGGTATTTAAAGTTAAATCAGATGAGTGCAAAAATGCCCAGTTAACATAGAGAGGAGAATTACAATAGGCTTTAGCATGCATTGGTCCATACCTTGTTTTGGTAACAGGTGTATTATCATTTGAATGACTGAAGTATATTTTTCACTTCAAAATTTGCTGATAAAATACAAACCCTATTTATAAAAAATTACCTCAGAGATATACCTTGGAACAGCCCACAGACTTTATCCCTTAACAGTCTTTAATGAGTTCTTTAAAAAAAAAAAAAAATTACTTCCTTATAGATTACATTTTTCTGGATCTCAAGGAATGGATATCCAGCCTGCTCTTTTTTAGCAAACTAAGCTCATAGTTTATCTTTTTCCATGTCTTTTCTAGAACTTTACAGCTCATCTTTCTACATTTTTAAAAATTTTAATATGACCTAGATGATAACCAAATTAAATAATTTCATTTAATAATTTAACTATGAGAACTGCTTGCCTCTTCCACATTTACTTATTTTACATAGAAAAATGTATACTTTTGAAAGGCTTTAGAAAATGCCTATTAGCGATGCCAAAGGAAAAAATGTTTAAAAGCTTAAAATTGTTCTCTTTCATGCTCAGGTTGCTTAATCTGTGGAACATTCAAATCCTCAAAAACATAAATCTTCCAATTTTTTGCTTTGAATCCTTTTTCCTTCTCTTATAGAAAGTTTTTCCTCTGAAATTGTTATTTATATATGTTCATCTAGTTAAATATATCCTTCTGTGTCTTTGGAACTGGGTCTTGACAGCTTTCATGGTTAGTTGAGGGAAATGGGTACTTCTGTCACTTTTTGCCCCATTGGTAAGTCTACAGCATCCCAAAAGCATGTGGTTCTCTTCATCAGTTGAGATATTTCATTGGTTAGGAGATGGCATGAATACATATCTGAATGAGAACATCGAAGTTACCTCTTATCACACCTGTATAAATATCTTCCAAGATGCTACATTTTAGTAATTAAGTTCTAAGTTGAAATTTAGTGTTTGAAACAAAAAACCACATAATCAGTACTGTGTATAATACAGAGGTTACAAAATATTAACTTAGTAGAAACTTGGAATATAATGGTGATTGAAGGATATTTAGGGCACTGTTGCCAGTGATACATAGTAAAACTTCCCCTAACAAAGTCTTTCATTAAATGACTAGAAGACATATTATAATAATCTTTCTACTTTGTTTGACCTTGGTGTATCCTCAGCTTGAGTCTTGTACTAGGTTCTTGGTAGTCAAAAAATGATGGAGTCTAGAAGGGTCCAGCAAAGCTAACAAGTATGATAAAGACTTGGGGGAAAATTTGCTGAAAAGATGTATTGAGAGCCTTGTCCTTGTTTGTTAAGAAGAAAGTGACTGGGAAAATAAATCATAAGAGTCCACAAATACCCAAAAAGGGATTGTAGCAAAAGGAAAATTGCTTTCTGTATCTGTTGCATATGGGAGTGTTAATTAGTGTGGATTGCCAGATTTCATATTATGTCATCCTTTATTTAGATTAGCTATAAGGAAGATTTTTTTTTTTTTTTCTTTTCTCAGTGAGGTTGGTAGAACCCTGACGCAGGTTGCACAGACAGGTGCTGGATGCCCCATCCCTGGAAACATTCAAGGTTAGGTTGGACAGGATCTGGATGAAGATGTCCCTGCTCATTGCATGGGGTTTGGACTAGATGGCCTTCAAAATGTCTGTTCCAATCCAAGCTGTTCTATGGTTCTGTGAGTTTAAAATAGACAAAAACCACAAACAAACAAACAAGCAAACACACACACACAAGAAAAGAAAAACAATAACCAAATAAACAAAAATTCAAAACCAGCTTCTGTAACACCTTAGGTTTTACAGGGAAGAGAAAATCCTCTCAGCCAAACAGTACCCAAGTTATCCATATTATTCAAAAGGGTTTGGAACCTTTTACCACTGAAGTTTCTATGATCAGGTCAAATAACCTCTGGTAAGAATACATGATATGAGGTTCTTGAATTTTCATGTGGGAACATCGGACCTTACAGATATGTGGTGGTGAGGGCTGCAGTGTGAGGCTGCAGCTGGGAAGACTGAACTCCCTGTGTCAGGGCTGCTTCCAGCACGGAAGACAAACCTTCACCTGCTCTGTTAGTCCAAGGTGTCATGGCTTCAACCCAGCTGGCAACCAAGCAATGTTTAGCTGCTTCAAGACATAGCCCCATGTTAGCTACCATGACAAAAATTTACTGTGCCCCAGATTAAACCAGCACACAAGCTCAAAGTGATGCTAGTGGGGGAACTGCAGAGCAAGCTACCAATCTGAAGTTGTTTATCCTGGAGAAAAGAAAGCTGAGGGGAGACTTTGTCACTCTCTACAACTACCTGAAAGAAGGTTGTAACAAGGTGTGTCAGTCTCTTCCAAGTAACAAAAAATAGAACAAAAGGAAATGGCCTCAAGTTGCACAAGGGGAGGTTTAGACTGGATATTAAGAAAAATTTCTTCACTGAAAGGGCCACCAAGCATTAAGTCACCATCTCCAGACGTATTTAAAAACATGTAGGTATGGCATTTCTGGACATGGTTAAGTGGTGGACTTGGCAGTGCTGGGTTCATGGTTGATGTTCTTAGAGGTCTTTTCCAACCAAAATGATTCTGTGTTTTTAGTACTTGCAGAATAAAGGAGTAGCAAGTAGCAAAGAGGCATTCTGTTACAAATGTTAAAAAAACCAATAGTTGCAACATGGAAACTTTGAAGAACTATATATA
>VWZQ01000644.1:224941-256985 GCA_013397015.1 Myiagra hebetior
CATATATATGTGTGTATATATATATATATGTATGTATGTATGTATGTATGTATGTATATATGTCTTGTACTGAAAGTGGCATGCTCTTTACAGAAGTATTTTCTACTGACATTTAGATAAACCTTTTAAAATTTATCAATAAATGTGACAGTAATGCCAGCATTAATAGGAAAAAAGGTCAACATTCATGAACAAATTTGAGGACAACATTAAAATGCTAAGAAAGTTACAGAGTATAGAATAGAAAGTACATTAATAAATTAAATTAATTTAACAATACATTATTTGTTGTATGCAGTTTACATAGCTTGATAGTAGGGGTGCTTTTTGCAATGATGAAGCAACACATGAAATGGCAGCATTAAAAATGAGAAAGAGGCTACTCACGTGTAATGCCACAAAGTGTACCATAGTTCCTACAGGCTTATCTGAGCTGCCATAAAGAATACAGGAAAAATTTAATTGGAATAAATATTTCAACTGCTCACAGTATGAGTGATGTCTCTGTACTGAGGGTTTCCTTGCAGAAACCCAGTTTGCTACTGAACAGGCTCTGAAGCTCACCAGCCTATAGTGTATCACACCTTGCCATATACCAGTAAAAGCAGGATAGGAAGGGAAATTTAAGATATTTTATGTCTTTATTGATCGTATTTTTATTTCAATTCTATGGTATGGCTAAGTAAATAATTTAATAGAAAGCTTGTAAGAAAAACTGGTGTATTCTGTCAATAGGCATTTTAAAAATAGTTCATAAATCTATATTTGTTTCCGTTTTCTCAGTGATGCTTTGTGTTCACAGTAATAAAATAATTTTTCCGTCAGTGTGATGGAAAAATGAAAGATCCATCAATTAGTTTTACACCATGAGATTGTCAATTTGATTATTTACTAGAGAACAAACCTTCACTGGCAAAAAGAATAGGCCCAGTAAGCTGTACTGTCCTCTTTAGCTAATCTATACAACATGTATGTATTTACCAGTAATAATAACACAAAAGCAAAAATCCCAGTGTTTTAATACTGAGTTGTTTCTCCTTTATATCACGGGAGAGCATTTAGATTTATTTCCTGATTTTCCAAGTGTACACCCCTGCATGTAAATAATTAATTCCTGGCCATGAATGTGTGAAGTAGCCAGTTCTCAAAAAGATGGAGCCTCATCTGACTAAGAAAAGTGTTTTCTTAAAATAAAGTTTCCCACTGTGTCAGTTCATATCTTATCATAGCTTAGAAAATTATAGTAAAAGAAATAAGCAAATGGAAACAACAACAACAAAAATCAAACAACGAACAGCAAACAAATTGTTGGGCATTAGGTCTCTGTAAACAAGAAGATCAGCGCAGCTCAGTGTTTGTCTACCCAGGAAACAGCCTGACATAAATGAAACTTGCAAGCTATTTGTACTAAGAATAAATTTACTTCCAACTGTTGATGTGGGTGGCATCCACTTCATAGTTAAGCAATCAATCACATAGACTTTTCATATCCCATGTTTTTGCATACCTGCAGATGTTCACATAGAAAACACAAAGATGTAAGGATTTTAATCCTATTATAGTTTTTCACAGTTACCATTTCACACTTCCATACTTATGTAAAGGTTTATAGAGGGTACTTCTTAAAAATATCAAAAGGAAGGAAAAGAAGTATGTTGAGACTTGTGTGTGTATATATATATTTGTATATATATATGTAAAGAACAGCTACAATGGCTCTAAATAGAATGGAATGTAATTACAGGATTTTCATGCAGGAGTGTTTGGGACTAAAGTGAATGAATAGAGCTTGTGTATAAATTGAAATTCATTACTTGTTTTACTGATTCATTCAGATTAGTGAACATAATTTCTGTCAGAATATAAAAAATCTTACAAAAAAAAAAAGGCATAGCAGTATTTCCCTCCTTGTTCCACTGCAGCAAACCCCCTTTGAATATATAAATATTCACTACTGCAGAAAAATCAAATCTATCCCTGGAGCTTGGGAATACTCTGTGTCATTCGGAAGAATTCTTTTCTGGCAGACACCTGACGTTGTGTCAAAGCTCTTTATCTAGGACGGTGGTCACAGTAATATGGGGCCTCTGGGATAGAAGAAAGGAGAATGCAGGGGGAATTATGGAGCTCCATAAATCATTGCTTATTTTTGAAGTAAGCCAAAAATGGTACATTTACACTTCCTTTGGATACGGTCTTCTTTTTTCTCCCCTGTGACATTTTTAAGACTATCTAACATTGTCAGAATTTTTAAGTTGTTTTGCTGATATTCCATTACTGGGATAGTAATATACCATCTTCACAAGGGGAAACTACACCAAATGCACAAATAACATATACAAAATTATTATACAAAGGTTTCTGAAATCTGCTGTCTTTTCTGTGTTTTCCTGTCTGCTAAATTTGTAGCTATTTGGATGTATTTTTGAGCTGTATCAAGATATTTAGCACATTTTTTATATTAGAAATAATTTTATTGTTCATAGTTTAGATAATTCAAGTGAGGTAGCTGTCCTTTTGAAAATAATCAGTCAAAGGTGGACTGGTTTACTCCCTTATTTAACAATGAATTTAAACGTATACAATATGAGTGGATCATATATTAAAGCTATCCCCAAGTGTGGCACTTAAGGACCCAGGAGAAGAAATTAATCCATATTCTATCTATTGCCCTGCCTACCAAGATAAGGAATGGAGTAGTGGTATTTCTTTCTCTTCATTTAAGAGAGAGTAAAGACTAAAGAACATCATTCATAAAAACTGTCAATGACAATCTCATAAGTGTTATTATATAGAAGTGACTGCAAGAAAATGGCTTCTGGAAAGAAGTAAAGGTGGAGGCCTTGTTTGGAAGAAAGGAATGCAGAGAAGTCAGTGCTCAAATATTTAAATATTTCCTCTCTTGCACAACAGAATACTGGTCTTCACAGTGTAAAGGAGAAATCAGTGTCTTAGAGAAGTTAACACCCAAGGCAAGTTTATGTAAAGTGGCTTTGCAGCATTTTATATGCATCAGCAAAGCTGCATTTAGTTCATGTGGCATTCAGTCAAGGATCTCCTACTTAAAATTACCAGTTTTAAGCTCCAGATGTTCATTCAAGTTAACAAATGGTATCTTAGATAATTCAGCAAACTAAAATCTTAAATGAAAGCAGGTATTCTTTAAGATGTGTGGTACGTTTCTTGTGAGGAGTTACAGCTAAAAATTATCTGCTTCAGTTCCATTCAGAAACAACTGAGAAACAGAAAAACCTTCCAACAAAATTGAACCTTAAATAGAAGTACAATAATGTTCAAAATTTGGAGCTAAGCATTTAACACAAACCTCCACTGAGAGTCCATTAATTTTCTTTTCCTGGCCTTTAGATGGTTTTCTTGCAAGACATAATAACAATCTGCTTCTGCTTACTCTAAAAACAACTATATTTCCAAACTACTAGAGGAAAGGGACAAGGGTTTATCCATAGAATGTGGTTTGTTCTGTGAAGCTTAGATACCCTGTCAGGTGAATTATGGCAAAATGGTGTGAAAAAGGAATCAGACCTCTACTTGATGCTAATGCAATTGCTCACATCTGCAAAGCCAAAGCAGAAAAAAAACAAAAAGAGAGAGATACTGAATATGGTAATGAAATTGCTGTGAAGATTTGTTTACTTGAAAAGACAGTGTGTGGGTTGAGTTTTTCTTTAAATCCATTTAGATGCAAGGTCAATTCCACTGTTTAAATTATATGAAGCAATAATGCATCGATGGAAAGTTACTTTACATAGAAATTACACCTCAGTTAAATATTCCTTTGTGGGTTCCTGAACCAGAATTTCAATTACACCTTGGTTTGTCCTAGCAGGCCATTCAAAACCCTTTTAAAAGGCTTGCAGAAGAAAACTGACCTGTTTCTTTATCCTGTGAACATGTAAAGAAAGGGTCAATTTACCCTACATTCTAATCCTAAATGGAAGAAATTACTTCCATTGAAATCTAGTGTAATTTGTTGCAGGCTGCCTGTTAGATAGCACTTTGTGAAGATGATAGAAGACATTAATTGATTTTGTAGTTCAGTGACACTAGGATAAGTGATTTTCTCAATCACACAGCTTGGCTTTGAGACTTGTTTTCATTTTTCTTCTTCTTGATTTGAAAGGTTTTTATCAAATATGTGGGAGGCACTTGATGGGAGAAACATAGCATGCAACACATAATTAGTATGATGAATGTATCTGCCAGTGTCTGTCTTTGGTTAACTTACTGGATTTTAGAGTAAAGGCATTAGTGGCTTAGGAGGAAAAGCAGAGCATAGATGAGGGAAAGGAAAAAGAGTAAATAAAAATGTTCTTCAATGCTAAGGGTTAGTTGGAAACTATCATTAAGGTACTAGAAAATGAAAATCAGTTTTTTTCTAAACAAAGTTAGTTTCAGCATTGTTTAGCAACCAGTTGCTGATATTGCGTATTATCGAAATGATGCTCATAAGAGATCCAATACCTGTTTAAGATGTTATGTATTCTGTAAAACAAATACCAAATTTTTCTTGTTCAAAAACTCAGTTCCAGCACCTTGTGGTCTAG
This sequence comes from Myiagra hebetior, assembly GCA_013397015.1. Classification (NCBI taxonomy): domain Eukaryota; kingdom Metazoa; phylum Chordata; class Aves; order Passeriformes; family Monarchidae; genus Myiagra; species Myiagra hebetior. Next base: position 229,507 of record VWZQ01000644.1, read on the forward strand.
TGGAGAATGATTAAATTCATTAGTCCCTCATCAATCCCTTATCACTTCTTCTTTTCTCTGAAAAACATGCAATAGCTACACTGTGCAGAGCAGAGCTCTGTGACCTGATCTTGCTGGTTTAAAAGATCATCTTCTCTCGCTGTGTGTTTTGACAGTTACCCAATACCTATAGTTTTTTCATACCTGCCCCTATAATGAATGATAAAGAAAACATATTCTGCAGATGCAGTTCTCATGACGAAAGGGGGTGTGTGTGGTGGGGGAGGGGTGGGGTAGAGAACAACACGTTCATTTTCCTTCCTCCAGATTCTAATAAATAACATGGGAGAATTGCTAATAACAGAAGAAGAAGAAAAAAAATCTTGACAGTTTCGACTAAATACATGTATATCACCAAGGAAAGTTAAAATAAAGCCAAATGTTGCTGAAATTAGACTTATATAATGAAATAAACAAGGTAAAATGGCTTTCAAAGTCTATTCTCTCCCACTTGAAACCTGTGCATGGTTTAATTTACACAGACTGTATATAAGTTGATCAGAGAAGAGTATTTTTATTTGCATTTGTAAAGTACTTTATGTCCACTTCTGCAGTAAGCTTATGCAGACCTTGAATTTTCATTTTGTTTCATTCTTTCCAGACTTACATAGCTGTACGTCTGTGCACTTATGCTGAATTTATTCCTGATAGAGTCACTTTGAAGAGTATTGTGCCAGCCCTGGTTTTAACTGTGCCTTGGACCTCTGGCTTTGAAGTGTGTTTGTTATCAGAGACAATAATAGGATCTAGCTGCAGAGCTAAGTTCTGGTTACAAGTTTATGTTTCTCCAATATTGCATGTTCCAGTGCAACTTCTATTGTATCTCAGCTCTAGTAAGAAAAATATTTTGTGCTGAAAACTTATCCCTAACTGGGAGTTGTGGTGGATAAAAAGCTGGACATGAGCTGGCAACGTGCCCTTGAAGCCCAAAAAGCCAAACATCCTTGTCCAGCAGGTGAAGGGAGGTGACCGTGCTCCTCTGCTCTGCTCAGGGGAGACTCCAGCTGCTGTATCGCATCCAGCCTTGGCATCCCCAGAACGGGAAGGATATGGGCCTGTTAGGATGAGCCCAAAGGAGGACCATCGAGATGATTAGAAGACTGAAGCAACTCTCCTACGAAGAAAGGCTGAGATAAGGCTGTTTAGCCTGGAAAAGAGAAGGCTCTAAGGTGACCTTATGGCTGCCTTCCAGTATTTAAACAAGGCTGATAAGAAAGAGGGAGAGAAACATCGTGGGAGAGAAACATCGTAGCAGAGATTATTGCAATGCGACAAGTGGCAGTGATTTTAAACTGCAAGAGGGTAGGTACAGGCTGGATATAAATAAGAAATTTTGTACAATGAGAGTGGTGAAAAATTGGAAAACGCTGCCCAGAGAAGTGGTGGATGCTCTATTTCGGGAAAAATTCATGGTCTGTTTGGCTCTGAACAGCCTGATCTATTTTAAAATTTCCTGCTCATTGCAAAGAGGTTGGACTATATGATTTTTAAAGGTCCCTTCCAACCAAACGTTTCAATGATTCTACTGTTTTAACAAACCATTTAAAAGCTAAGCAAAACTGGCAATCAGGACACTGCAGTGTCAGAGATGGCTTATTAAAAAATACTGTGGTTGGTAATGAAAATTATTATAAGATGCAGAAGGGTGAGTGGAACTGATAGGAGTGACAAATCTAAGCAAATGTGTCAGCACAGATAAAATCACCTGTTGTTACACAGTAGGAGATGTAGCTATGATCTGTAAAGAGAAAGTTTATATAAGCATAGTTACTTCTCAGGACACGACTCAAGAAGGAAGTATGACCGGTTGCTAGGGGCTATGCTATCAAAGGCTTTTAACAAAAAATAACTTGAACAATATAAAGTTATTCTACCACATTCTAGGCAGTCAGCCTGAAAGACAGGCATGATGATTGAACAGTTTTTCAAGGCAGAATGCTATATTCCGTACTATAAAACAACCTGTACAGCTTCCAAAAGGCACCTCTGGCAGGAAATTGCAGCACCCAAGCATTTTAGTTACACACATGCATGTTTTTTAGTTACACACACGCATGTTTTTTTTTTCCCACACAGTCATTGAGACATAAAAATAAAAGTTTCGTGAAATAAAAAATTCCCCTTCAAGCTTTTAGATACATACAATTTTCCATCACAGCTGACAAGGATTGTGTTAGAAGATATGTATTTTTTCGAAAAGCCTGGATATCTGAAATTAAAACACTCCATACAGTTACAAAATCACAGAATCACAGAATTAGCTGGGTTTGAAAAAACCTTTGAGATGATTGAGTCTAACCTGTGACCTGACATTACCTTGTCCACTAGACCATGGCACTAAGTGCCATATCCAGTCTTTTCTTAAACACCTCCAGGGACAGTAACTTCACGACATCTCTGGGCAGACCATTCGAATGCTCAATCACTCTTTCTGCAAAGAAGATGTTTTTGTTTGGGGTTTTTTTATAGGGTTTTGAAAGATTTTTTTTTAATGTTAATAAGTGGGAATTCAATTTAAAACAAAAAGGACTTAAAAACATCTTCAATATTAGTCATCTTTAGTCTTTTTGTTTTCTCATAAAGAATCACAAACCTGTTTTACTGTGATGCTGATTGTGAATGGGGAAATATTTTGCTCTTTCAAACTTTGATAGACCATTAAAAACATTTTTAAAATATATTTGATATGTATCAGACGGAACATCAAGAGTCTTAGCCAGACACTTTTTTCCCATGTTTCTTCAATGTCCACAAATTAATCGTTGTTGGTAACTGAAGCAAGGATAACTAATGTTTTCACAACTTCTGACATATCTAGCTAATGACATCATGCAAGCATACTTGCATAGCTGAGAGCTAATAGAAAGGTTTTATGAGAAAGGAAGACTGAATATCCTCCAAATCTGGGAGCAAACTTTTTTGTTGTTTGTTTGTTTGTTTTTTCTACTGAGAACAAAATAAATTTAATAGAAGGCAGCTCCATTTATATTTTGCAATTATGGTTTAAGGAACAGCCACCTTTCAGGTAGTGGGTAGAGATAAGGTCTCCTCTGAGACTCCTTTTCTCCAGGCTGAACAACCTCAGCTGCTCCTCATACGACTCACTTACCAGACCCTTTACCAGCTCCACTGCCCTTCTCTGGACATGTTCCAGCACCTCAATGTCTTTCTTGCAGAGAGGGGCCCAGAAGTGAACACAGGATTTCAGGTGTGACCTCACCAGTGCCGAGTAGAAGGGGACAATCGCTGCCTTGGTCCTGCTGGCCACGCTATTGCTGGTACAGGCCAGGATGCCTTTGGCCTTCTTGGCCATCTGGGCACGTTGGCTCATGTTCAGCCTTCTGTCAACCAACACCCACAGGTCCTTTTCCCCCAGGCAGCAGAAACCATTGTATGAAACAAGGGACTAAAGGCTACAGTCATTAAAAACTTTTTTCCTTTTTTACTTTTAAGGAATTGTTTTGGAAGTCATAAATGAAGGTTTCTGCCTAAAATTTTCAGTGTTTCAACTTCTGTGATACCTCTTGCAAAATATAAATTAGGATGTTTTGCACATGCATTATGAAGTCTTCCAGAATGTGGAGGAATCTGTAATTCCCCTACTGTTAAAGCAGCTTAAGTAGGTGTTCTCTCTGAGAAAGCTTCAGAGGAGTTATGCCTTTGGGGATTTCGCACTACTCATGATTTTGGAAATACACAAAGTCGAGTGCTGCTGCTTTGTTTCTTCATAAGTGTACATCTCAAGACATTTCACTTCCTTTTCGTGTTTTAAATCACTACAGAGATGGATGGAGATAATGGCAGAAAGCCATAATTGTGCATCAAAAAATGATTGTCATTTCTAGTTGAGTTTCTTACTCATTTATACGTGTAAAATAGCCATATGGTTTATACCTCTTGCATTAAGGGTATAGAAATGTAGCAAAAAATAAAACCCCTTGGATTTCAGTGGGTTCTCACAGATCAGAAGGGCCGTGTGCAGCAGAGCTTAGTTTCTGATCATAGCCAATCTAGCACTGTAAGTCTCCTGGAGTTCAGTAAAAGCTTTCACAAGCACAGATTCACAAATACTGCATTTTTTTTCACTATAGGTGTGATTGTGTACAATAAGAACTTGTGCAATCACTGGTTCAGAAATGGTTCAGTTTGCCAATCTGATGCCATAGGTCTGTCCAAATTCAATGAGAATTTACAGAATCCAGGTTCACAAATAGTGCAGTTTATTGAAGCGACAGAATGGCAGGTTGAGGATTGCTGGTGATAAATGCACTAACTACCAAGTGTTACATGTGTTGAGACAGAAAATAAGATCTATTAGCACTGCATATATATATGTATATATGTATATATGTATGTATATTTATATGTAACAAGTATTCCTGTGTCTGTTCCAATGCAGTTGGAAGGGCATAGATCACCTAAAGTTCTCTCTTTATGAGAGGGGGAGAGATGGAATTCATCAACTCATACTGAGCCAGCAGAGATGTTATTTTTCACCCCTCTCTGTCTTTTTACCCCAAACTCCCTCTTTTATATTATAATTTTTGGCCCTTCCCAAAGGGATGGAACAATCACATGTTATAGGTGGGGTTTTGGTGACTGTGACTTATACATGTAAGGCATGTTCTCTTTTCTCTTCATTTGCATTCTTAGGGATGTGAAAGTTAATATGTAAATAGGGCTTAATGAGGGTCTTGGTTACTTGCTTATTTACTTTCAGTCAGAATTTACAGTTCATACAGAGAGAAAATAAACACACTGGTCCTCCTCTACCTGCTGAGGCATGAGTAAAGGCTGTCTGACCTTCTCCAGAGTGTCTTTGTGAGCATTCTTAGCTCCTGGAATGACCAAATTTACAAGTCCTGTTGTGCCCAGTGAGGGGGAGTGAGGCTGATGGTTGGTACAGACATGTGGGTGCTCTTCCCTGCCTCACTGAGAGGCTGTGAGGCCTCCTCTTCACCCCAGACATCTTTCCGACATTAGGCCTGGTCTGAGCCTGGTGCGAGATCATGGAGGGGCCCAGCTCATGTTTTTCTCAAGAAACCTCATCAGTTCTTCACTGACATAATGCAATTCCACAGCAAGTATGACAATTTATCACAAAACCAGAGAAAACATATAATTTAGACTTGAAAACTGTGATGACTCCTCCTTCACTTCCTTTCATAATTCCTTCTGAAGTCAGTTTATTTAACCAGAATTTAGTTCCATTCTTTAGGCTTTGCAAATACGCTATTGTTGTTGGGCAATATTATGCCAGCTGGTCAGGATATATATATATACACCAAACACAAACATTGCATTGAAGTAGAGGATTATAAGTGATGACTGAAAACCCATTTTCCTTCCGGTGTTTTGCCATTTGACGGGTTTGCAGATGTGTGTACTTGTTTGAATTATTTCTGCATTACTATAAGCATCTTTTAAGTGGGGAATGCACCTAATGGTCTGGAAAATTATTTCAGTGTTGCTCAAAAGCTGTTTGTGACAATGCAGTGTATGGTGCCGTAAACTCTTGTCAGTTAACACCACTATGAAAAGGGTGAAATATAGTTATAGATAGTGCACTGTAAAATAAGGTATAAAAGTAGCTTTTCTTCTCATTAAATAATTTTTTAAAAAGAGGGTAATACTATCCAATGATGGTATGTTTATGCATAGATTTTTTAGTAAGGTATTTATCTTAAACTTGGTCTCTGCTTATAATAATGTCTGAATCTCTGTTTAAATAAAAATGAAAATAAATAATTAAACAAGAAACCACAAAATATATTTATAGTCAGATATTTAACCCATCTGTATGTCACCCAATTTCAGTTTCGAGGAAAATACAACAAGAAACAATGAAGCTGTACTGTGACTAGACAGGTTAAGGCTAGTCATTAGGAAAAATTATAACGAGATTTTTAAAGCACTGGAATGGCTTGTCTGTTAAGAAATTTCAATTTTCTTAAAAGTTATATTTAAAACATGTTAGATCAACCTGTGACAATAATGCTTCAAACACAGTTGATCCTTCCTTAGGAGAGGGAGGATCTGTTTCTCTGTGATTCTTTTGCTTTATACTTGGGCAGATGCATTTACAGCAGTAAGATTTAGGGCTTTAAACTGATTTCCTTGTAGATTGTATTAATGTAGAAATTCAAGATTAGTTCAGGCTGGTAAATGTGTTGGAGAGGGGATGTTAAGAGACTATAATATTTTCATTGCTGCTGGAGTGATTTTCATGGTGAAATGCTCACTTCTCATCTCAGAGGAAAAGTGAAAATAATTTTGTTTGGGTTTTTTTTCTGGAAAAAATGTAACTGTTTCATTAAAAATGTGAAATTCAAACTTTTTCATTTTTTTAATGTCTAAAACATAACAGACAAAAATCAACCAAGAGTAATTGAGGTGGCTGATGGGTATTCTCTCAAAATGCAAGATTAGCCTAGCCTAGAATGAAGATGCTTGCTCCTCAGCCATCTTTGAATGAACAGGCTGGATGGATATCTGGGAAAAGTAGGTGAAGTGCAAAACAAAGAAATACTAGGGGGCAGTAAACACAGAGCTCCCTCAGTAGAGGAAGGAATCTCCTGTTTCTATTTGGTACTTTCAGAATTATATATTTACCTGTATTAGACAACTACATTTACAAACTGCAGTTGCTCTGTGCATTGTCAGTACGTTCTTTACTTTCAGGATGCACCAAAATATGGAGCATCTAAAGACTCAATTTACAGTGGAAGATCTCTTTACTCCCTGAATGCATGATACTGGTTGTGTAGGTACTTATCATCTGTTTAGTACCTCAGTAGTAAATCCAAGCTGGGATATATTTCACTGGGAGCATCAGCTTGTTAGATTTGCTGTGTATAGGGAAAATGCACAGGATGGATAGAAACACTGGTTAGAAATTGGTTGGTTTTTCTTGTTGTTTGTTTGGGTTTTTTTCCAAAGTTTTTAGTATAGTTTTACACCGTTGTTTACACTGTAAGATTCTAATCTATGTAAATTTGAACATTGGAGGCTAGATTGTCACGTGATAAATGTATCCTTTTCATAACCTCTGTTTCCCCAGTTCAAAAGGAGGGAGGAAAGAATTGAACATACACACATGCACACACGTGCATATACAGCATGGAAGGAGCATGGACTATCCTTCCTTTATTTTCTTTCCCTCTTAATTTTTTATTTGAGCCCTTGTTGGATAAGTTATTGATAGCTCTTGAATTTCTATGCTATAGCCAATATTCTTTTTGATCATAAAAGTGTATTGTAATAAACTCATTTTATTGTCCATAAACAGAGAAGTGGGAACATCACCATTCTTCAAACTAAGATGGGTAGCCACAGAAGAAAACAAACAAGAAGAAAAAGTGGTCCTTTTAACAATGCAGAAATACTCACAGTTGTTGATGTAGTGCAGCGTTTAAATAATCTTAATAAGGGTTCTTATGTGAAAAAAATCTATACGAAAGTGTTTAGAATATTTCAGAGGATTTCTTTAAATGTGGTGTGTTCCTGAACAAGCTCATCTCAAGTAGCACTCGAGAATTGTTCAGTGTAAAGCTGAAGGACTTAGAAAATTGGTGGAAATTCATAGGCATTTTCATAAGCACTCTTAGAATATCAGACAGCATCATTTTTTTTGTATTGCTCATTAAAATATCTGCACAGTATATTGATGTATTTGTTTCTTGTCCATTTTGCACCATTAAAAAGGGACCATATTTCCTTCAGAGGAAATGTAGCCTTAATAATGAAGCACAAATACAAAAAACATTTTGTAGCCTTCAGACTTCATAATTGCAGGGCTGGCAGTTTAAAAAAAAAATTAAGCACTTTTTGAAGTATGAGAGAAGGTTATGTTCTACACATATATTTTCTCACTGTTTACTCAATATGTCCCTTTGAATACACTGTGCACTAAGTTCAGCAAACAGATATATAATTACCAAGCTGACCTTTGTGCCATTATAGAATGTGAATTTAATTCATAAATCCCAGGTGCTGACAATCCAGTCTTTTCATATGTCTTTGTAATAACAATAGTCTTAAAAAAAGAAAATAAAAAAAATTCCATTTTGACAGATTTATGAGAATTTATGGTGTTTATGCAGGACTGTCAAAAACAGACATGTCTTCAGTCCTTTCCTAGAAATAGCTTTCAAAAATGTCTCTAAAAACACTTGTGTGGAGTTGGGATGACTTCAAAAAAGGCTCCCTGTGGGCTGGATTTGTAAAGCTCAAATAAATAGTGAGAACTTGTAAAATGCACAGAGCTGCAGCCATAGATACTGTAAGGGAAGACCTTGTGTGTCTCTGGATGTTAAAGTACAGCATTTTTCCTGAAATCAAAATGTAATGGTAATCTGTGTAGGAATTACGTACATACTTTATACAGCAGTCACACTCTGAGCAGCACCTTTCCAGCATTTGAAAGTACAAAGGAACAATAGCTATTGGTCAAAGGGGCTGCTCTGGCCTGGGCTGCTTTCTAATCATCCCTAAATATTTTCTATGCTCCATGATATGTATTGCACATTAAAATCAGAAGGAGCTCTGGGTCAGAAGTGTGTGCACAAGTAGTCAGTTCTGCTGGTCTGTGAAGCACTGGGCTTGTCACAGACGTGCATTCATTTCCCAGGACATGGGAGATCCTGCTCATGATTCTCACCTGGCACCGGTGGGGAAGATGAACTGACAGACAAATGATAGACCAACACTGGACTGTTTGGACTTTGGTCCTAAATGTTCTGCCTTTTGGTCAATATCACTTATGCAGTCATAAATTTTAAATAGTTAATAAGCAGTAGTATTACCCAGGATATAATAAATGATCAGACTCCTCTTTCTCCCTCATGTAATCACTGTCCCCTGCTTTACACAGAAAGACTGAATGCTTTTTATTCTTAGGCAAATCAGTTTTAGAGATACAGGAAACTAAGGCTGAAGACAATGATCTTTAATTTCATTGTCCAGGGTTAGGGATGATTTCTCAGAGACAAGTGGGCACACTTAATTGCAGGCCATGTTTTTAAATGACCGTTTTAAGGCATTTGCAGTTGAAAATTGCACATTTTCTCTATATTATCTTGCTATTATATAAAGAAAATTGTTTTTCTAGGGCTTTAATTTTTTCAGAATTAAAACAAAAGTAGAAGATTTAATGCTTCGAGATAACTTTTAGAAACCCTTAATATCTTGTTCTTAAAAAAAAGGATTTGGTACAAGCTGAGCTATATAACCTTGTCCTTTGCATGTATAGGCCATTAAATTATCTTAAGATTCTGAGGATATGTGTGTCATTTTCCTTTGACAAATGAAATCTTTTAAAAAGGATACTAAAAGGCTGCTCTCCAATCTTTCTGTAAATGACTCCTGTAACAAATTTCATAAAAAACACTAAGTGATATTGTATTACTGCTACAGATCACCATGTGAATGTTTTGTGCATGTCAAAATATATTTTTAAGGCTTACTTCTTTGTCTCCTGACAATCAGAATACAACTTTTTGTTATGTCTTTGAAAGGATTTAAAAGAATTTATTATGACAGTATATCTTCTGAATTCAAGCTATAGATTGTCCCATACACAGGAGAATGTTCATCACTAAGAAAGAATTTTGCCAGTGTAAGAGTTTCTAATCAAAATTAAGAAACTATTGTTGACACGAATGGGCAACCTTTACTGATTCTAAAGCGGCTACTGTGCACTGTTGCCACTTCATGGACAATTATATATTAGAAGTTTTCTTACAGAAACAGCAGAGCTATTCAATTGCAGCAGAAAAATAGCCATAGCATTTGTGCAAATGTGAAATTCCTTAAAATACTCAAGCTTCGTTTTCATTTTTACTTTCCTGAGAGTTACCATAACTAACTGTTAGCAAATACCTGTCCTAGATCCAGGAAACGCATAATGCTTTGTAGTTGTCTCTTGACTTAGATCTATTTAATTTTCAATATTTGATTTAATTTACAATCGCTGAGTTTTAGGAAGTCAGAATTATATTTTACACTCACACTTGTGAGTTTACTTGAATCTTGTCTCATAAGATGCAGTTCTAAATTTCTCTAGGTGAGTTTAATTGGTGGAAATATACCACTCACAAAGCTTATTTCTTCAATTATTGTATATTGGAGCATCACTATGACCCAGTAGCAGATAATGGGCTTCACTTTTATGCCAAACTTTCTTCAGTAAGACAAGATGGTAAAAGACTCTGAACAGTCTGAAGTGTAGGATGGGAAGTAGAGGTAGAGAGATTTTAATTTAATTGCGTGTTCCTAAGAGGAAGGAAATGGCCCAACTAGCTATGCTCTCTGTGTATCCTATTCGTGACCTCAAAACACTGATTCAAATACATATTTTGCTCTTCGCCTGTGATTTTAACATTTTGGTATAAACAAAATGTAATTACTGTCCAGTTTCTAAGGAGCTGTAACAGCAAACTTGCTCATCTAAGACATTCTTCCCTGATATGAGCTCCCATCACCAGCGACACCTTCAGAGAGAACAACTCATCAACTAGATTACTAGATTGACAACTTAGTCCTAATCCTACTAAGAAGCTTTTTGCCTAAAAATAACAGATAAGATTCTTTACTGATGTCAATCAGCATAACTTCATTACCTTGATATGAAGTATCTGGATTTATACTGTATCAAGATTGACAACATGAGGTCCGGCTCACCCTCATCATGTACATACTTTAAGAAGGTCTTATGGAGGGTGGACAAGAAAAACATTTGACAGTTCCAAACATGGTAGGTGATGATAGAGGGAATATCTGCACTAGAAAAACTCCTGTCCACCCTGTTTGGAACTCCCCATTCATCCTGGTACCGTGGATTTTCAAATGTTCTTTCCTGGTACATGAGAGAATTGTTTTTTTAATTACTTATCAGATATGTAGATACATGTAAATTTCTTTAGGTCTGCTGTTTCATATTACTTCACATAATTCTAGAGATTTAGAAAATGGAGCAACACATTCAGATAAATGCTTGTTATAGTAGATTAAATTTAGAGGATAAACTTCCTGTACAGACATATATAAAGAAAATACTGGCTAAAAATGTTTCTGTAATTCATTAGATTTAAGAAGAATGCTGAAAAGAATTCAGAATGAAAACATGTATAATGCTCTGAATTGCTGTTTCATTTTGTCATTATACTTAGTGTATTTTTTTATAGCCTGTAATATGGTGTTCAGGAACAATTAGACCAAGAAAACAATTTAGCCTGACAATAGGTAGTTAAACAAAGTGAATGGTTGGATCTTAAATAAAGAGCTTTCTTCCTTATGAACTTTCAAAACCCTTCTTAATCCTCCTAAATGTTAGTAGAGTAGGGAATCAGTTGGTTTTTTATTTGTCATTTATATACAAAAATTATGGTACTAGCATAATTTAAGGTCAGCCATGTTTAGGAAGACAGCTTTGCTTGTTGTTATTGAAAGCTTATTTTCTAATTATCGGTTTACAAGTACATTTTAATAAGTTTCAATGAATCTTCATGACATTATTCAGAATATACACTTAGAACAATCACTGACACCTTGTACCAAACTGTAAATCAAGGTAGGCCTATTATCTTTTGTCTGTATTGTCCTACTGTGAATTTTTTATATGAAATGGAGAAATTAAAAATAACTTCAAAAAGTTTTATGGGTTTTAGAAAGGACAGAGTAAGAGTGTTGAGGTCCACTTTTTAAGTCATTCCGGATCCACAGAAGGCAAGAATTTGCAGAAGATGGAGCCCCAGAGAAGTAAAAACCTCTCTGGCACTGGTATTGATCTGCTTTCTTGCTTTCTTTGTTTATTAAGCTTATTGATGACTGAGCAAGTAAGATGAATCTTAAGTTCGTAGGTTTTATTTTCTCATGGGGAAAATTGAAACCTGAAGATGCAAAACAAAAACTGTTGCATTTTTGCGTAATTTTAAATGAGAATGATAAGTAGGAAGAAGAAGAAAAGGAAAGAGAATTTTTTTTTTCCTTTCCTTTTTTTTTGCACAATCCAGCATGGAAGTTTGTAATATATGGTGCTTGAAATTGTGGTACTTGTGATTTGATTCATAAAGTTGTATAACTTCCCTCACTGTGGGTGACTAAGTTACAACTTTTCCAGAGCAACAACAAAAAAAAAAGTATGCAGAATTATTCCTAAGAAAGTTTTGCTCCAGTGAGAGCTCTTAAGAGTCAGAGCAAGTATTTTCAAATTTGTGATTTGTCTAAATTCAGAATAATTTCAAATTCACACAATGCTTCTTTCAAGTCAAGAGGTGTTCAATGTTAATATGCACAGCAGCAGTTGAGTGCTTTGTTGTATAATATATTCACTCAAATTAGAAAGAGAAACAGCTGTATAAAATTGAGTCGTGTCATATTTTATGTTCTGTGTGACCTTATTGTGAAGTTTTTAATTTACTGAAGTGTGAGAGTGCCTCTTTTCAACAAGTTACACCAGTAATTCAGTAATCCAGTAATCATTTTCTTGATAACAGTGTACTGTAATAAATGAACAAAAAAGACTTCTGTTTTCAACCAACTGTAAGATTTATTGTGCTTGCAGGTAGAGATTTATCTTTTCACTGACTAGATCAATATCTGACTTTCAGGTCAATAATTCCTGATTGAATCTCAACAGAAGTCAATAACTACCTATTATGTCACCTAATACACAAAGATTTTGTGGATGTTGGGTCTAAGAAAAAGAATAACATTTGTGAACATGTATCAGATTCTTTATAATAGGATTCCTTTAAATTGTATTTATATATCACCATCATTTTTGAGTGCATCAGAAAATTTTGAAAATTGCGGTTCACCTAAAGCTACCTCAGACACATTTTCAGTGTTCAAAAATATCTGTCATCTGCCATGATTCCTTAGTCGGCCTTCTGTTTATCCAGAGTACAGTTCTAACATGTTTTTTCTCTTATGCAGATATTTTTTACTGTGTGAATAGATTAGGATTTTTACATAAGTACTTATATAAGGTTTCAAATAATTTATAAATTTTTGTTCATTAATTTTACTCTTTCAGAAAACATTATGATAATATTTTTTTTCTAGAATTTTTCTTTCAAGGACTTGTAAGGAAACCAACTACTCGAATTTTTAAGGTATATGTTGTATCATTTATACATATATATGTATTTACACTGCGATACACTAAATCTAGCACTAAAGCACTTTCCACAATTAAAGTGTTTTTTTGCTGATTGTACTCTGCTTGTTCTTGAATTTAATAGTTTTTCTTAAAACAGATATGACCTTGCATGGCCACTGTCATAGCACATCAAGAGGAATTGTTTTCATTGTAATCTATGTACCTGGGATACATGGAAAAAATTATTCACTTTCCATATTGACACCAGTCTCAATGTCTTTCGTTCACAAGTTGCAAATAAGCATACTGAAGCGCTCAGTAAGGTAGCACCCTAACTGACTTATAAAAGTTATATATTATGCTATACCTCTATAAGGTCCTGAACATGTTATGCCAGGGTCAATGAAGCATTGCAGTTCAGTAGAATGCTCGTGGGTGTGTAAGGAGTATGAATCACAGGGAGATAAGAACACAACCACCACGTAAATTCTGGGTATGTTAGCTCAGTTTTCTCACTAATAGATAATCTGAGTTGTATGTCTTGACCTTGTCAGTCAGTTGTAATTAAATTATTCAGCACATGAAAATTTGTCCAGATGTGGAATCTTTTCAAGACTGTATGTTGAATTCAGGTTTTTTTAGTAGCTGGACACAATTTTGAACCTTTTATTAAGGGTGGACTTAAGCCTAAAGTCATTGTCTCTCTTCTTGACGTCTTAGCAAGATGATCTACTTTGAAAAGAAACCAAAATATTATTCAGCATAATGGACAACTATGTCACTTATCTCCAATTATTTAGATACATTATTATGTACTTATTAAAGGCAAAAAGTTTAATTCTCATAAAAGGCTGATTTACTAATAGAAAATGGGAAATAAGAAGTTAAGTCTGTGGCTCCATATTTATTTTCTTTCATTATGAAGAAAGTACTAAGGAGCTTTGGATTATGACTGGAATATTACCAACTTTAACCTTCAACTGCCTCTTTTGTCATTTTCATTCAAGCTATAGTTTAAATATATTTTTGTGTAGGCCAGAACATATGTGGCATTACAATAAGAAATATTCAATACTAGCAGTGTATTCTATTTTAAGAGAGCAGGATTTCCAAGCTTGTGAATATAAGTAGTTAGTTTTCAGATAGTTTTAAGCTCTTTCTTGTGAAATGTGATTTCCTTTGAGAAGACTCATGCACTTAATTCCCATCTGCTGTGTTCAGAGGTTACTGAATGCATCCCCTTTTTACTTAATTGTTTTGTTCGTCACGTGTCATTAGGTTGTTTCTCCTCACCAAGGATTAAATACACCTATAAGAAGTTTATATCTGAAGAAATTGCACTTAATGAGTAATTTAATCTTTTACAGCATTCTTTGCCCTGTGCCTCCACAGGGAGATCATTTGCTTGGTTCCTCCGCTTGCATATGTGACAAATAAACTGTTATGGAGAAGCCCTCAATATCTAAATGTCATTAAGATGCATGTTAGTCACATGTATCTGTATCTAAGTATGCACCATGCACCATAGCTATCTTGGCCTAACATTTTATTTCATTGTACAACCAGCAGCCACTTGTTACCACCTTTGAGCAATTATTCTGTTCCCCCTCCCTTGGGGTACAGATTCTTCTTCCCTTTTTTAATACATTTTTAACTGAAGTCTAAAAAATACATTTTCAACAGAGCAGTAGCATCATACTTCTGCAGGCTGAGACACAAACCTACTGAATTAACAGGAACACATCAGAATTTGAGCACTGGATTGGTCAAGGTGGAGGATCTGACCATTTATCCCTTTTTGCTCCTAGCCACATGTTTCTTCAGAGCTATAGAAATGCCACTAATTTGGATTCCAATCTCAAAGAATTCATGAGTGTATGCAAAAGCACCAAGACGTCTTCTATCAAAATTGAATTATTTCATCATGCACAATTATCCAGAGAATTAATATATGGTGGCATGTTGCCAAGGCACAGGAATGTTTTTTTTTCTAAGTCTGTCATTAAGGCTTTCTTCTACTTCTCCATGCCACATCTCCAACAATTTTGTGTGGAAAAAATGTGTGTTCAAAAATGGAAAAACAATTTTATAAAGAGATCAAAACCACTCAGGTAGGAGATTTGCTTGAAAGAATGCTTAATTATATTTTTATGTCTGGAAAAATCATAGGAGCTTATGTGCCATTTGTTTTTCAAAAGAAACTACTTGCACATTTTCTGGACTTAACATGCTGATAAATAGTTTCTGAGGTGTTTTCAGAACCTGTATATGAAAAGAAAAAGACACACTTTCCACTTCTCTTCACCCTGAATTGTTGACTCTTTTAGGAACAGAATTAGATTAATGGGGAACTATAAATGTCTAGTCCCAATTCTAGGAAGTGTGGTAGATTCTACCTGAATAAAGTAGATAAGCAAATTTGCAGAATGTAAATGTGTGTCAGTTTTTTGAGAGGTCAAGCAAAAGAAATTTAAAACATGATGCTGGAAAATTTGGGCAAATATTAAAAAAAAAAAAAGAAAAAAAAAGAAAAAAAGAGGCTATACAAGGAATTTAGCCAATTAAAAAGTAGGAATAGCAATAATACCTTCCCATGTGTTTTTCTAGAAAACAGACCATGCTGAACAAACCTGATTTCTTTGTTTTATAAAATCACAGGTTGTATTAAAATATATAATTACCATGCCACATGCAATTCTAGTTAAATAGATAGCAACTAGTAGCAGCAACAAAGCACATATTAAATGGCTATGAACTGGTTACCTGGGAGGGAGGAAAAAAGTTATTGCCAAGACAGATTTGTCATGAAAGGAAGAGATTCTGCCAAGGCTCTACAAGACCAACTCTATTCAACTTCTTTCTGCGTGGATTAAAAGTAAACGCAAGAGTATCAGTGGTAAAAGTTTTGGATGCTTATTTCTATAATAGATATCCCTTTGATTACAGCACTTGCCTCTTGCACATTAGAGTTTATTGTCTTCTTTCTGGGAAGTGTCATGGCAGCAAAATTTAATTTAATTAATTTGATTGTGCTTTGCATTATGAAAACAGGGGTAAGTGCTGTGATTACATTTGGTATCCATGCTATTGCCACATAAATTGGTGTATTTTCCATGAGGTTAGTGAAGCTTTATTCAGATTCCTTAATTTAGGAGTCATTAGCATAAGACATTTTTTCATTTCGTAATTTCAGTCTGTTACTCATAGAGATTTTAGAGAAGGCTCTATCTACTAACAGTAATTTAAACAGATTTTTTTTCTCCTAGGGTAGTCACTGTAGTATGATCAGTCTGGTTAATCTGCCCCTTCTTTTAATACAAAATGAATGCTATTCTAGCCTATTTCTTTAAAACATTTACTTTTTTCCTTTTAAAACATACTTATTTTTTCAGTAATTTTTATTTTTTAGCAGTTATCCTTAAATGTTGGATTCATGTATTTCATTACAATGCTAATTTTCTTTGAGGAAGGATATACTGTCTTTCAGTATTATAATCATGACCAGAGAAGAAAATTCACCACTAATTGTCATTTCTATAGTGCTATGACTTTCATCCATGAAGTGTCTAGCGATGTCCCTGTAAAGGAACAAAATTTTACCTTTATAAAGCAGATCTGATTCAAAGGCCTAGATTAAAAACATCCTTGTTTTAGAAGTATTCAGAATTTGGAGTATGACCATAAGCTTTATATTGCAGATTTCTGTTTATGGTTATATTTTGAGCTAAATCACAAATCCAAGTCAAAATCTATTGAGAGTTCTAAATTTGAACTTTATTTTGAAATTTTAAGGAAAAAAAATATCCACTGACTTGTTCAGTATCTGTCTTAAAATGGAAAAACTGTGTTTCTCTTTAAAGATAGAATAATATTAGAATTTGGAATGTGTTTTAATATATATAATATTTTCAGAATAATAATTTACAATAAAATAAGCTAAACTCATACCCTAGAAAAAGCAGTGATAAAAATAGTGCTTTTATTCCAAAAGAAAGAGTAATATTAATGAAATTACCATCAGTTGAAATCCCTCAGTTAATTGCAAACCCCCACATTTAGTCAGCTGTTAAATAGATAATTTAAAATTACATTTAAATCATTATTGGCTATAATCATAGCAAGATAGATATATAAGAAACTAGAATATGGGAGACCTAATGTGGCCTTTTATCAAATCTCTAGTGACCATGCTCATGTTCCAGCAACAGAATGGAAATTTTCCAATCAAAAAATACTCATTTCCCCATGGCTAACTAGTTTGCCATTAAAATGGAGTTGTGTGTTTATTTTTGTTTTCCCCACTAGATACAAAACCTTTGAGCTCAAAATATTAAAATAGACCCTGTTTTATCTGGGGCAATTCAGACATCATGCAGGAGTAGGCTGTAAAAAAAAGATGACTAAAATTCTGCAGTGGTTCTTGAATGTAAATAAATTCTTATTTTGTTTAAGTAATAAGATAAATTATTTCAAGTGTACCAGACTAATAGGTAAGTACATAGTTAAATACTTCAGTAAATGCATAGCTATGCACCTGGCTGTGGCAGACATTTGCTTAGTATTTGTCTGTACTTGAATTCAAAAGTCTTGATTTCTACAGTCTCAGTTACAGTAGATCTTTCTGTTGTAGCTTTTATGTAAGTTAAATGGTTCTTCACAGAATGCTAAAAAAGACAACATAACACATTGTCAGATGCTGCAGAGCATAGAAGTATCTTTAAGAAAACTTGGTAAAAAAAAAAAAGGTATTGACTGCAATTCAGTAACAGGCATGAATTCAAAGAGCCTGAGTAGAGAGGGAAGTAAAACTTGGCAAAAATAATTATTTTCAGGGCCTTCTCAAATCCAGAGGTGTTGGGAAAAGGAAAGAAAAGGAGCTATCCATAACAGGAGATATATCAATCTTTCATCTCAGTCTTGTTTATTCTCAGTTTTATCTGATGCTTTGAGGGTAAATGCAGGACCATCGTGAAGAAATTTCTTGATTGCAAAAAGTTGTGATAAACTGACAGTACAGAGAAAGAAGCTTATGTGGTTATGGGCAAGAGTAAAAAGAGCATAATCTAATTTAATAGCATTATGTAGTAAAATCACTTATAAGACATATTGTTTAGTTTTAGTTCATCCTGTGAGTAACAGGGGGTAGGACTTGATCCTTATTGGTCCTATTCATGTTATGATAGTCTATGGTTCTACAGTAATTCTGATCTCGTTAATTTGGAAATGTCACTGGAGGAAAATGTCCTGGGTTTATTAGTCAATTAAAGATGAATCGTCAACGTCATGTATTCTGCATAAAAATTAAAAATGTTGCAATTAAAAAAGGTGGTATTAAAGTCTTAATTGGAAACTAAGTAGGTTTCTCATCATACATGGTCAAGAAAGATAAATTCAGATTGGAAACTGTGCTTTCCAAAACTGTAGAAACTGTCACACACATTCCAAAATTAAGAACACAAAAACAAAAACAAAACAAAACAAAACAAAACAAAAAAACACAAAACCAAAACAACCAACAAAAAAAACCCACACCAAACCCAAACCCTACAAAAACTGGTATGCTTTAGAGGTGAATAAACTTAGCAAAGAAGTTAGAAGAAAATGTGTGTTTTGGGACTGCCTTTCATGTGGGAAAAAAACATCTCATAATTTTAAGATAGAAATAGGTATGACTATTTTTGAGGCAGAGGTCCAAAGCTGTGTGTTCTCATCTCCATTCCAACAGATTTACCCTTCCATATGTTGTATTTGATTTTTGACACAGCAGTCAAACTGCTGTAAAAATTCTTTACTTAATACCAGAAACAGGATGGGATGTACCTGTAATGACATCTACATCTTGCTTTTTAAGTTTTCTTATTTTCTTTTTTCCTTTCCTACTAAAGATGAATAAGTACTGAAGGCATAGCTGAAAAGTACTTGGTTAACAGGGTCACAGTGCTTCCTAACAAATATGAGGCAAAATCAGGGCTGTTTTTAAATTCTAAAAACCTGTGACAGCTTTCTTTTTCAGTATTTTTTGTAACTGTTTTAGTCAGGGAAATATCTCTCTTAAGATTAACTTCCTGTCTTCTTGTGGGATGTATAGGAGACCCTGTCAAGCATACCTAAGAGACTCAGGGGCAATTCCTACTTTAGAAGAAACTGCCAGAGCATTTAATATTATCTTAGTGAAAAAGGTAACTAAGTTCTCCTTACACCTTTTGGGATCATTAGTGAACCTTGAGATTATGCACAATTTTAGTGCTATACTGCCAGAACAGTTGGTGGAGCTGCTAGTGACAAGTGATGCCTTGATGGGGCTACCTGAAAACAGAGAATAAAAGCAGTTGTAGTTATTGAAGGGCCTTCAAGGTACACGTTGGGCAGTAAAGGCCTCAGGGCTACACCCAAAATGGACCCCCAGGTCGCGGGTTTTAATGCATTTGTAAGTTTGGTCGATTTGCATATTGGGGGTTAATCCTCCAATTACAGTTTCAGGTAATGAAATCATTTACCCGCACTTCGCTCTCCCTTAATTCACTTTGTTTACATATTTTGGGGCCAGGGACACTGAGGTGTCCTTGAAGTTCAGGCCTAGAGAGGATTTTTTTTTTCTGACCGGAAGGGGAGAACAGTAGCTAACAGGCTATATGGAGTCTTATGCTATATGGAGTCTTATGCTAAAGACCAAGTATACACTGAAGAATTATGGAAAAGCTAAAATCCTAAGGCATCACAAGGACAGAGTGTTAGGGTCCTCACAGAAGTTATTTCATATCATTCTGATGATATGATTTCTGGATGTGTAAATGTATATGCAACCCAGGAAAGAGAGGGCTAAATCTTCCCTTACCTCCTGCCTTCAGCCCATCAAAACTTCAAAACTAGTTTTCTTATTTTAAACTTTGCATACAAAGTTTTGAAATTAAGAACCTGCCCAATTTCATTGTCTCTGTTCTCAGAAAAGAGGAATCTGCTGTCAGTGGGAGAGATGAAATGATTAGTCATGACTAGTCATCCACAAATCCACATTAACTAGAAGCATTGATTCAGTATCATACCCCTTGAAGCAAACAAAAAGGAAATTAATCATAATTCAGAGGAATTTCTGTTTGTTTCAATTACTTTAAAAATGCAAGTGGCTAGTACTGGTGAGGGTAGTATAGAAGACATGTTCTACTATGTATCATTTGGTCTGTTACAAATTGAAATGGAAGGTTCTTTTAAAAAATCCCATACTTCTTACCATGCATATGCATAAGCATGATAAATTTGGTTTCAGTGGAAAAACTAAAGCAATTCATTCAAAAAGTCAAAGCAGGACATTCTCAAGTCTAGTAATTTCACATATTCCTATTTATCAGTAAAATTAATTTTCAGAGTAGTAGTACCAGATTTTGTGAGTCAAAATTATTTCAATGAAAATACATATCTAAATTATACCAGTTCCTTTTATCTAAATGACTCAGTAAATTTCTGTGTCTAAATTTATATTGTGTATAAGTTGTGGTTATTTTCAATATATCATGTTGCAATTTCTGAAAAAAGGTCTGTTTCAAATGGTATAATTTTAAGGAAAAAAACACTGATGAACTAAACCAGATTGGTATACTCTTTTTAGCCATTTTGTCCAAAATCTACACTTCTGATGGAAAGTAACTTACAGTGCAAAACTGTGTTAAAATAATTCTAAAACTTCTTAGATACTTAAAGGAAATATGTTTTTGTCGATAGATCTCCTTATTTATGTGTGGTTTGCTTTCAGAACAGAATAGAAACAGTGGTATAAGCTACATGAAAATTACCATTTCCTATGTAATAATGGCTAAATGGTTTTATTGAAGAAATGCAAAGAAAGTATTTTTAAAATACAAGAAAAACAATGCTCTGGAAACCACTTTTTACATCATCTGAAACTGTGGGGATCAAAAAAGCTCGAGAATCAGGCTGTACAGCAAGTTGTCCAGAAGAGCAAGGCTCTACTTCTTAAGATTTTTTCCATTAGTAACAATTATATCATTAAGATTTACCCAGAAGCAACATCTGATCATGCTATATTTTCTTACTGGTTATAGCGATAACTCAGAGTCCAATAGAAGTTAAGCTAAAATTTTAGCACTTTAAAGATGTAATGTTAATAAATTTGGCATTTTACATATTTTCTTTATTTCTATGAAACTCACTCCAGTCTGTCAATGTCTTTTATGTACTGATGTGCTCAAAACTGGATCCAGCACTCCAGATTTGGTGAGCAGTGGGGAAGGATCCCCTCCCTCAATCTGCTGGGAATTAATTTCTTAATGCAGCCTGGGAAGATGTCGGCCTTGTTTGCTGCAAGGACACCTTGTTGGCTCATGTACAACTTGAGGATCACACCAGATTCTTTTCTTTACAGGTCTTTCTCAGATAGTCTGTCCACAGCATGTACTGGTTCCCTAGCACTGCACTTGACATTTCTCTTTACAGAATTCCATGATTTTTCTGTCAGTCTGTGATTAAAGCAATTAGCAGGGCTTAATTTTACAGGTATCATCATAAGTGAAAAATGTTCCCTAACTGAAACTGTGCCCACAGAGTTGTCTGCCTCTACTTTTATTTTAATCTTTGCTCCTACTTGTATAGGTAACTAAATATGAAAAAAAAATTTATGATAATGGATAAAAATTAAAAGAATATTAGTATCATTCAATTTTGGTTTTCTCTCTCTAGTGTAGTAATAACAATAAAAGGTTTATCTTTTACTTTACAGACAATTATTAATTTGTTCAAAGTTATAAACATAAATCTATATGATTGGCATGCATCAAACACAAAAATAACTTTTTTTTAAATTTTGTCAAATGGGAAAATCGAGCTTTTGGGTTACTTTTAAGGGGTATGTGATATATTAATTAAGAAATTGCCTTTTGTTAGTAAACAATTTTTGTCTTATTCGGTGGGGTAAGAGCTCCAATTCATTAGTTTTTCTAGTAGCTATTTAAAGAGTTGTGTGAGAGAACACTGTTATTTTGGCAATGTACCTTTGGTTCAGGAATGTTATATAAATTAGATTAAGTATTTAATAATATAATAATTGATTTAATAAATATTATTTTAATTTCTTAATATTATCAAGCAGATTTATTTTCTAGCAGCATCTAGAGTTGTGTTTTATATATATACCTATGACACAAACAACTGAAAACTACTTAGGTCCACCTTCCCTTAAGTGAAAGGTTATGCCCAGCCTTTGCTCTTGCTTGAACAAGCTAATCCTGATCTTTTGTTTGTTTGTTTGTTTTCTTTCCTTCACAGGAGTCATCAGGACTGCCTTGCACAACATGGACAGGGAAGCCAGAGAGCATTATTCCGTTGTCATTCAAGCCAAAGATATGGCTGGGCAGGTCGGAGGGCTGTCAGGGTCAACAACTGTAAATATCACACTCACAGATGTCAACGACAACCCACCCAGGTTTCCTCAGAGTATGTACAATTTCGACATATAACTGATTTGAAAATCACGTTGATTTTCAGTGAAGTAAGAAACAATCAGTGAAATCCAGTTAGCAGTCAAATTCATGGGGAGAAGGCAGCTTGAAAGCATTTGGATTCACCAATATTTTTTAATTTTCCAGTATTTGCAGATAAAGCACAGAGACGGCTTAGCTAAAATACTGCAACCAGTAAAGATTTCTTTCAGTTAACCACTGAATAATACTGAGATGGGTTACAAAGGTATACTGTTCTCACATGTGGGTTATTCTCCAGTCCTTGTCAAATGCATATTTCAATAACTGTGTGATTTTGATCTCATGAAGGAATTATGATGTTCCTATGGCAGATAAAAAGCAAAAGGCAATGTATTAAAATATTTAATCCAACATGCCTTCAGCTGCTTCCATATGGATTTATCAAATTTTTTTTTTCTGTTTCTTTCTCTGTAACCAACTAAACTTTTAAGATCAATTATTGTATTTCAGATGGTCAAAATCTAAGATGTTTCTCACTATTGTTGAGCAATGGTGGAATCTGACTTTATCACAGATAAATGAATTGTTGATGTTGATTTCAAACAATGTCATCACATGCTTATATGAAGGGTAAATACCAGAATAGAATATCTTAATGTGACCACTAATAGGAAGTAAACTTCTATCCAGCTCATTGGGTGCAGTTTGATCTGACACAGTAGCTGGGATCTTGTAGGAATTCTTAATTCAGTCGACAGTTTATTTAAAAAATCTTATGGAATGTAAAAGTGTTTTCACTGCATATTGGCTCAAGGCCAACAAGAACGTAATCTGCTCTCAGATATTGCGTGAACTGTTGTAGAACATAATGGACTGGTAGCTACAGGTACATCCACCAGGAAATGCATTAAGCTGCTTGAATGAGAAGATTTATAAACAATAGTAGAGATCACAAGGCTCCAGGGAAAAACAAAGCTCCCTGGCAATACACATTATATAAAATCTGGCCAAACAGTAAGTAGGCTTATTAAGAGCGTTGTAGAAATGAGTATTTTTCCTGTGCCTCACAAAGACATGAAAACATAAAGCTGTTGAAACACATCCTTAAATAAAATATATTCGGTTTTATGTTCCACAAAATTTTCATTGCATTCATCATTCTATTTAATATTTTCTAACTATTGGAAAGGCAAAAGGTAAGGCCTATCTTCAAATAAGAGCTAAATTAGAAATAAAGAATGCCCTAAGTTTCCTGCAGACACAACAGATGCAGGAATGGTTCCCTACCTATCAGGTTTCAAGAATTAGCCTCTTTTATTTTGAGTGGAAGGGTTTAGACATCAAACTGACTGGCAGGAAGAAATTTACATAGTCATATGTATTTCTTTATCTGTGTTAATATTTTTTTGGAAATCAAAGGAATATAAAATATTAATGTTGTAATTTAAACATTTTAAGGGATTTAATAACATTGAAAATGACAAAACATTTCTCATTTAATGAAAGCTTATTATTTAGGGCAAAATAAAATTGTATTTTAATATTTATTCTTTATACTATAAAAATGTTTTTTCTAAAACAAGTCTTGTAGAATACAAAAATTTGGTTTTTTTGCTTACAGAAGATTCCTACACCACAGTTACACTGACATTTTTTCTTTACTCCTTCTCAAGAACTGTATTTTAAACCCCTTGCAAAAGAGCAGTAGCTACATGCTAGTAATAGAGAAAGAAAATACAGTTGATCTAAAAAAGGCCATTTTACCATCATGAACTATATACATGAGTCTTGCACTAAAAGAAATAACTTCTTTGTTTATTTTTCTTCTGTTTCCTTTGTGTGCCATGATTTTCAGTTAAATTTCTCTTCAATTTCCTTATTAGACGGAATGCTAAATGAGACTTACTGAGGCTTGTCACATTCAGAATTGAATTGAAGGGAAGTGCTAACCAAAACTGCCTATATCGAGTGTATAACCCTTGGGACAGGCTGAGCCTCAGCTAAACCACAGACTTTCTTTTGGTTAGTTTCTTTTTCTCCGTTACCATACTTGTGAGTTTTGAATCTGATTCTAAATGTATGAGTACCTTACTTGAGAACATGCTGGGAAGTACATCTGATTGATGCTGTTTTATTTGTTTTATTTATAAATCTACTTTGTTGTATATATTTAAAAGATGGTACCTTTCTGGCTTTAGTATATCAGTGTTCATTAGACATGCAAAATGCAGTAAAATATGCAGGCATTTTCCCCTTAAAGAAACACTTTAAACCCCTATTTAAAACAGAAATAATGGTTGCAATTATATCCGCTAAAAAGGGTTTATTGTGATTTACTCTGTACTCATCCTAAATAGAGCTGACTTTCTTTCAGAGAAATTCCTAAAAGAGCTACAGTTTTCCAAAATGTAAAAAAAATAGGAAAATAATATGAAAGAGGATTGCATAATTTTATCAGTCTGATTTCTGGTATAGGAAACACTGCTGAAAAATTCTGATTGCAAAACAGTAGTATGTCTCACAAGTAGGAAAGGGGGTGTGAATTCAGCAGGAGAATAGCCTGAAACTTTAAATACTTTTTTTTTTCAATTACTTTAGTGCATCTTGTAAAATACTGATTTCTTTTTCTTCATCATCATAAATTTTCTTTCTTTAGAGAGACAAGTAATAAATGAACTATCTAGTTAATGTAAGCTGACAGTGCTCTGCATGGGAATGTTTTTGCATCCCTCAGTTCTTGTTAGTTTTACCGCTGATGGACCCATGTTCTTGTTGACTGAGGGCCCTAATTTCATAGTCATAAGTTTATTTCATGATTTGATAGAAGATATTTCATCTTTTGATAACACAGTTATTAGCCTTGAGTTACATCAGAATGTTCTGTATACTTTTATTTCATTAATTCTCTCTGGTGTTGCTTAAAATGAATTCTCTGCTTTGTTTAGTATGAAGAAATTCTGATAGCATCAAGATCATCACACTAGGCAGAGGTTTCCACTGACATGCATCGGTTCTAATGATTACATCATTAGAACATTAGGTTCTAATGATTACATTCTGGCTAGTGTGTAGAATATATGTAGTTGCTGCGTCTAGACTCTAATTTGTAATATTTGTTTGATACATCTAGCTGATCTAGCTCACCTAGTTGTTTAGGATAAAGCAGAACCTAAATACAAGTCATGGCTTAAAACAATTTTTATAAAGCTTGGTTGTTGAGGCTTAGTAGTTTCGTGGCAGTAAATAAACATAATGTGAAATTATTTATATGCAAAATTGGTTTGGCCTCTCTTTTTACAATATCCTTATATGAAAAGTACACAGCCTTGTTTAAATAGGAATGTTGTATGAAGATGCTCCTGTTAGTTCTGAAAAAGTAAACTCACATCCCAGAAGCAGACATTAACTCTCTTCAGTGCTAGTAAGGTGTCCACTGTCTGGCCTTGTTAACATAATTCATTAGCTAATGAAGTGCAAAAGTATCTGCTACCCATTTTCTTTTGAAATTCATATTCTAATGTGGTTCTTTCTGAATCCCCTGTTCCATGGAGTACATCCAGTTCTCATGATTTCCATAGATAACTGTCTGCACCCTCTCACTCCTGACTGCCGTGTGCTGCAGACTCTCCTGTCCTACCTGGTGACTAGTCTAGAGCTATCTGCCTTCTCTTTTACCACATAGCTCCTCCCAAATGTGATGAGAAAAGTGAATTTTTCTCTGATTTTTTTAGCAGGCCTTTCTCCTTTTTTCATCCAGTAATTGCTAAGAGGCTTGTAGAATTGTAATGTGTTTTAGGTCTCTGCCCTTGTGTTAGATTTGCCTGACATTGGACCAGGGTTAAAAGTTACTGGAGACTATTGAATTAAAAGGATTTCAGAAACGTTGTGTCCTCAGGAAACTCAGATTTTACATAAAACCAGATCAGGACATGATAACTGGTTTCTCTTAAGATTGCTGACATCTGGTCAACTGTACCTTTTCAAATTAGATTTTTTGCATATCTAGTATAATCTAGATCCTGTTCATGGTGCCACTTATGGGCTTGAGAAGTGGGACCAGATGAACCTTATGTAGTTCAAGAAGTCCAAGTGCAAGGTCTGTGCCCAGGGCAGGGCAATCCCAGGCATGAATACAGACTGAGAAGGCTCTAGAGAGACCTCATTGCAGCGTTTCAGCGCTTAAAAAGGGCTTATAGAAAAGACTGAGAACAACTTTTTAGGTGGGCAGGTAATGATATCAGAAGGGAGAACATTTTAAACTGAAAGAGAGTAGGTTTAGAGTAAGGAGGAAATTCTTTACTGGTAAGGCTGGTGAGGCACTGGCACAGGTTGCCCAGGGAAGGTTTGGATGTCCTATCCGTGGAAGTGTTCAAGGCCAGGTTGAATGGGGGTCCGAGCACCCTGGTGTAGTGAAAGGTGTCCCTGCCCATGCTAGGGGACCTAAAACCAGATTGTCTTAGAGGTGTCTTCACACCCAAGCCATTCTGTGAATCTATGATTCTATGTGTTGATGAGTCCAGCAATGATCCAGTATCCAGGGAGTATTAGGAAGCATTTAATTCCAGAAATTATTCTACATTTAAAGGTTGCTTATTTATTAAAATTTATTGATTATAATTAGACTAATATATTTTTCAGATTTCTTGCTCATCACTTCCAATCTGTATGACTATTACATTTTCATGTAATAGTTGTACAACATCATTCTGGTGCTAAAAAGTATTCTTAAAGGTAGATATATGTTGAAATAATAGAGGTTTTAAAGTGTGTGCTCAGGTTTCAAAGTCAGTGCTCAGGTTTCGAAGTGGATGACCAGTGAGTGACACTTCCTTTGTGAGTACAGTTGGTGTTCAGTATACTGATTTTCTGCCTTTACAGAGAATTATCACAAGGCCCCTGACCTTTTT
>VWZQ01000644.1:257600-325776 GCA_013397015.1 Myiagra hebetior
TTTTTTGTGAGAGGAATGGTATTTTCTGATATTTGCCCAATACTTGAAGTTAAAGCTACTAAATTGTTTCATTTATCACTGAAATCTGACATGAGTTATTTAATGGCAGTTGATCACATAGGAAACCTCGCGATGTTCTTTTTCCTAAGCAAAATAAGCGTGATTTCCATAATCAGTTTTTACTGTAAAATGTAATTAACTAAATATAATACTTTTCAAGAGTATTCAATATCTTTTTTAAAAACTCTCCTTTAATGAGAATTCATGACAATAAAATCTGGTGACAGAATTGTTAATGGAATTCAAATATTACAGGAAGTTTGAAGGGGAAAAATATATTTAAGTCAGTCAGATTAAATATTTGTTATAAATATGTGGTCTACAAACTGAGTTTTAGCTCCAGCTATGTGCATCAATTTTACTCATAACAGTACCATGGAGCCTTATTTCACTTTTTTGAATATTGTCCATAAGGATTTTTGTGTACCAGATCCATTATTAATTATGTATATCAAAATAACTTTGAAACACTCTAGACAGAAAAAAAACATGCAGGTTTTTGTTGGTTTGTTTGTTTTTATATGGGTTTTTGAATGAGACCATAATGGTTTTGGGAATGAGGCAACGCTGTTTGTTTTTCTCTCTGAGTAGAGAACTGGGAGCAGGACCACTCCATTTTGAGGAGTGTTCTTTGGAAAGCCTTTATTTTCACGTCCTTTATGAAGCTAAACCCCGACGTGATCACAATCCTAGCTGTGCTAGTGCCAGGGAAAAGCAAGCAAGCAAACAAACAACAAAACAAACACAGTGCAAATGGAGTTTAACCCTTTTACAGGTGTTGCTATTGCTCTCTGCTTTACCCAAGCTGCCTGAGGTAGCCATGGTCCCCCTTTAAATGGCATAAATTATGCTGAACACAGCACAGCCTCTAGAGACTGCTACAGATCACGCCCAACAATTAAGTTCCTCATTAGTGATTATTATGGAGTGCATATGTTGCTTTTCCCATGCCATTTGCATAGAAAATATGTATTTGGGGCTTCAATATCTGGAGGAAAGTACTGAATCTGAAATACCAGGAGAAACAGTTATTCTTTGTGTTTCTTCTTTCACCTATGAGTGGCATAAACATCACACATTTTACAAGAAGCCAGAATACTTTTGTTCTCCAAGGCCAAAATTTCAGTATTCTGAGGTCAAAGTTTTCAAGAACTTTTAGTTACTGTCTCTAAAGGCAAAGTGTCATGGAAAATGAACTCATCGCTGATTAAAATTGTAATAATAATCATAACTCCTCTTTTACACTGAGATGTAAAAAGCAGGGACTTGATGTACAAGTCTTGTTTCAGCCAAAGGAGCCTATTGTATCAAAAAGGAATGTTTGGGGTATTTTTTCTAAACGTACCCAAGATTGTTATATTCTTCACACTTTCAAAGCAAGCAAAATTTTGAATGATTTGAGTTTTGAAGGATTTTTATTGCCAGATTTGCAAATAAGAAGTAACTTAACTTATAATTCAAATACATTTTGAAGTGTATTAGCATAGTATTAGTGCAATAGCACTGGAGTTTCTGGCAGGGAAGAAGAAGAAGCCAAACATATCTCTTAAAAATTTCTTAGTTGAGTTTTATGAAAGAGATGTTAGCATCAGAAAGAATATTCAAATCAAAAATAGTAGATATAAAATTGACTGAACTTCTGCAATCATAAAAGATGCTGTATTCTTAAAGATGATGGATTAGAATTGGATTTATTATATTAAAAATAAGGAATGTGACATATGTCCAAATGTGCTGTGACAAATAGGCTTCTAAAAAGACTGTGGTCTCAAAAGAGAAATCCAGAATAATCTATTACATGTAATGAAAATAAGAAGCTCTGTGAATGAAGAATAGCTTTGTCAAAGAAAACCACCAAGGAAGATTGAGCACAGTCCACAGCTAAAGCTCCACTTCAGTTTTACCAAAGATGGCAGGCAGTGAAACATGAGACATGCCTTCATAAATGACAGGACCATAGGTTCATGTGAGACTTGAAAACATAATCTGACCAAAAGCCCTGCTTAAAGCAGGTTCATTTAGATCAAGTTGCTGAGTCTTGTCTAGTAAAGTCTTGAAAAGTCCTTTTCAGATCCCTTTCTGCAAAAGTGCTTTACAACTGGCTGGCCTCAGCATGTACTGATGAATGGCACTATTCCTCCCCAGTGCTGTCATTGAGTACCATGAGATTTGTGTTGGAACATTTCTCCGGCATGTCCAGGTCCCTTTGAGCAGCAGCCCTGCCCTCCAGTGTACTAAACACTTTTTTCCCAAGTTGGTGTTCAGTATTATACCTCTTCTCTCTTCCACTGTTAAATAAGATAGTGTCTAGTGCTCAAGAAGACATCATAACCTGTAAAAGTAAGTCAAAACTCTCAACAGAATAGAATAGATTAATAAATACAATAATTTTAATAGTATGCTTATTGATTTTAATTAAATACTGGTTTACTTATTTTTTGAGAGGTTTAGACAGAAATTACTTTTCTGAGAGTAAGATTGAAGGTTGCCTGAAGGCTAATTGAAATGAAAGTATATTGTCCTAAAGACAAATAAATTGTTTCTGTACTATAATGACAGATAAGGCATAAAGTTTATTGAAAGATGAAGATCATATACAAGAATTTGGAAAATGTTTCAAGTAGCATAAAGTCAAGCAAGGTGGTATCCTATACAGTACATTATCTGGAAAAGAATATTAATTTCTTCATATTATGAGCAAAGTGAATGCATCTGAGCGAATGTGATAAAAGTTGAAAACTGAATCAACCAAGATTCTTGATCTGTAAGAAATAGGCCAGCTTTTCTAGAAAAAATTAGACCATCCCCAAAAGATCTCTGCTTCACAACAGCTACTGGAAGTCTGCGGTGCTGGAAGCATAGGAACAATCTGTTCAACATGGGCAGATTTGGTGGAAAAGTTTTGCTATAGACCGATGATACCTGATCCTCAGGGCTCCTATATTCCAAATCAGTTGTTTTAGAGGGTTGAGACAGACTCATAGTTTGCAATACAGGATTGTAAATTTGCAGTATACACATCCCATATTCTACAGTGTCCTATCAAACTTTCTTCATTCAATGCCCAAGGAAACATTCATTGAATCAGAATCACAGATTATTCTGACTTTAAGGGGACCCATCTGAGTCAGTAAGTCCCAATGGAGAACACCCAAGGAGTCACAGCATGTACCTGTGAGCATTGTTCGAATCCGTCTTGGACTCAGACAGGCTTGGTGCTGTGACCTCTTCCCTGGGGAGCCTCTTCCAGTGCTCAATTGAGCCTTTAGTCAGTTCCTCTTACTAACAATAAATTTTCCAACAATTTAGCATTTAACATTTCCAGTTTCCACCAGTAGCCTAAACAAATGTCTATAATATAGTTTATCTAATCTTCATGTTGCTGAATTTTATTTTCTTGGGTGTTTGGCTTTTTAGATAGTATTCTTTTGTATTCATCTATTTGACTCATGTCTGTATGAGATATAGTCAAGGCTGTCTCTATGAAGCAGTGGTTAAAAACTTGTTGGGAGACATTTCTGACCTTATAATCTAAGAGTTTTTATTTTTTCAACAGTTTTCTTTTAATTCTATCTGCTTTTTCTAAACATTTCAGTTCTACAAAAACTGACAGATAATTCATGAGTCATTTCAAATATTTGTTTTGCTTCAAGTTTTGTATTTAGGAGTCTTTGAAGTTGGTATCAGTAAAACAATTTTCTGAAACAGATGGCTAACAGTTGGGGTGTGATTATAAAGCAGAGTGTAGTGTCATGTAGATAGATATATTTGAACAAGCTCAACTATCTGGAAGTCTCCAATTAGTTCACCCTATCATATGAGTTTATGTACGTCCAGCTCCTGAAGTGGCTTGATTATACAACATATTCTTAATGGCCTTAACCTTTTCCTTTTTGGAAGACCAAAAGTGTCCAAAAACCATATTTTGCATTTATTTTAACAATAAGTAAATTTCAAAATTAATTTCATTCCATTACTATAATTTTATGTATTAAATAAATCAACCAGCATTACTGAAGTGTCAGTTGACAGCATCTGTAAGCACAAAACATTTCAGGGCATTTATTTGGAAATTTGTGTAGGTGGCTTTTACATGCATAAAAAGAATTGCATCAAAGTATTAACTATGAGTTTAAATTGAATTGAGTAATTGTCCTGTTACATTGGTGTTGGTATTTTTTCTTTTTCATGAAAAATTGTACTTTTTCCTCTTGCTCTGCTGGACATTTCTCATTTTCCTTAAGATTTCTGAAATGAATAATAACTTGTTTTTCATTTTCGTAGGAAACCTCATTTTCCCTCTAGACTAACAAAAGTTTAGTGCACTTGTTCATCTTTATCACACCACTAGTTGTTTAGTAGCACTATGGGCGAGTAATAAAAAATTAATTCAAAACTACAAATAGGTTTTGGAACTGTTGTGTGAGAAATTTAAAAGATTTATGATGAAATCTGTTTTCTAGCAGGTATCTGTAAAGGTAGCTATATTTTAGTGATGATATCTATTCCCTATTCAATTGCAGCTTCTGTAGGTTGATAATTTCTTCAATCCATTCAACCAGTAGTGGGTTTCAGCCGCAATTCAGGTTTAATTTCTGAATTTAATTAAAATGTTGCCTTTCTCTTGCTACATGCTTACCAAGGGCTCCTCCGCTGTCATGCTACCTGGATTAAACCCAACAAGCCATAACAACATTTTAGCTTTCCTATGTCTGCTCTCAAATCTGCTGGTCCCCAGTCCTGCCACTCAGTTTTGCACTATTGCACTCACTGTCACAGATTGCCTTCAAGGAACATAAAAGAAACTTGGTAAAGTTTCAGAAGATGTGTAATAACAGAAGTTATTTTGCTCTCTTTTCTGTGTTGGAGGTTGGACAGTGATATAAACTCTGCAGACTGTTAGGGAGGCATTTGGATTGGGGTTGTTTAGGTGGAAAACTAGGATGATGTTGATACGTGCACATCTGCAATTGGATGTGAATTACTCTTTTCAGTTCTGGTAGATTTCAGCATCCCTGCTGTGTTACAATGGTAACATTACTGGAGAAAACTCTAAACTGTTTTTCTGGCCTAGTTTCAGATGGAGATTGAGGTTTATGTTGACATATGAAATTATGAAGTTATGTCTGTTTGCCACTCTTATTTCCTTGTGGCACCTTCTTGTCCAACAGAAAACTTTGTACCTTTTAGGAGCTATTATAAAAAATCATAGAGACAGTTAAGAAAATTATCTTTTACAAAAATATTTCACTTACTAATTATTAACATAACAGGTTACAAAAACACTGAAAGAAGGTCATAGTTGTAAAGGAAGATTTTTCTGGCCACAAATGTGTAATACTTCATTGTGCTCATTATGTTAATTTCCATTTACTGTGGATGGCAGCTAAAATTTTTGTGCAAAGGGTAAAATATTTAGATTTATTACCTTTTTCCTTTAGAAAAAATTATGTGTTGAAAATGTTGATGCAATGTTGCAAAAATTATAGGATTTTGGAAAAAAAAGTAACAGACTGTTCAATTCAAAATACTCACTTGATCATGCAATTAATTGTAAGTTTGTGAAATATATATATTTTGCTTATGGAGAATATAAGCTTGTAAAAATACTATTTCTGTGTTATGTGATGTACAGCAATAGCTGTGAAACCTAAAATCCTACATTAGTTAATTTGGATTTTGAATAGGGAATGAAGGCATCCCAAGTAAAATACAATTCAGTTTTGATTTCTTTCAGGGATCTAAATAGATTCATAGGTTTATTTGTCACTTTTGTATATTAAATCTCCCTCCATTTACTCAGACATCTATCAAGCAGATAATGGTTCTCTAATTTAGTCTGACTAGAAAATGTCCAAGCTATTATGTTGGTTTTTTACCTCCCTCAGAACACTATCAACTCTATGTTCCTGAGTCGGCTCAAGTTGGATCAGCAGTTGGCAAAATCAAAGCGAATGATGCAGACACTGGTTCAAATGCAGACATGAAGTACACAATTATAAATGGCGATGGCTCTGGGGTATTCTCCATATCTACTGACAAAGAAACAAGGGAAGGAATTCTCTCTCTGAAGAAGGTAAGCCATAGAAGATGTAAAATTTGGGTGAAAATTCTACTTTTGTCCCCAGACTACTTAAATCTTGACACAGAAAGTTTATCTCTGGAAATGAATTTGTAATTCAGTTTTCATAGACTTATTCTTTGATTTACTTTCCAGTTGGTATCTAAATCATCCAGTATTGTGCTAAAGATGTAAAATGTTACTGGTCAAGCTATCACAGGGTTATCATTTATATGGATTACCTATATTTGTCCCAGTCAGTTGAGAGTTCTTGTGTAGGTTTGTTGTTATTGAGTCTTGTAGATATCAATTATATATAACCATAGACCCTAAAAATTAAAAGTGAGTGTATATTCAAAATTGCTTATATGTATTCTAGTCTTGATTAATGGTTAGAGGAAGAAAATCCTGAGAAAATGTTAAAAAAGAGAATAAATAAAAACTATCATAAAGCATGTTAAATTTTTTTTTCTTCTGAATAGATATATATGTATTTAAGATATTAAAAATAGTTTCTAACTCAATGAAATATTATTTTTATAATTCATAAAGATTTTAAAAGATCTCTTCCAATATCTTAAAAAGCTTTAACTCAGTGTCTTTTGTAATGGTTATGTAATACCCACCTTTTTCAACCAGATAAAAGTAAACTGTCTTTTCTATACCACTGGATTTATTTCCTGATGGCCGTGTTGTAGCTAAAACCATAATCTGTCATTTATTCTTCAAAATGAGCATTGTACTCTCACCATGGCTGCTGTTCATTAACTACAACATTTATACATGTTCAAAACATGAAGCAGAAAGGAAGAATTTGCAACAAAATGAAATACACAAAATCTGTTAAATCACATTTCTTACTGGGTTTGACAGACAAAGTAGCTTCAAAAAAATGTTCACGATGATTTAGAATATGACAAAAGCATATGTTGCCTGTTCTTGCACATACACATGACAATGATTTAAGTCATTTTTACATCAAGACAAAAAGAGATATGTTTTACTCAGGCAATGTTATATTCCAGTTGAGCAGAAATTCGGCACTTAAAATTATATAAGTTTGTGTGGAATACCTTCATTATTTCCTCAGATAACTTATCCCTTTGTACAGTATAAAAAAAGTAATCTTGTTTTTTTTCTTTGTTTATTTTTCTCTTTTTTTACTCAGATCTTGTATGCAGTTAAATAAGTATATTATATTCTGTGTACTGTGGTTGCTTTTAATTTACATTGGGTTTCAAGCTGAATTTTTTGATAGCCCACCCAAAACAGATAACCTAAACTAAGAACAGAATTGTTTAAGTTTTGTATATCAGATGTCAGTGCCTTCTATAACAGTGGAATAAAATGATTTGTCCTCTAGGACTTCCCTAGAAGAATTTACAGTAGGGACATCAGAAAAGACAGAAATAAATATATTATTTTGTCTAATTATCTGAAATCCTCATCAAAATATTAAAACTTCACTTATGTGAGACTCTGATGCAAAAATAAATTTTTTCAATTCCTCAATTTAGTCTTTTCAACAGGTATGCAAAGGTCTTGAGTATTAGACAGAATCTCTTCTTGTCTCATTCCGGGCTGACCCAAAATGCCCAGTACTTTCATTAACTTTCCTATTGACAAACCATTCTTCAGTCTCAAAGATCCTTCCATAAAGGGTTGATTGCAAACTGTCATGAAGTATTTCCACTTTACCTCATGCATTTCCTTGTTTGAGTGGGAAACTGGAGGAAACCCATACAAAATAGCCCAGTAAAAGCCATTGTTCTCTGTATCCCTCAGACAAAGAATGGTCATCATGCTCCCCCTTTGTTATGATTTTCAGAAAAATATTCTAGAACTTTTCTGACCTCAAGTCAGCAAATATCATTCAAGTTTACCAGAAAAAAATGCCTAACAGCCCATGTCTCTTCCATTTTGTATAATGAGACTGGAAATGTTCAAGAAATATATAGTTATTTCTCATAAAATTCTGTAACTCCTTTTGGGAGTCTCAGAAACACAAACCACAGTATAATGTACAGCTGCATTTTCCCGTTAGCCCTGTAACTGTTCTCCTGAGCTACAGTTGGCATTTTCAGTTGGCATGAAAATCACAGTAGCCTGTGAACACATTCTGAAGTTTTGTTGGTTATTGTCATGGAAAGGCATTATTCTTTGGGAAAAATAAGAAGGAAAATTTCTGTTTAATTCATCTAAAATGTAAATGATTTTCTTTCTTTCTGGGGAAGACTTAATGACCTTCAGTGTTGGGATAATTTTAAGTAAATATAGAAATGATTTGCATATCTAGAGACAAGTCTGCCTCTCACCTTATAGCTACAGCTAATGACTGAGATATTATAGGAAGGGAAAAAAAGCAAATGAAAGCAAAAAACTACTTTGGCTATACATGAGATGTCAGCTTTTTCTGATTATCTGAATAGATTATTCCTGAAAAAAAAAAAAAGTGTTATTATTGTCTGATCAAATAGCTACATAAAAGAAAGAGTTTGTATTACTTCAGGATTTTGTGTCATTCCACGTTTTCTGAGAGAAATTAAACTTTCTGTAGAAATTAATCCAATCATTGTCAGTATAAACTCAGTTTTCTAAAATGACATCACAGTTACAAGTTGCAGTCCTATTTTAAACCTGTTTACTCTTAGAATATACATGCTGCAGAGAAATGAAAATCACTATTCAATATTTTGCTGCTCATTAAAAAAAAACATAAATTAATTAACATCTGAGTTAGAATTTATTAAACTGAATTTAATTGAGTAGCATACTTAGCTCTCTTTTTATATATAGTAATAGATTTACCAAGCTATGGTACATTTCCATGCCTTTAAAACTTTTTATTTTTACATTCAGGAAAGGGAAACAGAGAATGTAAGAGTCCCAAAAGTCTTATACTGTTAGAGTTCAGAGAATGAATTAATTATCCTTAAGTACTCAGAGGAGAAATCAAAGAAATATATAAAGCATATATAAATCCTGACCAATTTTTCTTATATATCATGTCAAATTTATTGTAGATTTTATCTTCAAAACACACACTGACAGTGACGAATCATATATTGAATTCCTCATATGTCTTGCCTATCGTGCTACTTTTCCACCCTTTGGTGTGATAGGAGATACCAGTTTAAACTTGGATGAAGAGTTTTTGTTAGACAGGCTGTGAGGTCCACACAGAATGATCCTGGTGTCTGTGGAATTCTGCCATGTCATAATGTCAATAAAAATTTTGATTCTAAAAAACAAAAATCCATGCATATGCAGCTTCTTTTAATGATATGTTTGTGTTTTGAGACTGTTGAAACAGGTGGACTACATCTGCAGCCTTTCCCTCATTCACTGGAAGAGTCACCTGGTCATAAAAGTTCCTGTCTCTTACAGTAAATGAGAAGTTGCTTTTTTTCTGTTGAGGATTTAAGAGATGCCCAAAAGAATTTTAATATCCCTGTTACTGTCTATAAAACTTTTTTATTAAAAATGTGAAGTTAATATAATTCAGGATACATCAGCCTCTACCTTTTTCAGGATTTAGGATTTATTGATTAAAACCAAAAGGTGACAAAACCCAGACAGTTTACATTATCATGAAAGCAGAATCTGAGGCTCATTCTAAACCCTGGGTTATTTTCAAAATTGGTACCTTTTCCAATACTCTGTTGTAGAAAAAAACTGAGTCCATCCTGCTTCATGTACATCCATCTGCATACAAGGTGTGGCAGTGACTGCCAGAATATCAAGAATACCATCCCTCTCCTGTAACATGAAGAAATGTTTAAGTTAAACAGAAACGATGTTGTTAAGTTGCTACCAGGATAAACTGGAGAACAGAATGGCTCTGAGAATTATTTTTTTTTCTTCCAACAGCCACTCAACTATGAAAAAAAGAAATCATATACACTTAATATAGAAGGAGCAAATACTCACCTTGATTTTCGCTTTTCACACCTGGGACCATTCAAAGATGTAACCATGCTGAAGGTCATCGTTGGTGATGTGGACGAACCTCCGCTCTTTACTATGCCTTCCTATGTCATGGAAGTTTATGAAAATGCCAAGATTGGGACGCCTGTTGGCACAGTAACGGCACATGATCCTGATGCTGCAAACAGTTTAGTGAGGTATAGTAAATCCAAATTATATGGATTAATTTTTCAAACATGAGATTGAATTTCACAAGCTTAAAGGTTAATGGGATCTGGAATGTATGAAGACTTTATTTTAGTACATAAAGGGAACATAGGTCAAATGAGTGTCATGATCAGTCTGTATGGACTAGATTTAGTAACATAACCTTCAGCCTTTCTTTGGTTTGTACTATAATTATGTATGTAAAATTCCCATCACTGGTCTGAGCAAAGGTCTGATCTGCCAGCGGTATCCTGCCACTAGTTGTGAATCTGTTAAGGATTATAGCACCTTTTTCCCCCATCTGACAGTATTGTGCTGTCCCTCTTCACACTTGCTGCATTGTAGTTGTCCCAGGTGTTTGTGCAAGACAGCAACAGGTTTAGATGCATCTTTCTTTTAGAGACAAGCAGGATCATTTTTGCAAAAGTTTGGTTGAGGATGAACCCAATATTTTGTAATATGCTTCAGCTTTAGTGGAGTATCAAAAAAATCAAATAGGTGTAATAATTTTGTGGAACAGTACATGAACTTTATGTGTCAAAGGTAGTAGTAGATTTTAAAAGTTTCCCAAAAAATATCTACAGAAACATTTTTGATGCTATTCCTTTTTATGACATAATGGTACAGCGTTTGTAGAAATTTTATTATTATATTCTTGGAAAGCAGTTTTTCTTAAGCTAATTGGGCATATTTAGTCTCCTGACTAGGTTGAAATCTGCTGCGTATGTGTAATAGTCTTGGTAAGATGAAACAATTTTTACAGAACAATGAAAATATCAGGTTTTTATGGTTCTTTTGTGCTAATAGTCTAAGATTAAAAATGTTTTTTGTCAGAGAATCAATATATGTGATTTCTTAGTGCAAGTTATTGCCTTTGAAAAGTTGCCGTTATGGTATTTTTGCCTAAATCATAACATAAATAATAAAATTTTGCTAAAAATAACTGCCAAATGCTGATAGTTTTACTACTAAAATTCTGAAGCTACTAACACAGTCAGACCAATTACCATCATGGAAGTTTGGAATAGGAAGGGCAAGTGCAGATTTGACTAGTTGGTCCATAATTCAACTGTCTGTTACCCATAATAGTTTTGTCTAGAACGGGATAACTCTGGCAAAAGGGAAGCAGCAGCATTTTGTACAAAGGCTGGGAAGGCCAGAAGTAGATTTTCTGGGAGAAACAGTCTGTAATTTGGAAAGAGAGGGATCAAGAGGAAAAATATTTCCAAATATTGAACTTCTTGGATTTGTCCTATTCTTGTCCAAACCTGAATTTGCAACCAGTGTTTGAGGACAGAATATTAAGTATTCATATTATTCATATAACTGAGGGAAAAAATTGTCCTTTTGTCTATCCTGTTTTCCCCTCCATTGACATATATTTTTGAGTTGTTCCTTCCATCTCTCTCTGTCTCAATGGGGAAAAATATATAGTGCTAACATAACATACCCAACCATGAAGATCTGAAGGGAGCCAGCTCTCACTCAGTTACATGTTGATGGGCTCTGGCAAGGGCAGCGGCAGCTCAGATATCCTTGGCATTATATTGTGACCAGGTCCACCCTCTAGCCAGGCTTTTTCCATCTTGGTGTAACTGACAATGAATGTCATTTGTGAGGGTGTGGGCTTTTTATGAAGATGTTGATTCTCTAAGGTCTGAGCTAACACATTGCTGTAGGGGACTCTAGACAGGCACCAGGCTGGATCTGTGTGCCCTCAAGTTTTCCTTGAGATTCCTCCTGCGGGAGCAGAAAGGTTGGTCTGAGAATGAACATCTTTAATCCCCTTTCCCTTACCCCAGCTTCACACAGAAACACTGATGTGGTGCAGAAGGGCTTTGTATTGTTTCAAGATCTGGCTACAGCTTGGGAAGCTATGGGTTGGAAGAGGTGTGACCTGAGAAGCGGGATGGACTGCATGGGCTGAGCTGCTGCTCCACTTGGAGGCAGGGTCCTGCCCCAGGCTCCACTCACAGTGACAAGCAGAGGAGTGGCTCAGAGGCAGCTGTATTTCTCAGAAGCATCCATACAGTGCACTTATGGCCTTCTGTGCTGCTTTGCAGGAAATGTCTCCACTGTTTGTCTGAAATCCTGGTGAGTCTGAAAGATAGTCAGAGGGTAATGAGATCACATCTCTTCTTTGTTTCCCCACAATTCCTACTTCATTGAAAATGAAAATAGTGATTATAAAAATGTAATCAGGAAGATTCAATGTAACCTTCTTAGAAAGCAGAGATCACAATCTCCTGGGAAGGTAGGTACAGACAGAACTTGCCCTGCTGATCTCTGTGCAGCAGGGGAGTTACAGAAGACTGCTTATTATCCAAATGGCTCAGATACATCT
This sequence comes from Myiagra hebetior, assembly GCA_013397015.1. NCBI lineage: Eukaryota > Metazoa > Chordata > Aves > Passeriformes > Monarchidae > Myiagra > Myiagra hebetior. The sequence continues at coordinate 270,200 of VWZQ01000644.1, forward strand.
CCAAATACTGTGAGGCTACAGGACAAGATACAGAGCAGCGATTTGCTTATCAGTCTTTCCTAATCCACTTGTGCATCCTTTCTACTTTATGAGGACACTCGCTGCTGTGTATGAGATTGATGAAGCATTTAGGCCCACACAGCTGAAACCATATCACTTTGCTGTTCAGCTGCTAAAAGAGATACAGTGCTGTGATTTGTTCACTGCCCAATTAAGTTACAGTTTATAGTTTGTTTTGATGGCAGGAACAATTCTTGTATACAGAATAATCGTTGGAAGTGTAGTTAAGGTAATTAAGAGTGCTGAAATCTTTTTAAGAAGTTATTTGAACTGAACACAAAAATAAATAGCAACATATATTGCTCTCAGTAGAGGGAGACAAAGTGGGTTTTCTCCTTATTTCCTCACTGCAATTTCATCACAGTGATATCATCTTATTCCTGAGCTGAGCACCCTTCAGAGGGCGCTGACTTTTTGCCAGTGCTTGTACTAGTGTTTTCATCTTTAAACCCCAGCAAAGCAGCCCCTGTAATAACAAATGTAGCTAATAGCAGTGGGGTCTTTTTATTCAGCACTTATCTGATTGGCAATTCTAAAGGATTTTCTAAAGGATTCTAAAGTTCTAAAGGAATTTTCTTATTAAGCTGATTGATAAATTGTTTTCTTTGAATAGATAGAAATGTATTTTCAGAGAAAAAAATTTAAGTTCTCTGTGTTAGAATATGATTATGATTCTACTGAAATATGAAAAGCAAGATATAACAGGAAGCATAAGAAATAAATATATTAAACTTCATCATGTATTAATTTTAAAGAGTTTCTGAAGAGTTTGAAAATCACTTAAAAATTTACTTTAAGAATTGTTTTCTAAATCAAGAGAAAACATCCTTATTTGTAATTCATTCACAGGTATTACTGCCTTGTTGGAGCATTTATGGGAAACTAATCCCCTTTCATTGCTTTGTGTCAAGTATTCTGCTTCCATACTCGTATCTTTTCTTGCTTGAAAAGGTCAGGGTTAAGTCACATCTCATAATAATATCTGATGTGCAAGGGGGTCTTGAAAGATCTCTTCCCACACAATATGGAAGAAAGGATGACTATTAAATGCTCTAATTACAATTTTTTCTTAGTCTATGATTCATTTTAAATATCTCTATATCCACTTAGAAATCTTTTTTTTTTTCCCTAAAATCATACACAGAAGACTTGCATGGAGATTAGGGGTGAAAACAGTTTTTATTTAATTGGCAAGGCACTTATGTGTGTTGAGAGCAGCCCTTGGCTGTTAGTGCTGCCTCAGGGCTGCAGCAGCACCTCTTGAAACCCTGACATCTTCCTGTAGGTGGTGATCCTTGGGTGGTGAGTCCACCAAGCCACAGTGCGTACTCCAGATGATCCTTGGAGCTTTCCAACTGCATCTGGTCTGTTTCCAGTGGAATGGTTTTCAGAAACTTAGTGCTGCATCTGTTTCCCAAGCCGCCTCCAAGTTAGTGATTCAGAAAAGAGCAAAGACTTAGTTTTAAGATCATGACACTTTCTGTAACTCTGATATAATAGTGAAAGTAGTTCCATGGAATAGACCACTTCGCCCAGAATAACTTCCCAGTTTGATAATGTACTATGGAGACCTGAAAGCCTTTATTAACATTATACTCTTGAAACAGTAGTGTTCGAGAAATAAGACATCCAATTATAGAAACACTGTAACATCAGATCACTCCTTTGAGTGCTGCTCTGCTATTCAGCAATACAGAAGGTAAATCAGTGTTTTGAGCACTAGGGATAGGACATCTGCCCCCTCCAGCCCAGTTATTACATTTAACTTATGTTGTTTGCAATTCTTGGAGGAATTGTTGTTTTCTTGATGTCTTAACAGAAAACTTCCTGTGAACAGGGTACAGGTCCTGATCAGGACCCTGCCTCTGACAGTAGTGTCAAATAATTAGAAAGATAAGTATCTTCCCTTTTCAGAAGGTCTACAATTGCTTGGTTAGAAACAACTTTGTACTTTTTGGTCCTTGGAAGATTGGAATTATTGGAATTAGAGTAAATTTTGTGTTGGACCTTAATCAGGCTGTAATATAACTTACTATAATGTATTTTATTCATGAGGATTGATCAGCTATAGGAAACTGAAGTTGGAAAAAAACCATTGTTTTGTTTTTGGTTTGGGTTTCATTTTCTTTTAAATTTTATTTTAAAAATCAGTTTTAAAATCTTTTAAATTTATTTTATCCTAAAAATTGACTATTAATTTTGTGGTGAGGTGGTGAAAAATAAAAATACAACTTCCACTCTGATCCCGGCTTCTCACTTTTCTAATGGCGCTATGGTGTTGCTTTATAATGGATGATATATCATAATGGTTATAATACAGGTATATAGTACTGAGTAAAACTTAATTTCCAACACCACACCTGGTACAGAGACGCTCTAATAAATACATAGTTCCTTTGTCCTACTTTGACTTAAATTCAAAGTAGGACAAAGGAACTTCTCTTTCCTTCTTTCAGAAAGAATACTGAAAAATTAATGAATTACAGACGCATATGATTATAACAATTAATGTGGTGTAGGAATTTTTTTCCTCAATTCCTCCATTAGGTAGAGAAACTTGTTTTAACTTTTGCTGCACTGATTGTAAAAGATAGTAATCTTTTATATTCATGTGAAGGTAAATACTTTCTGTCATCAGCCTTTAGAAAGTAATTTTAATTTTCAGGAAATGGTATTTTAAGAGGCACGCTCATATGTAGATGAAAGAATATACCCAGTAAGTTTTATGTATTCCTGTTATTATTTCTCAAAGTCTTAAATGCATAAAGTATTGTGAAAAATTCAGGTTTTGGACTTTTTTCTGATGTAGTTTAAATTTGCTACAGGTAGCATAAAACCTCTAATTGTGAGTCAGACTGAAGAGATGTACAAGACAACTGCATGAGAGGATCAAAGGGAGGAGTTGAAAATTACAATTATATTTTTAATGTTTTTTTTTTCCCTCCGGTTCTCTGAGATCAGTTCAGTTTCTATGCCACTTATCCATACTGTCAGCAGTGAGAAGGGATAAGACTGATCCCCTGCTGGAAAATACAGGAGTCCTTTCACCATGTTAGGTTATATTCATTTGTCTTGCTTGCCCTTTGAATGTTAGATAAGAGGAATAAAACCAGTTTGTTTCCTGATATCCTGTGCACAACCAGCACGGCTTCACTAAGGGCAAGTCCAGGCTGAGCAGTCTAGTGGCCTTGCTGGAGTGACTGTATCAGTGGACAAGGGAAGGGTTACAGATGTCATTTATCTGGACTTCCACAAAGCCTTTGACACAGTCCCCCACAACATCATTTTCTCTAAACTGGGAAGAGATGGATTGGATGAGTGGACTGTTAGAGTGGGGTGACCTAATTGCAGCTTTCCAGTACCTGAAGGGAGACTACAAGAAAAATGGAAACGGACTGGTTTCAAGAGCATGTAGTGACAGGACAAGAGGGAATGGCTTCAGACTGAAAGAGAATTGGTTTAGCTTAAATATTAGCAAAAAGTTCTCTGCTGTGAGGGTGGTAAGACACTGAAAAAGGTTTCCCAGAGAAGTTATGGATGCCATGTAACCTGGAAATGTTTAAGGCTTGGTTGGATGGACCTCTGAGCAATCTGGTCTAGTGGAAGGGCTCACTACCCATGTCAGGGAGGCTGGAACTAGATGACACCTAAGGTCCCTTCCAATCCCGGCTGTGATTAAATGAGTCTGTGACTCTTTGTTGGCTGTACATAGGGCAGCCTGCTGAGATCAGTGCCATCATGTAGAGTGACCATCCCCCCCTCATATGCCTGTGGGGGAACATGTGAGATGTTCCAGATTCGGCTGGCCCTGTGCTTGTGGAAGCAGAGGCAGACATCTGTCTTCCTCAAAGGAGACCTCAAAGCACAACATTACCAAAACCTTCCAGTATTCTCTCGAAGACTGTCAGTAAATTGAGGCAGAAAAAGAACACCCTATTTTGAAAGGCTGGAGAGAGGTGGGAATTTTTCTTCAATTTCTTCTCTAATTCTCCATCTGACTTCACAGGGAGAAAGCACTTTAAAAACTTTCTTTATGGTGTTGAGATGGGAGGTCTGTTGCTGTTTTGCCCCCTGAGACCTGAAATTAGTTTGGATTCTTGTCAAACTATGTGTCCTAGGTCTCCCAGTAACAAAAATGTCCATCTCCTTGGGCAGGAACTGGTAAGGTGTTCTGACAGCTCTTCTGACTAGGAAGAATCCAGCTCAGGATAGTGGTCAGAACCTCACATCAACTAGAACCGCCTCTATCCCTCCCTTAGAGCTGAGAGAGAAAACACTGACATCATCTTTTTGACCATGAAAGACTGATTTTTCCTGCCAGAGAATCATCTTTATGTTTCTACCATTTCTACTGACTTCAGAATGCCTCAAGTATTAACATTCTTTTATAGTTTTAGAATAAGCTTTCATATCTGAACATCTCTAGAGTGTTATTTGATAGGGTCATTCAAGTCCAATAAGTAAGCATAAATCCATCAATCTCGGTTATATTTGGTTTAGTCTATAACATGTAGAGAAAAAAAAAGATTGTATGTAAGTAGAGTGCCATTCTTTAGCTGATAGGTAGAAAAGTAGCTGTAGCTGTACAGATGTAGCTGTAGCTGCAGCTGGCTTGTAGGGAAAAATGAAAGTGTTTCTCATATAACACTTACTGCACCTTTCTCTTATAAGTATTGATATCTGAATGTTAATCTCTTTGAATAACAAGAAACTTAGATATAATAAGATAGATATAGTTCTGCCATCAACACATTTACCTGAAATGCATTAGTACAGTCATAATCCTCTGAAAAAAAACCATAAAGTCATGAAAAGAAGACAAACCTTTACCTTGCTTTGAATTCTGAATTATGCCTCAAAGGTTGTGTCCTTTTCTTAGCCTACATTTACTGGTAGAATTAGCTAGAAAAGTGATCACTGGTTAACACATGCAGATAGAAACTGCCAGCTAGAAATTATGAGTGTCTAGGAATGGCTTATTTCCTTCAAATGAACAGCATTCCAGATTTCCTGTGTTCAAGGCAAGCAGTGTGCTAGCAAAGCATAGAGGATGGGAATGACAATTGGAGAATTGGAGAAGCTGACTTCTGCATAAAATTCAAATCAGTAGTGGTCGCCTCTCAGGGGCTTTTCTGGGATGCAGTGGTTCACTGCTGTCAACTCCCCTGTGTTTCCTGGGATCTGCCAACTCTCATCTCCAGGATTAGGAGATGGAAAGCTGCTACTCCTGCTGAGCTGAGATTTCAGTATGAGAGGTGAGCCAGGAGTCCTGTACAGAAACAAGGTACTGCTGATCAGCTGATGGATGTCAGCTGGCAGCCAGCACCAGCAATAACTCAGTGGGAACAGCGTATTGAATCAACTTCCTTTAAATGCTCTGAGAGGAACAGTACTTTTCTCAAAGTTATGCCATGTCTGTTTGAAAAGAAAGCAAAGGAACAGTAAACAGAGGGATCACCTTCTCCAAGCTATCTTCAAATTTCTTTAATTTTCACACCTGGAAAGCACAGTTGAAGGCTGTAGCTCTCAGTAGCAGTCTTTTGCCAAGGAGCTCTGGAATATCGAATGTCTCCTTAATGTACCAGACATGCTGCAGGGAGAAAATTGGTTACCTGCTGATTGGCATGACTTCTGACTCATACTTCACAATTGCTTTTCTCTCCTGGCTGAGTTTGTTTGAACTATGAGGAAATAGATTGGCCCTGGAATGGAGGTAGTGTAGTGCAAGACAGTCACGACAACAGAATGTCTCCCCACCACCTCATTTAGCTTCGAGGGTTTCCTGCTTGTTCCCAGGCTCATGAGTGCTGCTGTCAGGAGGCAGAGAGACGACAAAAGGCACACATTTGAGTTATGTCCCAGCATGGACCATTTCTTGTGGCTTTCCAGCTGGTCAAACACAGAGCGGCAGCTGGTCAGTTCTCTTTGTCATGGTATACCTCCTTCTCTCACTCTATGCAGTTGCTTACTCTTCCTTTTCTAAGATATTTCATAAAATGAAATAAAAATTTCTGTACTTTGAATCTATCTCTTTCTTATAAAGTTTCTTGCTTAAATCTTTAACTCAACAGGTTTCCTTATAAAGGTATTTGATTTCTAACTGATAAGTCTTTAGAAGGTATAATTGGTTGGACAAGATTCTGGTCCCTTCCCATGGACTTTTTTTAGTGATTCTTTGTAACCAGGTTCACTTATTTCAGAACTGGCTATTTGCTTATGTCTCAAAACAAAAGTCCAAAGAAGTCCTGTGGTCTTTGAATTCATATCTGGCTGAAATCTGTCTTTGGAAGTTTATTATCAGTATGAGGTTTGTAGCCAGGTTAGAAATAAGTAAGAGTTCATTTTTGCAGCTAATACATAGGGTAATAAATGAAAAATAACATAACGAAAAGATAAATGAAAGATTTGGTTAAAAACAGAAAGAGTCAACTTAAAATCTCAAAAGTATTATAAAATTTCAAACTCAAGGTTCTTCCTTAAAACACAGTATCTAGAAAGAGCCATACCAGAATAGTAACAGCCTATGGCAGTTGTCTATTCAGTGATAAACCAATGTTAATATTAAGACTGAATAATTTAGGTAGAGAGACTCTGAAATGCTTATGCCTTTTAGCTTCAGAAGCCCTCCTAAAAGGCTTGGAGATAATTAACATTCCTAAATTATTTTAGCACCTTTTAATTTTTTCTTAATTTTAAGCAGTCTGTGCATTATTAGAGTCTGACAGGTTTAATACTGAAAGCAGATTTTTATGTTCTATAGTGACCTTCTGCCCAAGGGCCATCATTCACATACATTTCTCTTTATTTCCTAATTGATGCAAATGCTTTTAGTTTTCAGTAAAAATGTGGGGAATATCTGTCACCTCTGACCCACTGCTTCACTAAAAGGCAGGAAGTGAGGAACAAAGCCAGAGGAGCCAGTGGCTTGATTTGGTCAGAAGAAGGGATAAGGATATGGGTGAAGCTGGGAATGCCCTTCCATTCACTGACACTGCCTAATAAAAAGGTGGCACGTTGCATTTCCCAGCACTAGCAGGATTCAGTTTTGGTACTTCATTTCCTTTAGATTATCTTCAGATAGTATGACTAATAAGTTTTCTATATTCATGATCCTCTTTAATGAAGTTTCTTTCAGATTGGTTTCTGTTGCTGGTTTGAATGTAAACAGTTTATAGAGAGCTGTTTATCTAGGCATCTCTTGTTATTAAGTCTCTTTATCAACATGTGCCATGCAGCTCAGATATGCTGATTTAATGTGTAGTGCTTTATAAGTATGCTAGCTCACATGGCATTGTCATGACTAAATGCCTAAAAATAAATATCTCAAATGGATATTGTAAATTAATTTTTGAATTAATGCATTCTAAGTGAGCAGAAACCATCAACTGAGTTAAGGAGAAAAATCTCTTTTGAAATGACTCTTAGAAATTCAAAACTTGCCTGATATCTTTTTCTGATCTAGAAAAAGCATTCAAAAGCAGACCAGTAGATGTGGAGGGAAGGGCAGGAGTGGAAGGGAATGACTTTTTCTGCCACTATTATCCAAAGGAAAGTAATATTTTTTTATAAGATGAAGTCAATTTGGAAGCTTATGTAAAGTATCATTGCCTCTAGATTATGCTCTGTTTATGGATATATCTGATCTGTATTCTCAACATGTAGATAAATGAGTGACTACTATTCATAAAGGTCTAAATTGTTCAGCATTTTGTAAATACAGTGAAACTTGTTCTAAATGTCCTCTAACAAAAATGTGTTGTTCTACCAAGAGACTTCATGTACAAAATATTTTTAAAGCACTTGGAAGAACTAGCATTCTTAGGTTTTCTACTGTGTGGGGTAACTTGTTTTACTGACACATTCATGAAGGTTGGGAAACAGAGCAGTGCAAATGGCTGCTTTAGATATGATGCACAAAACAATTTTAAGGAAGAATCTGAAGTAATGAGGAGAACTGAATGTTTTCATAGTGGGAAAGCCTAAGAAAGTACCACTCTCTTATTTATTCATTCATGAAGAAAATAATTGTCAATCTATGAATATTTCAAAAATATCTGTAACTGTATGCAAAAGTTAGCACATGAAAGGGAGGGACTACTGTTGATAAATTAGAAAAAAAAATTCATTATTCTAGTATCATTGGAAATAAAAGTGTTAGTACAATAAGTTACCACGGGATCACTTTGTTTCCATTAATTGCGCAGAAAATACAGTTAAAGTTATTAATCCAATCCTAAATTCTTTAAACGAGGATTTGATCTTCCGTGGAACACTTTTAAATAACTGATTTAGGAAAAGGTATTCATATTTTTAAAAAAATAGCCCATCTTTTACAATATGTTTATGAAAATGAATCATTAGATGATCATAATTCATTGGAAAATCAAACATCAGTTTTTCTACGCAAGCTTCATTTTCGGTACAGATATTTTTTTTTTCTTTCTGTACTTTACTCAGAGGAAGAGGTAATGTTTTGTTATAAGTCACACACACACAAAAGCAGCTGTTTTTTTTTTATTGAAGCCCAACATGAAATTCTGTCTATTTTTAAGCTACTGTCTACAAATAATACATAGCCCTATTTTTATGCTTCTGTGGTCAGCGCAGTAGTGACTCACAGAATAGTCACTGTGCCTGATGTTGATAATAAGCAAACAGTGTCCAGTGTATTTAATGTTTGCAGGGACAAACATTATAAATTGATCTGGATTTGCAGTACATATTCCATAAGAACAGGTCAGGAAATAATATTTGATTTCTTTTTTTCAGCAAATAATTCTTTTTGTTACCAGGATACTCTTACAGTCAAGAAAAACAAAGCTATACTAGGAGAGAATTAATTAAATTTTATCATTCCATAACTGATTGCAAGCTCTACCAGTAAAATGTCTCCAAGAAAACTGAAAGACAATTATGCTTTCCATGCTTTCTCTCTTAACCTTCTGGTTCATCATGTAAAAGATGTTTGTGTATCTGCGTATGTATCTTGCCCAACACAACCAAAAGTTCATTATTTCTGTATTCATAATAATATAATCAAAACATTCCAACTATTTTTCCTAGCTCAGTTTTCCTACACTACCAAGCATAAGGTGTAAGGCATGGGGGCATTTCACCACCTGAAGCATGTATCTTCCAGACGAAGTTCAGATGTCAACACGACTCTGTAGCAAATATGGCAGCTTTATGGATTTTTAGAGGTTAACATTACTGTGTCTCCAAACTTTTGTAAATACTAAAAGGTAAGGCTATCTGGGGACATAGGAGATACAAGTTCTCCACCGAGACTGGCAGAGTCTTAAAGACATGATTGTAGCTTGGACGAATAGGGCCACATAAAATAATGCCAAGAGGATAGTTGTGTGGTCCACATTTGTTCTTTTTTGGTGCGTCATCAGAGAATGCTAATATTCCTTAAAGCAAAAGAAATTTGTTTGGATGTCTGCACCATCCAGCATGTCATGATCAATGACTGATGAATGTTCATCAGGAGTTTTCTTTCAATTCCTCTCCTGATTGTACCGAACATGGAGAACCACACCAGCTTCCAGAAGTGTGTCTGCAATGACTGCTGTGATCCAGCAATTATAATTTAACTAACTTTTTTGTTCTTTTTCTGGCAACATCACTTGTTTTTTTGGTTTTTTATCCAGTTAGAGATACACTGAATAACGTCCTGTCTTGGTTTGAAAGACAGGTGTCAGATAAGAANGACTTAGACTCTTAAAAAAATTGCGCCATCTCCTACATAATCAAGATTTGTCAGTCCATTTGTTTGAAGAAACTTGAGCTTCCATCTTGCACATCCAAAGTGTCATTATTATTGGGTACATCTGGTGGATTTTGGAATGAGGTATTCTCAGCTGTTGGTAATTAATGAACTGCACAATAGGTTGTGACTTAGCTTAGATGCGAAACAAGGAAAATTCTTATTCCAGACAAACGTAAAATGCGTGGGAACTGAGGTCTACTGTCTCTCCAACAACTCCCACAGTCATATGACAGGGTTTTTACTCTTCATGATGTTGAAAAGAAAGATGGAGAACAGGCAAAAAGAAAGATATTCTAGACTACCTTTGGCTGCTTTGATTTTCAGAGACTGAACTATGGTCCTTTCCTTTAGTTGCTGAAAATACTTGAGGCATGGTAAGAAAATCTGGAGTTCCACAAGGCAAGATAGCACATTGTAAGGCAGATCGAAATACTTCTTGCAGGTGGGAGAGGTGGTGTCAGGTTCTCTCCAGTAAGTAAGATCTAACTTAAGTCACCTAACACTATCTGGCTTTTCCACCAGTTAAGGTAACTCACTCAGAATGCTGCCTTCCCCTCTAGGTGCTTTCTTTCTTTTGCTTTTTCACATCATCTATGACTTTAATATATCATTCAATTAAATGTCTGTTTGCTTGTTTGCTTTTCCTTTCCACAACTAGTATAAATAATATATTGTGGGAGAAATAAAACTTATTTTTAATTCTTTTGAGCGTGACAGCTTTTATGTGTGCCACTCTTTTTATTAGCTGGGAATTACACTTTTGGTGATGTAAAAATAAGAGCAACTGGATGGGACAAATAAATCATTTTGACCTTTCTATACCTTCCATATATTAAATATATATGGAATTTCTCACAATGAAAGCAGGGATGAAAAATTATCAGGAAAATAGTTATGGTACATAAAATAACACTTTTCCCTTTTTTGTTTTTCTGGAGTTAGTTAAGAAGGCTTGAAAGGGTTCTGTAAATGTTTCTTTTGTTAAAAGCCATTGTAAATTATTCCAGCTTTGAGAAAAAATGTCTTGTCAATCTCTTCTTCTGTGTTCTTTCCCTCTGCTTCCATTACCCACTTCAAGGCTTTTACTTTCCCTTCTAGGCAAAGTGCCCAGAAGCCAAGGGAGTAAAGATGGGATGCTTAGTTCTGCTTCTAGGGTAGTGTCGATGGCTGGTCTGGGAACCAGAAGTTTCTGATATTCTGTAATGGTTATGTTCCAAATGGCTTATGTGTAATCATGTCATCGACTTCATGTCAGAGAATGCTTCAAAATGGGAACTGAGGCTGAACACACCTGTTTGCAGTGACAGGCAAATAAGCAGAAAAATAATATCTTAGTATCTGCTTTCATTTCTGCTTTTCCATTTCATGATTTTTAGTCAAAATACATGTGTATCTTACCTTTGACAGGACTGTATACTGCTGTGCAAAATACCACCTGTTAGCAAGTTATACATTTGTGACTCACAGTGGAAATGTTGTTATGTGTGAAAAAAAATAAAACATTATGAAAAAAATTAAATATGATGTTCCTTTGCGTTTCTTCAAATTATAGATTTTTTAGGTTGTTTTTTAAAATGTCCATGATTTTAAAAGCTTGAAAGTAATATTCTTATATAGCTTTCTGTTACTTTGGATTATATATACTACAATGAATATATATTTATTGTTATGTTTCTTCATAGATATTTCATTGATCATAACACAGAAGAAGATAGTTATTTCACCATTGATGCTAGTACTGGGACCATTAAGACTGCCAAGATCTTTGACAGAGAGGAGACACCTTGGTACAACATCACAGTGGCTGCTTCTGAGATAGGTAAATAATTTATTTGGCACATAGTATGAAAAATAAATATTAGAAAGGAAAATAATCACTTTCACATTTTAAGAAAGACTACCTTAATATGTTATGTTCTTTTAAAAACCAGTGGGTTTTTAGCTAGTCTGGATAAAGGAGAGTTTCCTGCGTGTGTGTGGATACTCTAACTCCACAGAACAATTAAACAAAATGCCACATGCCTTTGTGATTTCACCTGTGTAAATTCGTCACATTTTTTTGCATGGGGCAGAAGGCTGCCAATTTACCCAGCAACATTTCTAAGCATTCAGTGTCCTAAAATCAACAGCTTGTCCCATTTGTGTTTCATAGTTCATAGAAGTTAAGACTATATAGAATTGTCTGAGAAATTAATCTTTCCTTCTTGTATCTACTATTAATTTTACTATTTTAATGAATTAGATGCTAAATTTATGGCCATATTAATTTATAATTCATAGATTCCCAGTAGTTTCTGATTATGTCTCTGGCCTTTTAATAGGCAAATTGCCAAATAAAGATGCAATAAATACTTACCTGTGCATTCAATAGCCCTCTAATTTTGATGAATTTCCATTGCCTCAGATAAGCCCTGCAATGATGAAAAAACATCTGGCTGAGTAGTCTGAGGCAAATATTTCTACTTGAGGCAAGGACAGTTTAAAGAACTTTTCAGTTAACCTTTTTATCACAGGGTCTTTATTTTTCCACAGTCAAAGCTTTAAATTTAAAAAAACTCAATAAAGCAAATGAAGAAAGAAAAAATGCCAACTTGGATCAATAGATCCAGTTGTCCTAAGCACTATTCATGATACCATCTTTTAGTGGCAGTGATTTTGATCAAAACTGTGAAATACTTGTATGTATAGTTGTTTTGCTCTTTGTGGTTTCTTTTTTTACGACAAAACACAGGTTTTACCTCAAACAGGTGCCACTGACATTATCGAGCCTGGTCTGTTTCATCTGTTCCATCTCTAGGTTAAAATTTAATCTGTTCTGCTACTATATCACTAGCACATACTACTAAATAAACATCATGAACATATTTCATACACATAACAAATTGTTTCTTATTATTGTACCTACATTCACAACTAAATTGACATTTTGAGCTAAGTACTTTTCCATAGTAAATAATAGGATCTAGAATTTTATGATTAGCTCTTTGAAAAAGTAAACACTAACACTCCCATGTGCTTGCAAGTGTTTTCATATATAGAATGTGCTATTTAAATGCATAATGAAATAAAATATAATTAAAGACTAACCATAAGCAGGTGCATAGTGTTAATTCAAAAAAAGATTTAAAAGCTACATTGGGACGCTGAAAAAAGGAGTAGTCGTGAGTCCTTTTCTTGGAAACCATTGAAATGTAATTATTTTCCAGAATGAAATCTCAATAGCATAAAACTGAAACATAGCATTCTACACATTATTTGTTTCACATAATCAAAAGAGTTCTGGTATATTCATCATGCTGCGAAGAGCATGGAGAAGGAGGATTATGTTTATAACTAAAACAGAATGGAATGAATAATAAAATGTATGTCCTTTTATTCTTTTTTTTTTTTTTCATTTTGACACCGCTTAGAATTTTCTGTTTCAGGTGCAACTTGTTACGGGAAAACAGAGATCTGATTTTTTTGTCCCTTGCACTGTCTTTGTTACTGTTAAAGCTGAGGGTTGGAAATATAAGTAAATCTATGGTTTCAGTTGGAAAAACAATTTGGTTATTAAAAAAGGAAGAGAGAGTAATGAAGAAGAGGTGGATGACAGATGGACAGGCAGCCTAAATGACAGACAGCCTTTTCTTGTGTCTGCATCCTCAGCCATTACGACACTGTTGTTCTCTTCCAAATCCATTGTGAACTTAATAACTGAATTTATGGCGAAGCAAGGAGCATATGCTGTGTATGGCCAAAGCTCTTCCTTAAAGTGCTATCTATCCCATATCTACTGTCTTTTATGGCTTTTGCTTTCAAGTCCAAGCATAAGGTATTGCAGAACTAAGACAAAAGCTGAAATATAGGTCAAAGGCTATCACCAAAGAGTTATTTAGCTGTGGGAGTGGGATTCTTCATATTTATCTGACACTGCAGAAAGCATTTGCAGTTTCTGACACCATTTGCTTAGCCAAGAATACAGCAGAACCTGCAAGGCCCGAAAAGATTGTACTCCTTCAACAGCACGAGGTGCTCTGCAGGTATAAAGTAGTGGTTGTAGTTGGTTTCTTGAAGTGTTTTCCTCTTTTGACTTAGTGCTACGTTTCCTGTTATTAAATGCCCCTGTGATAGAATTCAGTTTCTACCTATCATCCTTTTGGCTACTATTTGTTACTGGCATTATTTTACATAAATGGTATTGGAATCAACATTATATTTCTACCCCCAAATGTATGATATCTTCATGCTCCAGCCTTATTCTTTCTGAACCTTTTTAAGGCATTTACTTTCACTTTTCATCTCAATATGTGATATAGACACTCTGCATTGGTCAAATGTCCTCTCTGAAATCAGAGGAAGCCCTACCACTTTGCTCTGTGAGAGTAATGCTGCTGTAAGAATCAGTGGCTTTTTTTCTGTTTATGCCATTACTTCTTAAAGCACACCATTACTATAAGAATGGATGGTCAATCCTTTTCTTTCTTTAACATTCATTGCTCTTTAACAGTATCATACAGTGAGGATCAGTGGAATTTTGGTGTCCAGAAACATCTACTTTGACTGTTTCAGTACTGGTGCTTCCTGAAATCTCTTTGTGGTATTAGGGAATAAGATTATGAAGTAATACTATGGTTTATGTTCAAAAATCTATGGACTAAATCTGGGGCAGGGGGAAGGAATAGTAGCAGTAATAGTAGTAGTAATATTTTAAAATACATTTTCCCATAGAATTATTAGTATTCAATTGACTTCTTAGAATTCTTTGAAAAAATGTACAGAAGTCTATTTGAAAGAGGGAGAAGATAGAATTTGCTTGACTCTAGTAAAGGTTTTTAAAAAACTCTTTGGCAAGATTAATTAGAATAGGAAAACACAAAGCAAGTGCACAATGTTTTATAACAGATGAAAGACTGATTTAGAGGAAAGAAATACAGTAGTATTACATACAGTAATACTGAAAAAACAGTCAGTTCCTTTGGAAGTGGAAAAAGTTAAGGATGAGCTATTTTAAGGAGTAGTGTAGAATCTGTCAATTAGAATTCATTCTAATGATAGCACTCAATGATAGGAAGTGATTCAAATTCCAAAATTACCTGTCTAGATGATAAGAATTAAGGAAGATTGAGAGAGATTCATGTAAGAACAAGACATATAGAAGAACAGTCTAGATAAATGAAGGGTAAAGTGGATTGAAAATTGTCTGAAATGGCAGGTTCAAAGGGCTGTAACGAGCAGCCCAAAGTGCAGCTGGAGTCCAATCACTAGGAGGTACTCCTGGTGGTTGATACAGGATAAAATACTATTTAATCTCTTCATCAGTGGCCTGGTTGGTGGATCAGAGTGCACTCTCAGCCAGTTTGCAAATGACACAAAACTGGAGTAATGGCTGACACATCAGACTGTCATACTAACAACCAGAAAGATCTCAACAGGCTGAAGAAGTCGGTGAACAGGAAATCTTGTGAAGAGAGATTTAATAACAGGAACAGGAAATCTTGTGAAGAGAGATTTAATAATGGGAAATGCAAAGTCTAGCACTTGGAGAGGAATAATCCTATGCACCAGTTCACATGGAGGGCCATCTGGCAGGTGGGCAGCTTTTGAAAGAGGGATGTGGAAATCCTGGTGGATGAAAGCTGAACATGAGCCAGTGATGTAGCCTTGTGCAAAGGAGGCCAGTGCCATTCTGCACTGTATGAGAAAGCGTGTTGCCAGCAGGCTGAGAGAGGTGATCCTTCCCCTCTATACCGCCCTGGTGAGGCCACACAAGGAATGCTGCCAGATCTGGGCTCCCCAGCACAAAACAGACTGGACATACTGGACTAAGTCCAATGCAGGGGCATGAAATAATTAAGGACTGGAGTATCTCTCATATGAGGAGAGGCTGAAAAAGCTGGGATTCTTCAGCCTGGAGATGTGAAGGCTTAGAAGGAGCTTATCAGTGTGTTTAAATAACTGTTAGCGGGAGTCTAAAAGATGACTAGAGATGACCAACATGAGGAAAGACTCATCTGAATATTATCCAGTAAAATAATAAGAGGCAATGTGCACAAATTGAAGTACAGAAAATTCAATTTCAACCAAATAAGGAAAATGGTTTTACTGTGGGATTGATCAAAAATTGGGACAGGTCACATTTAGAGGTTGTGGATTCTCTGTCTTGGAGATACTCAAAACCCAACTGGACATGGCCCAGACTAATGTACCCTAGTAGATCCAGCTTTGAGCAAGTTAGACTTGCAGATCTATGGAGTCACCTTCAAAATCAATGATTCTGTGATTTTTTGATACTGGCAACTGTGTTTTGAGTGTGGAGAAGAAAATGAAAGAAGAAAACAGAGCAAACCAGTTTCTAGATATGTTTTTCAGATGATGTTAACATCAAAAGATTACTGGAGTTCATGAAATACTCAACATTTAGATGGATAATAACTGTGTTTCTAATTAGAAATGTGATTTTTTTGAAAGCAAGATAAGTGCTTATATTTCAAAGATTTTAAAGGTACTTTCTACTAGGAAGTTTTCGCATATTTCTCTTACCCAGCTGGTTATCATATCAGTGTGTAGAATCGATTGCTAAGTTTACTAGATAGATCATCAGTAGTTTGGGGATGGAGTTGTGGTGCTCCTGAGTGTCTCCAAAATGCTCTGAAGTTGTTTGAAAATGGAAACTCAGGCAATTTTCCACTATTTGCGTAAAGGACCAACTTCAATATAATGGGTGCAAAAACCTGTGTTTGCAGGGTCAATACAGAGTTCCTAATTTCTAAAGCTGTGGCAAGGCTGTATAGAACAGGAGAGTTGAAATAATGGTGTTCCTGCCAGGTTCTATCAGATCCCCCAGACATAACAAAAACCTTTCAAGAGGCAGCAAAAAACCACCACATGAAGGATACTGTATATACAGAGCTTTGATACTGTAATGGATTAGAAATCAAAATACTGGAGAGACATCATTATGCAGTTGACTTTACAGAAAAAAACCCAGAAATCTCCAAGGAATTAGACAAAATCAGATATTGGAAAAAAACCCTCAACCAAACAAATACTTTTGTTTCTGTTTATACATCTGTATTTTATTTGCTATACATATTCCTTATATGAACTTCAGGGGAAAAAATACTGAAGTGTTGGGTTAGAGTCTTACTTCATTGACAAAATATGCAATACCCTGTGTGCTATGGAAAGGACACTGTGAAAATCCAGTCATTGCAAAAAGCTACTCAAAGAAATAACTTTCAGACATATTTTGATAGAGTGACAACAAACCCTGTTCAGAATTAAAATATGTGAAAAGGCAGGATAGCTCACAAGAATAAAAGTTTGGAACAGTTATTTTACAAGAATTAGAGTACAAAACATTAAAGTGCCTTTTTTAATTATAACATAAGTAGTTTTTTAATAAGTCTTGGTAAAAAACAATACCAGAAAGATACATTACATAATTCAGAGGAAAACAGGATTCACAGAGACAAATAATAATTTGCAGCAGTGAAATATAAAACCCCTTGAGATGTTGAAAAAAAAAAAGTCCTATAATTACATCAAATAAAGAGATAAAGTGTATTGTTATAGTGAGGTGTGGTTATATCTGTTCCTTGGAATCACAGGGATATTGCTACTCATATTACCGTCATTAAACAGCAAGTTATGAGAAGAATTTGACAGTTCTTTTTCACATTTATGGTTGCAGAAAAGACATTACTAAGATTTTGGTAGAATATTAAAATATATTACTCCTGATAGCACTACATGAGGCTGTCATATGGAGAAGGGTAACTGAAGCTAGAGGGGAGATATAAAGTATACACAGTATTTCTGTTAATGCTATTAAGAGGAATGCTGAATTATTTTATAAAAAGTGAAATGAAAAGACAAAAATAAACAATTCATTTCCATTTATTTTGATACACATGAAAGAAATATATGCCATGCCTGAAGGAAGTAAGTCTTTGGAGGAATAGCTTCCTGGCATAGAGCATAAAAAGAAAAGAACAAGATTTTGTGACAATTTATTTTCTCATTTTAAGTTTTTCCGCATAACCAAGAATAACTCTAATAGCTTGTGTCAAGTAATTAGTTTTTAGAAAATGTTTCCTTTACAATATCCTTAATAAAGTAATCTAAATCAGAACAAAATGCTGCTGCAGTTTTATAATCTCCTAGCACTTTGTATCTGGTGT
The DNA here is from genome assembly GCA_013397015.1 of Myiagra hebetior. Taxonomy (NCBI): domain Eukaryota; kingdom Metazoa; phylum Chordata; class Aves; order Passeriformes; family Monarchidae; genus Myiagra; species Myiagra hebetior. The sequence goes on from VWZQ01000644.1 coordinate 288,197, forward strand.
ACAGCAGGATGATTGTTTAATACCAGTGAGTTTGTTGCAGGATTTATGTCTCAGTTTTTCTTTGAAGTGAATTTTTTTTACAATAAATACAAACTGATTTCAGTCTCAGTTTTTTCTTCAAACCTAGCGATTTTCGTAGCAATAGAGAATAGACTTAAACAATGAAAGTCACTACATTTTTTTAAAAATATCATTAGAAGGAAATATTGTCTTTTGCATTGTTTTGCTATATTTATAGTTATCTCTATATGTACATTACAGTAACAGAAATAAAATTGTTATCATAAACCCTGCCTTCACCAAGGAAAAAAAATCACGTTCATTCTTCATCTTTGACCTCACTTGCATTCTGCCTGATAGCTCGGTTTCAGAGTTTTGGTATTGGGAACATTTACTTTATTTTTCCAAGAAACAGAATCTGCCACAAAAGTTTTTCCCTAAATCTAAAACAGGTTAAAGTAGATTGTAAAAACAAAACTACAGGGTCTGAATTTTGAGACTGTATTGGTCATGGTGTAGTGATGACCTGGATATCTTCTATCTTTTATTGGTGACAGCTGGACACAGTACTGGTACCCTGTCCAAACTTACCAATGATACACAGTTCACTTTCAGCCTTGGCAAGCTGCCTACTAATGCATGACAAAAATATGAATTTATAGCATCATAGAATCATTAAGGTTGGGAAAGACTTCTAGGATCATTGAATCCAACCATTTAGCCTGGAGAAAAGGAGGCTCAGGGAACATGTTATTGCTCTCTACCACCGCCTGAGAGGAGGTTGCAGCAAGGTGGGGGTTGGCCTCTTCTACCAAGTAACAAGTGAGGAGAGGACAAGAGGAAATGGTTTAAAGTCTTACCAGGGGAGATCTTATCTTGATATTAGGAAAAATTCCTTCATTGACAGGGTGGTCAGGCATTGGAACAAGCTGCCCAGAGAAGTGGTGTAATAACAGTGCCTGCAAGCGTTCAAAAATCATGTGTAGCAGCATCTACTGTTTTTTAAAATGTGCTTATCAATGCAATAAGGAAAGCCTACAAAAAAGGTATTTAAAAAATCCAAAAGTTGTTGAAAGGCAGTTAGGTCTCCATCCCATTCAAGAAATGATGCTTCTAATCCAGTTTCAATGCTTATTCCCTGTTTATATTGGTTTAGCCATTGGCTTCTAGGCATGCTGGATTTTCTTCTGTTTCTTTGGGAAAAGCTACGATGAAGATACTCCTACATTATCATCTGAAACTGGGGTAGGGTATAGCTCTTCCTAGCTACCAAGGTGGGGCCCCAGAGAAGGGATAGAACTTGGAATCATACGGCATTTATTTCCCTGTGTGAAGCTTTGTGACAGAAATCTGAAAATGGACATTTCCAGCCACAGAACTGGTATATTTTGTGGTGACCTGTTCTAATCAGGCAGTCAACACTAACATCGTCTGTGAGAATTTTGCTTGCATTAAGGCAAGAGGGAGTTTCCATCTTGAAAGCTCTACATGTTTTCGGTCTTGTGCAGTGCCACGATTATTACTATTGCTTCTGTAGCTGCTGCTGCTGGTATCACTACTACTGTGATCCAAGAGAATTGAGCAGCACCTTTAGCTTTGTGTTCATCGGTCAAAAGTTAAATTTTGCTGCAAGAAAAAAATAAAACATTTGCAATCCAACTTCAGATAACATTACTTAGAGATACCCACTTCCTTAGAAAAAAGCAGACTGGAACATTACACTTATTCCTAGATTCTGCATAATTTTTTCCTTGCCAGAAAATTTAGTTTATCACATATACACCATCCTGAATTAAATCCAGTATTTCATTAATATTGCCACTCTCATTTGCGTATTGGACATTCTTTCCTCACTTTAGCTTTGTTTCAGTAGTATATTTTATTCTTACTAGATCTATGTTTATTCTTCTAATATGTTAAAACTAATCTTTATTAAAGAAGTGTGATGAATGCTTTGTACTTCTCTTTAAAATGTAACAGTATAGAGAGCTAGTTGAATTTCCTAAGTTTTGGTCTACATTGTAAGGTCTTGAAAAGATGCCAAAATGGGCTTATACAGTAAAAGTTATGAACAAGTCTACAGTTAGCTACCTGTCTAACTTCAAAAAAAGAGTTGAAAAAACCAAGAAAACAAACCAAGAAAAAAGCAAATAAACAAACCCACAAAAGATTGTTGATGTCAGGACTTCTATTCTGAAAGCCATTCAGGAAGAATTTTTTTTCATAAAGCCTTTGGGAATTTTGTTAGTGTGAAAAGGAAGTCTCAGACATCAGTCACTGTATTAAAAATCTTTCTTCTTAAATGGGGGTTTTAAAGTTTGCCCACAGAAACTAATCAAAGAGAAGATTCAAGGCTTCACATAGGCTGTTAATTGGGTGTTCTGTAAATTTATAGTGGACTTGCCAATAGAGGATCTGATAATGCAATTGATTCAGTTTACAGATGTTTAGTATTCTGGAAAAAGAACTGTTTATTCTGGGAAAAGTCTCAAGCATAGGAAAGCAAGTCTCTAGCATAGGTGAATCAGAGCAATGTTTCTGCTTCAGTTACCCCTTAAAACAGAGCATTCACTTTGAAAAATCTGCTCTTGAGGCATAATGCTAATGGGACACAGAATATTTTTGTAATGCGCAGGCCTGAAATGTATGTCAGCACTGATTATCTTAAAACTGGAAATCTGCCAAACTGCTTCAAGAAATTTGTCTAATTAAGAAAAATGTACTATTAAAAGTGCCAGTTATTAGATTGGTTTTGAGATTGCAGTTGAATTGTATTCTTGAAAAAGATTGGAGTTTATGTTAGTTCTCAAAATCAAAACTTAGGAAATAACATTGTATTTCCTTCAATTCCTTCTCATTCTCTTCCCCCATTATAAACTCTTCTGTCGCCTTGCATGCAGATCTATGCTCTATGCACACTCTTCAAGACTGTTTTGGTAAGTTGTGTTAATACTGTACCTATTAGCATTTTTTAGTGAGTAGCCTGTCAGTATGGAAATTTTCCTGCAAATGTCAGTGATCCCATGAGGTACCAGCTTCCAGAGAGTTACTAATATTACTGTGTGCATAAAGAGCACTTTCGAACTGATGAGGTATTTATAAATTCTTTGCACTTCAAAACAGCTGCAAAAGAAATAAAGGTAAACTTTCTGAATCTCCATAAACCCTCTATGTAAAACTACTGCAAATCTAACTTACTCGAGTAAGAGTGGTCTGGGCAGTAGTGACAGGCATACAAGAGGACACATTCAAGGTGGGGCAAAGAGGTCTGCAACACTGTACTGAAACAAAAGTATTTAACTCTTTTTGTCACCCATTGGACTAAAAAGTTTGATTTTTCCTTCTCCAGTAACTATTCCAAACATGCCAGGCCTACAGAGCAGTCCTTTATCTGTGGTACCCTCTGCCCTGTGCTCTCCCTGCTTTTTTGCTCCCTTCCTCTTAGATACATTATGCCCCCTTATACCTTTGAAGATGACCCTGCTTTGAGCTGGAAACTGGACTAGTGACCTCCCTTCAACTAAGATTTTTCAGTGATCCTATGATTATATGATAATCCCGACTTCTGTTGCCTTCTTGCTAAAGCTCTTCCAGGTTTTCTATAGTATTAAGATCTTAAAATTCTTCATTATCATTTATGAATCCCCTCCCAAATGGATTTATTCATCTTTAACTCTTTACAGTGATCTCTGCCTTCCATCTCCTTGCTATGATTTATGTACTCTCCCTTTATGTGTATGGTGTCCTTGCTTTAATTTATACCACTTACTAGTTCTCATACGTCACAAATCATATTCAAGAACCTCCCCAACAAAGCCTTAAAACAAAAGTTTCTTTGAGCCATAGATATTATGTTCTGTAATTGTAATTAGAGGATTTTTGTAATTTAATTGTCTGATTATGTTGACAGAGGAAGTTACCTAAATGAGTTGTAAGCTATATTTAAGTGAGCAGTAAGAAATTTTAAATCTCTACTGCTTGTGGTGTTCTACACAATCTGTTGACCTACATCCAGGAAAGGAACAAACATCTTTTTGTATTAATACTCATACTGCAAGTGTTCTCCTGGAGAGAAGATTGCTTCCTTCAGAAATAACAGCAAAGGTAGAAAAATGTTTCCCTTCTCCCAAATACTTAGTGGAAGTCAAGTGTCATTCTTCCTCACCTTCACTTCATATATCCCTAGCATTTTAACTTTCCTCAGAGTTTTCCACTAAAGGTGTGGAATAGGAATAGCAGTAGAAAGCCTCCGTCTTGCTTAAACACAGCTAAGATAGTCCAGTTTAGTCCCTTAGTTCACCTGTTACAAAGATATTCACAGGTTCAGCATAAAGCTGAAAATAACAACCCTCAGGGAAAATTGCAGCAAGAAAATGGAATTTGAAAGTCTATAAATGTGTTCTGAACTTCTTTTAACTTCTAATACTAATGGTAGTTGGGAATAGCATTCCTCTCTTAGTTAATTCTTCCTTTTCTCTTGAGCTTTTTATCTCCTTTCTATTCACATTTTATGGGGATGGTTGACTAAGTGAATTAAAATCATCATATGAACATACACATATTAGTTAGAAATAAAATGTGAAAAATCTGAGGGAAATTCTAAGACCTGGATGCTTTGGCTAGTATCCCATGTGAAAACCAAGAAGGAGAGATCTCTCCATTTGTCAAATAAAGTCCAACATTTTCAAATATTCTTTCATTGTAGTGTACATCACTGGTGGCTTTTAAGCTAAGTATGTGTCTAATCAATGTTTTCCAGAATTCTGAGCAGAGATCATTAAAGGTGTGATGAGTGCAAGGCATTTTACAAATGACCCTTTTTAACAGAAACATGGTAGGGATTCATTACAAACAAAATAACCATGGTGAATGAAGTTTGGACTACTAATGTTTTTTTTTTTTTCTCTTTTTCTTTTCATGAATACACAAAGGGACATGAACTTTTGGAATGTCAATCTATAATACCCCATTCTTCCATTACATTGCATTTGAAACATTGACTTTAATGTCTTCTACTGATAGTCTCATTTACTTGGTGAATGTAAGATAAAGTTTGTCATCTAACTGATTGATACTGGTATGAACTCCAGAAGCCATATATTAATTAATTATAAAAAGTTTAAATACATAATTCTTTCAACAAAATAAAATTACCATAGTATTTAGAAGTAAGAACAAGGGTGTTATGGATTCAAAAGAATTGTGGGGCTTTTTTCCATTTTATCATGGAAAGTGTATTCTTGTTGAAAGGATTCTACTTATTGTGCATTTTTGAGGGTGTAACCTTTCTGAGTGTGAGCTCTCACGAAAGTACAGATCACAGCCTAAGGCATTGTTACTTAAACATTGTTTTCTTCCTGCAAAAGCCAGACTCACTTCTGCTAAACTAATTTTCTTTTCTTCTGCTAAAGCCACACTCATTAATTACTATGTGAAATACCATAGTAACTTGTGAGAAACCTGAACTCAAGCTTGGAAACGGTTAATATGTACTTATGCATTCATATTTTATTATTATAGTTGCATTTTATTTTCTAAACTCTTTAAGGAACTGTGAAAAAGAAAAATGCTTTAATATTTTTTGTATTAGATTTAATTCAATACTGTAATGACGCTTTAACATTCATTACCAGGCAATTAATCATTTCTTAGCATACAGTATGACAGTGTAAGTCCAGCAGCTTCCTCCCACTTTATTTCCAAAATAACTTGTATTTGATATAAGTGACTTCAGACTCATACAATACTTTCCACTCTTTTTAATTGCTATTTTTTCAAAACAGTTAATGAAGCACAACAAACATCTTTTAGTATGTTGTTACCTAAATTTCTGTAGCTGCATCCAGTTTTCATCTAGTCATTGTGTTAATAAACCACTTTTAATTTGAGGATGACATACAATATTGAGTATTTTAAAAGGCTTAATACCATCCTGTGTGTTTTGCAGACAATCCTAGGCTAGTGAGCCACGTTCCAGTTGGTGTTAGAATCCTGGATGTCAATGACAATCCTCCAGAGCTTGCCAGAGATTATGATATAGTCGTCTGTGAAAACACAAAGCCTGGTCAGGTAACTCTCACAGCTATATTTCTCCCAGTGTTAACAGTTACTTTTTTAATTATATATATGTCAGAAGTTTGGAACATGTCATAATTCTTTCTGATTTCATTTTAGCATTTTGCATTTGATTGAAATTTTAACTGTATTAAGCAGAAACGAGAAAATTTTGGCATTTGTTCAATATCTCTTTCTTGCTGCTGTTGCTGCAAAAAAAAATACTCAAACTATCTTCTGTAAAGACAGGTAAAACTTTAATCCTGTCAGATAAGGGAAAGAATTTGACAAGCTGCTATCCTGAACAAAGTGAATGAAGCAGATTTAACATCTCTCATCTGAGTGCCACATAGTAGCAATGCTTCAAATACTGAAATGGCTGGTGAGCATGGCTCACATCCTCGCTCTTTGCATGCTGGTTACCCTTGCCATTACATGAAAGATCTTGAATGTGTTTTTCACAACTATGAGCATGGGGAGGGCCAGAACTGAGACCGAATAGCTGAATCATATTCCAGCCACTGCTCCTCTGATTGATGCACTTCATTGCAGTCCAGGGTTTGACAAGTTTGACAAGTGCTTTTGCTTTTCTGCATAGATTGAGTTTCTACCCACAACACTATGCTTGTTTTGCATTATTGCACATGTTGTATGTTTCAATTATGAGCTCATATCTTTCCTGAGGAATATATTACTAGTAATAACATTATTTTCATCAAATCCTTGAAAGCAGTGTACACAAATGCATAGTGACATATTTCTGTTTTAAAGCTGAGACTATAAAAATGCCATACTTCGTCTGACTATAGCCTGATCAAAGTTGTCTTCACTCTAACAGTAGCCAAAAGCTGGCACCTGAAGGACAGTATAAGAACATGGCAAGTGTGTATGATACTTACCACAAATACTTCCCTGGTATCAGATCATTTGCAGGTCATTTCCTGATCCAAATGTGGTTTGTGTGTTTTCAATAATCCTGTAATAACCATCTCATATGAGCCTAACTTTTCCTATAACAAACATAAATTTTTGATATCTGCTACCTCATTCACCAAGGAATTTTGCATTTTAATTGCATGCTTCAAGAAGACCTAACTTTTTTAGTTTTAATCTTTCCATACTGCCTTCAATTTATATTTACCAGTTCTCTTGGGAGATAAAGAGGAAGTGCAGCTGATCCGTATTTATTATTGCTGTGACATGCATGAAACTCTAGCACATTGTCGCTTAGCTGTCTCTTGTCCAGAATGAGTCAATCCTACTTAACTGGGGCAATCCATGATAAAGCCCTTCTAGACTTTTGATCATTCATCTTTTACTCCTTTAAACTTTCTCCAATTCCTCTCTATTCACCTTGAGATAGAAACAAGATCAAGATGCAGGTATCAGTGAAACTTAATACCTCTTATTAAATGCTTATTAAAGTAAAAATAATGTTCTGAAAACCTCAAATAAGGCAGATATAGAAGAATTAGGATTTTTTTAATAACTAATGTAAAATAAATCTCTTTTAATTGCAATTGCTTTCAACCTTTTCTTATATTTTTTAAATTACATAATTTAACAATAAATGTTAATTTTTTATAGCCAATGATAAAGCATGCAGTGAAGCTTTCTCAGAAATGTTCTTTGCTCAATATATCTCAGAAATGTTCCTTGTGAGTAGCTCATGTTTCATAGAAAAGTTTTAATTCTCCAATTGTAGTTTTACAAATGATAATTTATTAGTGAGTACTTTAAGGGATACAATAGCATTGGCTCACTATTTGGATCAGCCTTGTATTTTGACCTGAGCTACTGTTGCAAGTGTGAATGACTCCTGACCTTGGCAACACTGCAGTTTAACACCCAAGATTAATGCTACCATGAGGGACTCTGCAAGTAGTGGTTTAATGCCAAAGGCTGGACCAGATTGATGTTGTATTCTTCAACTAACAGGACTCCTTTACGTATTTGTAATGAGCTTTTTTTATTTGCATTTCACAACAAGGTTTCAGAAAAAATGTAACACTAAGCAAAATCCAAAACAAAGCACGAAAGTACATGTCTTTTTCTCAGATGTTACCATCTAGTCTAAGCACAGAAAAAAGTAAGACTGTTCAGCAAATATTAGGGAGGGGCAAATAAACATTGCAGAACAAGTGTTCTGTATGCTAAAAAGTTCCCAATTAGATGTTTCTGAATCACTGAAAAGACAGTATAACTTTGAATTATCCATTATCCTGTGACAATGTTTCATAGTATTTATCTCTAAAGAACAAATTCTGTACTGCTGGGGACATCTGCTTGACTTGGGCTTCCAGGTTGCACTGTCCTGTAACATTAATTATTTCTTTCCTCAGCACATCCATTTTGAAATTATTATGTGTGAGATAAACTAGCCAGTAGATCGTCATTGGAAGTCTTTTGTTATTGCTTGTTTGTTATCAGAAGACCTCCTATGGAGTGAAATCACAGTATCATCTAATTGCAGAGCCTGTCTCCTACTTCTTTTTCCCTCCACTGCTTTACTTTTTGCACTAAAAAAAAAAAGAGCTTCAAGTGCTTAATGCTTAGGCCTTAAGATTAATTGACCAACCCTAAGGCATGTCAAAAAGAAAATGCTTGTGAGGAGACAATAATTTCCATGCTGAAGTGGCAGCTTTAGTAGCTTCGTAATCATATAGTTGAGAAGATAGACTAAGTATCTACAATAGATTCCAAGTGAAGTTTGGTTGATATTACATATTAAAGTAGATAAAGTAGCTGTGATTTGATCTTAGATGACATCCAGACTTGGAGGATACTGACTACTCGACATATGCTGATTTTGTGAATGATTGTGAAATTTAGCCAATGAAGGACAATGACATTTTGCCATCTTCCACAAATGAAATCAATGTTAGCTGGCAAGGAATGCTCTACTATGTATTTGTCATGTGTATATTTGCTTGTTTATTGATTCAGTTCTAAAAAGATTCTGAATAGAATTTAGCACCTGCTCTCTGTCCTCTTCAATTAATTCTCCTCAGTTCTTGAAATTCTCTTTTCTCGTTATGTCTCCCCTTTAAAAGAATAGCATGACCCTTGAGTTTCCTCCTATCAGTGTTGTCAACTGGGCTTTACTGAAGCTGAGGTTATGTGTCTACATTTTTATGGCTTTGCAAGGTACATGTTAATGTCTGCTAATAGGCTATTAAGTACTTGGTCAATTAATTAGGAAAGGGTTAATAGTACATTTGGGTTTCAAGATGACACATACCTTTGTTCTTACCGCTGAATGAATGTCTTAGAAGTCTTTTCTGAAAATGTGCGAACTTTCTGTTTAAAAACAGGTCTCTGAAAATGCTTTGACCTGCCCTAGTAAACATACAATGTTTATTTTTGATGTGAAAAAACATAACTTCTATACCATGTAGTGCTATACTTTTCACATACATTCATGAATTCAGGTAGTACTTGAATTTCTGTGTGTGAATCCGGGAATATAGACAGTATATTTTGAGTTAAAAGGTTAGTCTTAAAACCAAATAATTTTTATACTAGTCATGTGTCACTGAGGCCTTGATCAAAGGTATTTTTGTTGCAAAATGGCATGCTCTTGAAGCAGCGTTCTGTAAAATGTCACTGAATGTTTTATGTAGCATAGGGCAACAGGATGAAAATTTATCCACCAGGCTGTCAAATAAAAGCTGAAGCTGCACGGCAAATTGACTTATATTTCACTGAGAAACAACACTGAGGATTTACAAAAAAATATTTAATAAAAAAACCTCTTTTTCTTATCTGAAGTTTTTACAGATGTGTATGGCATTTAACAGTACTTTTAGTACTTGAACAGTAACAGAAATAGATTCTTTTTAACATATTCTATCACCCCTTTTTTTGTCTTGCTGTGTCACATACCATTTCAACATTATGAACTAGATATATATCGCTAAAAAAATCTTATATTTCTGCTTTTACATGGTTGTTTTGCTAACAGTTGTGCCACCTTTGCAAAATTCAGTGGTGAGAAATGAGCTTTTGCCAAAATTTTCAGCCAATATTGCCATGACTTCAGTAAAAGTCATATGCATGGTTATAGATATTTCAAATTGTTTCAGATTGATCTTACTCTGCTCTACTTCAGCAAAAAAGTACTAAGACATACTTGTAAAATATTCTTGGCAATCATCATAAGTATTGTTAATCGTCTCAGATGTGTATAGTCAATGCCATATACTTTATTGTATACAGTAAGTGGAATAAGCATTATACCCTATTGAGACATCATGGCTTAACCCCAGCTGGCAACTCATCCCCATGCAGCCACTTGCTCACTCCCCCACCAGTGGGATAGGGAAGAGAATCAGGAAAGTAAAAGTGAGAGAACTTGTGGGTTGAGATAAAGACAGTGTAATCGTATAGCCAAAGCTGCACATGCGAGGAAAGAAAAGCAAGGAAATCACCACTCACAGGCAGGCAGGTGTTCAGCCATCTCCAGGAGAGCAGGGCAACAACACATATAGCAACGTTGACTCTGGAAGACAAGCACCATCACTCCAAACGTCCCCTCCTTCATTCTTCTTCCCCCAGCTTTACAAGTGTACATGACATGATACAGTATGGAAAATCTTTTTGGTCACTTGGGGTCAGCTGATCTGGCTGTGTCCCCTCACAACTTTCCCTGCACCTGCACCCCCTCGCTGGTGGGGCAGTACACAAAACAGAAAAGACCTTGACACTGTGCAAGCCCTGCTCAGCAATGACAGAAACATCTCTGTGTTACCAACACTTTTTCCAGCACAAATCAAAACCACAGCCCCATAACAGCTACAGTGAAGAAAATTGACTCTACCCCAGCCCAAAGCAGAACATGGTTTAAAAAAATATTTGTTTTGCTTCTCTTATGTGAAAGGAGGTAGAGAACTGTGTGCTGTCTTTCAGTTTTAAAACAGACCAAACCAACAGAGTCTGCACTGTTTATATTTCAGGTTCAGTCCAGACAGACTATAGCTGAACACTAAACAGAAAAATTCTTATGAAAAGAGCATTTTCCCTCCCCCTTTTATGCTTCCCTCAGGGTATCTATCAGGTCTGAGCCGCAGTCTGTGTGGGCTTCACTGCCTATATCACAAGAACAACTTTTATTGGATTCCACTTTAGCACTTGAGTTTCAAGACCCAGCATGAAAATGAAAGCAGAGGTAGAAATACTGTTTGGTCCCACATTCCAAGAGCTTAGATCAATTTTAGTTGAAAGTAAGTTTAAAAAACCACCAGGGCTTTCGAAGGCAAAGGTCCTACCTTTCAAAAATACCTCTCTCATATATGGTTGCTACATCCAGTTCTGTTCCTTTTTGGGCAAGCTAGATTAAAGCCAGGAGTGGCTGCTGTTCTTCCTGTTCTGTTCTCTGGCACATTAAAACTGATTCTGCACAGGAATTTTTAGCAGAAATATGGTAATATATACCTGCTATTTTAGTTAATTATTTTTCCTTACCAATATTGCAGTACATCTAATAATCAGGACAGCAATCAGATGACACTTCACATAGACCATCCTGGTTCAGCTTGTCTATTGCCTCCATAAAACCAGACATTTAGCTAAAACTGTAATTCAGGAAGTCAGCAGGATGCAATGCAGATGGTGATAATCTCTATACCGGGTCCTGACTGTATCAAAACATCAGAAAGTACAGATCCTTTAGATGGTTTTACCTGGCTCTGAAGTGTTGTTCCTAAAATATTTCTTGCTACAGCAATCGAGTTAATGACACAGTAATTTCATCTGTTGAATTCAACAGCAGTCAAGTAGAAAATTAAAATAAGGTAAACTTGAGCGTCCTGCTGAGGTCGGGTACTATATGGGTCAAGTTCAAATTTCAACACACTCACTCTTAATTTTTATTTCAGGTAATTCAGACTATCACTGCTACTGACAAAGATAACTCTGCAAATGGTGCAAGATTCCATTTTTCTCTTGATGAAGGGCTTTCTTTGAATCCCAACTTTACTCTAAGGAACAATGAAGGTAAATCAAATACATAAACCTCAAAGAAATGGGCTTCTGTTTTGTGTGGGATGTCTCAATTGAAGAGAACAATTTCCTTGCTTTTCCTGACAGAAAGGGAAAACTGTAATATGTCGTTGCTGAGCATTTGGATATCAAGAACATGTGTACACAGTATATTGTAAACTCTGAATAATCAGATATTTCATTTTGGATTTATATTCTGTTTCATTTTAGCATTTATAATTCATACGTTCAGGAATGGTTTTGAGAAGACGATTAATGAAAAATATGTAAATTTTGCCTACTTTTAGGAAAATAGCACTGACTGGGTACTATCAAGGTTATTGACAATTATTGCTAAAAGAAGAAAAAAAAAATTAAGAGGCATAAAAATTGGAATTCGTGCTTACTTTTACAGATGTGACACCAAGAGCAGGTCCTTCTGTGGTTCCTGGATGATAGTCTTTTGCTTCATGCCATTCCTAAGAAAGTGTGCCTGAAAATTGCATATTCATAACAAATAGGCCCAGAAGGAAAACATCTCTCTAAGTCTCCCAACCAAGTGTTTCTGAACATTTCTTGAGTGAAAAAACTGTCGAACCTTTCCAAAACCCAAACCTAAATCAGCCTTGCTCTTGGTCAAGTATTATCTTGTGGTCTCCAATTTGCAACCTGATGAAAATAAGAGTAAACCTTAAATGTTTGTCTAAATTTTCCTCTTGGAATTTTGTTTATGTGCATGTTGTGGGGTTTTCTTTTTATGCCTGTGTGGAGGTGTGTGGGATTNATTTTAATATATTAAATATATTAAATATTAATATATTAAAAATTTTCCCTAAGTGAGACTCCAGCACTTTGCCAGATTAATACATCATCCCACTCAGATTGTGATGGAACTTTATAGCATAGGCCAGACTGTTGTTCTTGAAATGAAGAAGGTGTACCATTATGCATTTTTGTATTTTAGTTTATGTTTCCAGCAAACTCATTTAGTATTGGACTGTGATCTCATGCCAAAGACCACAGGTATTGCTATCTCTCTGGCTCTGCAGCTTCTGTGCNGCTACAGCAATCGAGTTAATGACACAGTAATTTCATCTGTTGAATTCAACAGCAGTCAAGTAGAAAATTAAAATAAGGTAAACTTGAGCGTCCTGCTGAGGTCGGGTACTATATGGGTCAAGTTCAAATTTCAACACACTCACTCTTAATTTTTATTTCAGGTAATTCAGACTATCACTGCTACTGACAAAGATAACTCTGCAAATGGTGCAAGATTCCATTTTTCTCTTGATGAAGGGCTTTCTTTGAATCCCAACTTTACTCTAAGGAACAATGAAGGTAAATCAAATACATAAACCTCAAAGAAATGGGCTTCTGTTTTGTGTGGGATGTCTCAATTGAAGAGAACAATTTCCTTGCTTTTCCTGACAGAAAGGGAAAACTGTAATATGTCATTGCTGAGCATTTGGATATCAAGAACATGTGTACACAGTATATTGTAAACTCTGAATAATCAGATATTTCATTTTGGATTTATATTCTGTTTCATTTTAGCATTTATAATTCATACGTTCAGGAATGGTTTTGAGAAGACGATTAATGAAAAATATGTAAATTTTGCCTACTTTTAGGAAAATAGCACTGACTGGGTACTATCAAGGTTATTGACAATTATTGCTAAAAGAAGAAAAAAAAAATTAAGAGGCATAAAAATTGGAATTCGTGCTTACTTTTACAGATGTGACACCAAGAGCAGGTCCTTCTGTGGTTCCTGGATGATAGTCTTTTGCTTCATGCCATTCCTAAGAAAGTGTGCCTGAAAATTGCATATTCATAACAAATAGGCCCAGAAGGAAAACATCTCTCTAAGTCTCCCAACCAAGTGTTTCTGAACATTTCTTGAGTGAAAAAACTGTCGAACCTTTCCAAAACCCAAACCTAAATCAGCCTTGCTCTTGGTCAAGTATTATCTTGTGGTCTCCAATTTGCAACCTGATGAAAATAAGAGTAAACCTTAAATGTTTGTCTAAATTTTCCTCTTGGAATTTTGTTTATGTGCATGTTGTGGGGTTTTCTTTTTATGCCTGTGTGGAGGTGTGTGGGATTTGCTTTATTTTACAGTTATATATTTGTAGTACTGCTGCGGAATGCATTCTGAGATCTAGTCCTCTGTAATGTATTAACTCCATCACTGGAGTTTTGTACATAAAGTGATATTGAAACAATTCTTTACAGACATTTTATCTGTTTGTAAAATCAATCAGGGAAGGAGATTGTATAATCTTCCTAAAGAATCTGTTTCAAAGTTTAACTATACTTACAGCAGAAAAATCATGCTTCGACTACGTTAATGGATTTTATATTCTATTTCCAAAGGAGATCAATAAATATATATCAATATTAATAAATAACCATAAAATTGAACAGCTAATTAATATATTAAATATTTAAATANCAGATTTCCACACGAGCAGTTTATTGCTTCCACACTGTGAAGGGTTCTAGAAGAAAAGGCCCAAGATCAATCCAGGGTCTAGGTTTAAGTACGGGAGTGGAGGGGGCATCAGAGACCAATAGGGAAACTCTGGGGGAATGGCAAGGGGCAAAGGCCAATGGGGAGAATGGGGAGGGGAGAACCTTTTAAGGCATGGGACATAAAAGGTAACAAGGAGGTGGAGGGGCCATGGGCCAACCAGGGAAGCAGAACTGGGGTAGATTACCTTAACAGAACAAAGCATTCAGGGAGGGGCTTCTTTTCTCACCGTGACCTAGGCAGGACTCTCTGGTACTAGGAATTGTCTTACCAGAGCTCTTTATGTTCCTTGTAGCACAGGCTAGTCAGCCACCACATATAGGAATGGTCATTTCAACACAAAATGCTTATCTCAAAAAGTGTTTTTGAACAGCACTACTAAAACTGTGGCAACAAAGTAGATACGGTTTTGAACTTATTTAAATCTGGATCAGTATTGCGTGTTTGTTATTACATAAGTTATTGGACTACACAAATTTATAAGAGGGCACAGACTTCTAATAAGCTTCTGATACAGCAATTTCATGCTTTGGATAGAAATATTTAGCTTTGGATAGAAGCACTTGCTGCTTTCTTGTGACTTCCCCAAAATCAACAAGCAGTGACTTAGCAATCAACAGCTGAAATCAGTGTTTGGACTATCCTAGATTGAATTTTATGGGGGGAAGTAGATGAAAGAACTGAAAAAGGTGTCTTTTAAGGTAAAAGCCTATTGTGCATTGTATTTTTATTTCACCTAAATAAGTACAAAAGTATGCATTTCCTATAGCATCTTGCATAAAACTTCCTACACATACAGAGACTCCAATAATGCAACTTCCAAACCAGCCATATAATTAACAAAATGACTGCTTAACTCAAATCATAACAAGAAATTTATCTTAAAAACAAATGCATAGTCATGATTTTGCTCGTTACAATACACTTTTACTATATTGTTTAAACACTGTCCTTTATTGGGACCTTTTCTTTGTGACACAATCTCTACATAAAATATCAGTGACAAACCTATGAAGTACATGCACAATATGCAGTTATCTAGCATTTACAACCATCATATTTCTCGTCTATTTCTATTCAGAAACAGATATTCTGCTGCTTTCTATTCTAGGAAATAGCTGAAAGAAGGTGGGCAGAAAAGTCTTTTCTTACGTCTGTGACAAGTTTGCACTTTTGAAAACTCATGTTTTTGAGCATCAGGTGTTAAAAATAAACTGAATGTTCTTAACAGAAGATAGATGCTATTTTTACACCTGGATTTCTGAATTCTATAAAGGCTGGCAATCTTGGAGGGTTTTATTTCTTTGTTTGTTATGTTATGTTATATTTTTAAAGAAAAAACTGACAAAAATTGCCTAAAGATAATTTTTGATAATGTTTTTCAGAATGATAAAACCCAAATTCTTGATGTCACATAGAAAATGGTAGTCAGTAATAACTGTGTCTGTCTCTACAAAACTATATTTCTATTGTAGTCACCTTCTAATCCAGTCATCCTCTCCTTTTATTTCTTCAGGAAAAAGGTTTCATTTCATAAAAATATCAGTAGACATTTTCCTCCCTTGTTTTCATAACTAAAAACAACAGAGTTTTGTTCTTTGATTCCAAATAGACTTTTGCATGGATGTACCCCTATTCATTTATTATCAGTATACTCCAGAGCAGTGCGCTGGATCATCAAATATTTATGCTTGTGTCTATGCACTTTGACTGAAATCTAGGGCTTGTACAAGCATAAGATTCTGGAGTTTGTCCCTATCTACCTGTATAGATTGCAGCAATATAGAATCCCAGCGTGTGTATGATTCAGGTCAATAATATTCTATGGCTTCAGCAGACTAAATAGGTACTAAAGCCTCAGCCCAGATAATTGATCTGACCAGTTAAACTTCTGTCTCCTGGGCCTGAACTTGTGCTTTTTCTAAATGAAAATCTCCACAATATAAAATCTCCATTTGTGGAGTATTCACCCTCATAATGCAGAGCTTAAAACCTCCAGGGAAATGTAGGTCAGGAGAGAGTCACAGGGCTATACCAAATATACCATTCAGCAAAATTAAGAGTTCCTTGGATTGCCTTCTGGATTCTGTTTGTGCTACAATACTCATTTGAAAGGAAAAAAAAAAAAAAAAAGGAAAATACAGAATATTATACATTTATTCTACTGTATTCTTAAGGTGCAAGAGATTCTTTGTTGCTATTTGAGTTTTATTACATGCTGAAAAGTACTATTCAGAGAGAGTAAAGGCTTATGAACAAGAGGACAGACAACAAAATGATGCAGTATCTGTGCTTATGTAAGCAAGGCAGAACAAGAGCTGGAATAGAATTTCTTTGTTATACAAAGAAAATGCATTAAGTTGTAATAATTTTCTGCAGCTTTAGAGAGCAAACCCAGAGAAGATGTCTCTTTTTTTCGTTTGGGAATTGTACTTATGAAGGGCTTTTGATGAAAACAGGGTTGTTTACAATTTAGTCTGCCTAGAAGATTGTTACAGTTTCTATTAAAACCTGAGAAGCCAAGTACTTTTTTGGCTGTGTTTTTATATTGTAGATCAGATTCTACGTAACTCATTTTGTTGTTGTCTGTGTTCTACTGACTTTCTTTTTTAGGATGTTGTCATAGATAATTTTGTAATCCTTTTTCTAATGTCACAAAGTTACACTTTTTGCCTTATCAGAAATATCTGCATTTCCATATCCCATTAAAAAATCCTCAGAGCAATATGGGGCTAAAACCATCTTCTGCTGGGGAATCAGAATAAAGATGACAGAAGTTCTTCACAATAGATCCATTTCTATGTATTGAATTCTAGATTTTTACTTTTTTTTCTTACCCTAAAAAAATAATAATATTTATCCAGACAGTAAAAGAATTTTGGATATGTCAATTTTTTTTTAGTTTGATGGAAAATGCGTTTGAACATGTCATTGTTATCATATTTCCAAGTATTAATATGTAGACACACTCTGCTTTCAGAACTTACATAACATTTTTCAGGAGATGAAAAAAGATTGAATGCTCAGAGAACAGTTCACTTAGAACATTTAAGAATTTTCTGCACTGTAAAGCACTGTTTTGCTATTTTTTATCACAAGATAAACAGTCTACCACTGGATGCTTCAGTGGTATTGTAAATATCCTGGGCAAGAAGGGTTTCTGCAGATAATGGGCACATTCACCCAACATTGCCAATAAGATCTTTGCATTCTCTTTCTTCAATAAATTGAGATTGCTGACTTCTGATAGCAGACTAAGTTTAGCTTACTTTCAATGAAGAACAACTCCCTAGAGAATGCTTAGCATTTGTTCTCCTCTTCTTTTATTTCTTCAGGACAAAGGTTTCATATCACAAAAGTATTTGCAATTTATTTTTTCCCCTCTGCCCCCTTATCTCAAAGATCTGGCCCTTTGATTATTGCCCAGTGATGGAAAATATTCTGGAATTGGAATAAAGGTATGCCATTTCTCTGGTACTTAATTCTGGAGATTCCATTTTCTTAATTTTATGTCAGAAGTTCCATTAATACCCACAGAAGTGGAGATGTGGTTTTCTGTAAAATCTAGAGTGCAATGATTTCAATGGCATCTGTATAAAACGAAATTTATACTGTGTTCATCCACACATGCCTGTGATATATATTCATGTTTTTCCCTGTATCATAGATCAAAAAATAGTAGAAAAAAGAGGTAAATTTTACTCACCATTGATGTTATTTAGAAAGAGAACAACCTCCAGAGTGTAAGTGATCCCATCCCAGTGTAAATTTCTTACAGTACCTTCTGTTTATTGCTCTACCCTTCTTACTTCCTACCATATTGGACAATGTGTCTGTGAACTAACTTCAGGGCTTCCAAGCTGTAAATGAGCTTGCCGGATACCAGACCACATCTTAGTTGCTCTAGAACACCTGAAGTGGCATTAAAAAAGGTCAGATTGAAACCCCTACTTTGCAACTCAACACGAGGGGAAAAAAACTGCATAGTTCCTGCTTTCATTTACATCACAGTGTTTTGTGCTTGTTCTGGTTATGTGGTACTGTGAATTCCTGCTGACCTTCTGTGAAATATCATCCTGCAAAGAAGACAAGTTGTAACTCTAGAGGAATGACATCTGAGAAAGTGCAAAGTTAACATCAGACATGGTGACTGTAAGTACAGTCCACAGAAGTGCTGCTACTGCAAATGTATTGAATGTCTTAGTAGGTATTATCAAGAATCAACATATGGAAGTTAAAAAGGAATTCTACCATGAGTACAACAGACAGAAAACCAGGACCAACTAGTTTAGAGGGAAGGCATTTTCCTTCTCCAGGCCTCTGAACATCTTTGAAGATTTTTTGATCTTAAAAAATTGGCTCTAAGATTGACCATAAAGGTAGGTTAGTGCATAGTGTAGAGGTTCTTGCATTTCTTTTCTGGACTGCAACCTGTTGGTGATTCACAAACCAACCATAAGCAAATAACTATATTTCACGCCAAAAATGTGTTCTATGTTACTTTTCATTTTTGCTACCAACCGCACTAGAAACTTATAATAGCTTTTTTCCCATTGACAATAGCTTTGACGCCAGCAAAAAAGAAAAATATTTACAAGAGTTATCAGTAAAGAAATGAAACAGAAATGCCTATCAATGTAGTCCACATAAACAAATTAACTGCTCCAACTTTAGAAATGTAAGAAATGTAAATCATTCCAATATATCTTCTTTGGGTTTAATTAGTTTATGACTTCTCAGAAAATTTATAGTAGTTAGACTGCTGATATAAGCAGAACTCAAAACTGAAACACGCCTTAAGATATAAACAGGATTTTACTTTCTTTTTTACTTCCATTTCTCTTGTCTCTGCTTTTAATGCATAATGGGTCAAAGGAATTCTCAAATTATGAATAATAAATGAGCATCTTCCAATGTGCTTCAGTACTTACCTTCCATGGTGTTACCGTTGTACCTCTGCTTCCTTGATTTTCCTATGCCCTCCTTTCTTTTCTTAGATCAGAAGCTCAATGTAAAAAGGCAGAGATAATGGAAAAAAAGACTGTGATACAGTGTACAGTCTGGCTTAGTAAACTACCACATCGTTAGAGTGTGAAGAGTTATTGCATTAGAGCCATGCAGCATTTCCCATGGGTAACTTCAAACTCACTTGAGATGAATCTTACATTCTAGTTGACATATTTGCAAAGAACAGCCCAAATAGGAGTAAGTTTTGATCATTAGAAAGTTTAGATCATTAAATGGGGCAATGTACAACACATGGAATCAGATAAGTATTTCTTTCCCTATGTGGGAGTTGTTAATTTCCCTTAGCACTCAGTTCTTTAATCTCCAGTGAGTCCTGGTTCTTATCATACTCCTCTGGGGTGAAGTTCACCATTTAAATCTATTGAGATAAAAAGGTCTTTCCTTCCAGGCCTAGAACAATGAGATCTGCAGTTCTCATCATCCTACTGCTATTGCTGCTGTCCTATATGCTTGTCTTCTGTGACTATTTGGTGTATCTGTTTTCAGATATCGAAGAAATTTCTCAACACATAACCCCCTGGCTCACTTTCAAACTACTACTGTTGATACAACTTTTTTTCCCCTTTCAATAAACTGTTTTCTAGGTCATCAGTGTCTGTCTTTATACTTGGCTTCCTGTAGCTTTTACAGATTGTGAGATTTTTTGTTCTGTGCAAAGCTCTTAAAAGTTGCTGTCTTTCTAGCTCTTCTCTCAACATGTTCCTATAATGGTGTTTGATAAGGAACAAAACCAATTAAAATTTGAAAGCTCAGAACACCAGAATAGTTGTCAGGATGCAGTCAATATTGCAGTTTGGCTAAACTTTTTTCTATCCATTCATTTTTTTGGTATACCTTTACATATGATTGTCCTCAGAAACAGAGCTCTGACTAGAGCATCAGAGATGTAATTTCTATTTTATGGCAATATGTTTAGCTTTGATCCTCTGCTATCCTTGATTCTCAGGGATCTTTGGAAAACCAGACACAGTTTCCTTTTTTGAAAAAAAATGTTAGATATCTTGTTTGTAAAATATTTTAAGAAATTTAATGAGAAAAAGATAGTATGTGAGAATTCAGATACTTTCCAGTATTTTATTTATAAGTGAACACAATGCACTAAGTTACCATATCTAAATCTGTGACAGATTTATAGTGAGAATTAACACCTCTGACAACATTGGGAACAGAAAATTTCCAAGCCAGTGTCTGAAAGATCATACTTTTTATTTGCATTAAAATTTGTGAAATTTCATTGACCGAAAAGCTTTACACTGCTTCTTTGAGAGTGCTTATCACTGGGTATGTTATTACAGAAACTCCTGGGTGTGTCATGTAACATCTGTTTCTACAGAAATCTACTTACTAATCAAGAGAATACAAACAACACAATTCCACTGGGGCAATTCTTTGAAATTAAATATTATGTACTGGTTCCCTCTTTTCCTTTAATTGTGTCTTGTACTAATATTTCATTGTATCTTATACTAATATTTAGTTATATATTTTAACAGTACAAGAAAAACAATTTAATATTGAATGAACAAATACAACAATGATAGAAAAAAACCCTCTATTTTCTTCAAATTGTATTTATTTTGTGCAATATAAAAATATCAGTTCCTTGTTTGGCAAAACCTTCCTTCCGTAGGTTTAATTATAGCTTTTTTCACATTTTTTCACGGTAACATCAACTTGTATAATTTGCCCATTTCTTAATTTTTTCTCTTATTTTTCTCTTAGCTTTAATTTCTTTTTCTTCACAATTTTTCCCCCATCTGTCCACAGTTACCCTCATAGCATACATTCTCACATCTCAATGTTCTTTCCTTTACATCTTTGCCAATACTCTCTGTGCTAAAATTCTATTATTACTGCATGATTTCTGATCATGAATCCTCAGTTTTTATTCATTATATTCAGTCTCTGATGCTTTTGTTGTCAGCAAGAATTTTCATCACTGCCTCTGGAGCTGTGCAGTGGTACTGGATCATTCACTCTTTTTTAAATTTATATCATAGGCAACATGCACAGCACTTGGCCTTGTACCTCCTCCCAACTCTTTGTAGAACCCAATGGAATCCAGGTTTCATTATCATGGTTTTTTTTTCTCTTTTGAATTTACAAAATAATGTGAAAGTTATATTGCAGCTCAGCAGCATACTATTATCATATTGCAAAAGGAATTTACATGCCACAGTGTGTCATGGTGCGTGCTTGAGGTTATTTAGGGATGCTTAAGGGTCTGCAGACTTGTTGGAATAATGTTGAGGCAGGAAACAAACCTGGTTCACTCTTGTCCATACTGCCCGAGGAGGGTCACTGGTGTATGTTAGTAACAGTGACTGTGGCAGGGTGTTATGTAAGAGTCCCAGTTGGCCTAGAACAACAAAATAAAGAATATTTTGGGGGAAGGATGTATGTGTAACAAGTAACTTTGTAAAGTATGTTATATCATAGACATTTTATAACCTTTATGGAAATATAATTTCTACAATGTGATGTTCTTATGTTCTGTCACAATTTTTCAGACTAAAGAATTATCTGTTAACCTCATTCTGGGTCCATTAAGGTTCTGTAAATTGAATGAATATAAACAGCATAATAAGTGACTGGTGTCATCAGTCATCAAGACATAAACTTGTAGAAGTAAACTTGACATAAACAAGTAGAAGCAGGACTCCAAGGCATACAGCAAACAAATAAATTTATTCTATTGCACCCACTCCAGCTGAAAAGAACAGCACTTAATGGGTTTATAACAAACACACCATGCTGGATATTTCCAAAATTGGGAAGCGGGAGGTGGGGGGGGAGGTGGAGGTGTGTGGAAGGGTCTTATGGATGTTGCTCTTGTGAGGAAGTAAAGCTGAAGATGCTTAGTTCTTGGCTTAGAAGAAGGACTATCACTTCTCAGCTTGTATATGTATTTTTTGTGTGAAACCTTTACCAAATATCTTGTGATATTATGCTGATGTGGGATGATATTACCAGTTTTTCTAAATATCACTGTCAGATGATATGCAAAACAAAATGTTGAGAAAAGTGGGTTAAAATGAATGTTTTAAAATTTTGCACAGAGCTTGATAGAAAGCATGAAGAGTAGTCACCTGAAATAGATCTTGAATCCAGTTTAAACAGAAACTTAACTCTTTCACTCAAATGTGTGTGCATTAGTCCAGTGGCCTAATACATGTCACACTGGCTATACTGTTGCACTAGATTTTCAGAGTCACATGGATTTCATTTTTCCATAGGTTATGATAAAGGCATTTAATACTACAGCTACAGTGGTAGGGAAAAATTTTAAAAAAATACTGTTTTTTAGTTTGTTTGTTTGCAATAGAAAGAGAAACCTGGCAGATGTATTTTGTACTTATTACCCTTCTGTTGTTTGCTAAAAAATTCCAATCTCATAACCCCACAATTTGGAAACCATGTGACAAGCAATACAAGGAGAAAGCTCTCTTTTTCTAATGTCTCTTTCCATTTATCAGTCCCCATCTCTCTCTCTCCTTAACTCCTTGTGTCTCAAATTCTCACTGTCTCCAATTTCTTTTTTAATTTATCTTGGACTTCTATTCAGGGGCTAGTACTTGTATAGTGGTGGCAACAAACTGAAAATAAACTTTACACCTATGAATATAGTCTATAACTATATATTGTTGTAGCATTTCTTCCCCTGCATTCTCTTCATGCCCCTTAATTTCTTGGACTTAAAGGGATATGGGTGGCAACTTCCTACCCTCCTTAATGCCTGTAAATGTTCTTGCAATGTGTGATTAATATGCAGTAGGTTTTCGTTGTCTGTAAGTTATGCCAGGTGGACCCATAGAGAACAGAAGGGCGACAAAGTCTTATGTCACTGTCTCCCCTTTTCATACTTCTCTTTAAACTCTACTAGTTTAGAACATGTAATACCCACTCTTTTCCCTTCCTTTGCCTTCCCTCTTCCTCCAGACCTCTCCATGGCATGTGTCTTTGGTCACTGTCCTTTCAGATGCTTTCTGAAGGCTCACTTAAACTTTAAAACTTTTTGCAAACACTGAAAGATTAAAGTCTTATTTTAGATTTACTAAAGAAATTCTAATATTCTTCTGAAAATCAATATTTTGTGTTGTGCAAAAATTTCACAACTATCCTTGTAATTCCTGATACTCAAACTGGCAAGGGTCCATATGCAACCAACAGCATAGCATGGGATGAAAACACTTGCAAACTGGGCCCAAAATGTTTGTCAAAGTTCACTTAGATTACAATAAAAATACAAGAGTTTTAAATAATCTTACTTACATAATGTTAGTTACTTTCCACCGCCTCCTCTTTTTCCTCTATTGGCCAGAAATGCTTCCTGAAAAATTTTAATTCTAGATTGTGGATTTTCACAGACTAGGACTGTCTAGTTTTAAGATGCCCCATGCTTCCATTTGATGGGAAACATGCAGTAAATTACATTTTCTTTCATTTTTTACTTCACTGAAAGTCTGTTCTGTTTTTGATATTGTAGATAATACAGCCAGTATTCTGACAAGACGAAGGAGATACAGTCGAACCACTCAAGATATCTATTACCTCCCAGTTTTGATTTCTGATGGAGGAGTGCCCCCTCTCAGCAGCAGCAGTACCCTCACCATCCGTGTTTGTGCCTGTGAGAGAGATGGACGAGTGAGAACTTGCCATGCTGAAGCTTTCCTCTCCTCTGCTGGCTTGAGCACAGGAGCTTTAATTGCCATCCTGCTCTGCGTTGTCATTCTTCTTGGTAAGCCATTTGCAATATTAAGTGATGCCATCCCTCCAGTCCCTCTTGGAATTTGACAGGGCACAGGTTTTAATATGGTATGCTTTTGAACCAGTGGTTGCCTGGAAGTAGGAGGCAATTAGAAGCACATAGCTATGATTGGAGGGGAAAGGTTTCGCTTTTAAAGTACATTCATGAATATCTGGAATCCAGTAGAAAATTTTTTCAGAGGTTATCAAGTAATTAGCACTGCAGATCTTTTTTCTGTAATTTGGAAAGATTTCAAAAAGCGACTGACTCTAATTCCATGTCTTGAACAGTGTGAAAAATGATAGAAAATAGACGAGAAAAGCTTTTTGAAATGCATTATGCTGTAAGAACCACCATTAGCACTCTACAAAAGCCATTTCTTAATTACCTTTGTGGAATAAACTGATAGCAATGCACAACATAATCCACTGGGGCAGGGGACATAGGAGAATATAAGCAGACTCATAAGATTAATGTCATTGCAAGTGCATTTCCTCTTGACTCTTTTTAGGTTTTTCATTTTCCCAGGCCAATTTGAATGTTACCCATTAGTTAATATTGTGGTTGGTTTTGGTTTTGGGTTTTTTTCCTGTCAGAGACACAACTTGCTGCATACATGACTCTGTGCTATTTATGTGACTTTCTGCATTCTTCTAGAGTGGCAAGAAATAAAAGTAATTGCAGTGTGACGGACAGGATATTTTGAGGTTTTTTTCCCAAATACTACATTTTCTAAGATCTACTTTCCTTACAGCTTACTTCAGTATTTTCTTGTCAGAAGGCTGGTTTAAAATATATAGTTATACATTTAGCTTGCAATTTTGTATTTTATTACACAAAATTGAATATTCATAAGAAAAAAATAAACCTTTTATATATTAATTCAATTTATATGCTAAACATTGGTTTTAATGAAACACTGAAAGCCCTGAACTATGCTTCTTAAAAATGCCAACTCTAGTTACTCCTTTCTCATTTATCTGAAGGAATGTTATCTACATTTATCTCCTTTATGAGATCCCTAAAAAACTAAGTAGCAAATGATCCCAAATACCAGCCTGAAAATATTACACCTCTGTACTTTTGACTTAGTGTCTGCTATTTCTGTAGCATATTCAGATGTAAACTTTAAACCTACTCTAATATCTGCAGTTTTCTCTTTAGCAATTGTGGTCCTTTTCATCACCTTAAGACGTAGCAAGAAGGAGCCTTTGATCATTTCCGAAGAAGATGTCCGGGAAAATGTTGTGACATATGATGATGAGGGCGGTGGAGAGGAAGACACAGAAGCATTTGACATCACAGCACTGCGGAATCCTTCTGCTGCTGAAGAGCTAAAATACCGGAGGGATGTTCGTCCTGAAGTGAAGCCTCTGTCCAGGCATCATCCCTCCTCAAGCCTTGACAGTATAGATGTTCAGGAGTTCATTAAACAAAGACTGGCAGAGGCTGATCTGGACCCCAGTGTGCCCCCGTATGACTCCCTGCAGACTTATGCCTATGAGGGTCATAGATCAGAAGCTGGGTCTATCAGCTCTCTGGATTCAGCAACGACACACTCTGACCAGGATTATAATTACCTTGGAGACTGGGGACCTGAGTTCAAGAAGCTAGCTGAACTCTATGGGGAAATAGAATCAGAAAGAACAACTTAGTTGTAATTCCCAGAACAGAGAAGTTCCTAAACAACTGGACAGATAATGACAGCAACGGTAACAAAAAAAAAGTGATACAGTACTTGGAACTGAGTAAGTGTATGCAGTTACTGTAGAACAAGTGCCCTTTTCATATTTGAAACTGGGTTCTCCAATTGGAAGAAAGTCAAATTTTGAAAAATACAGAAAAAAGAATCTGTTGTCCCTTGTGTATTTTTTTTTAATTGCTCAATAAAGTCCCTGGTACCTTATCTGCAACAATACCTAAAGTAAAGGCAAGCAACAACATTTTTATTGCAATATGCGTAACATCTCCAAGCTACAGTAAGTTTATGGTCATGTCTGTTTAAGAAGAGAGCTGACAGAGGATCAAATCTCTTGCAGGTGGTTGTGATGTTGCATTTCTAGCTGTGCTCTAGGCCTTGTGATCCCAACGTGAGGTAGCCAACGGGGTTTACTATCAGTGTGAGAAGTGTTGCCAGTCTGTTTCCTTTACAGAGGTGATAAGCCACACCTGTCCTCTTAAATAAATGGTCCTTTGATGATTTAATCTTATTGATTTAGCAGGTTGCATTGAGAAGCTGTCATTTCATTATGTCCTTCATAATTGTGTCATCCATAACCAGCTAACAGATGGAGGGCATCATTATCTGTAGTTCAAACACAGCTCTAGCCCTTAGCCCCAGACCTGCTCTGTTTCTGTGTGCTAGAGGAACTGTGTTGTTTCCAGTGTTGTGCTTATTCTTTTTATCTTTTCAAAGGAACATCATTCATTTAAATGGAATAGGCCCAAAGTACTCTTTATGCAACGAAGCAGATGAAGCATAGGCTTTTTCAATAAAAACAACAATGGCAGCACCATTAAACTATGCAGTTGTTTGGTTCACTGTGCTTCACTTATGTTAAGAGCTGAAGCTTTTTAAATCTGTTGCTGGTCTGAGTCCAGAAGCTACAACAGTCTGTTTAAAACACAGTGTTCTTATTCATAATGTTTCTCTATTTCTGTGTGGGACTAAAAGCAAAATACAGCCGCTGGTAAGACATTGGGATAGCAAAAATTGAAACAAGGAGAATAAGATGATGATGATGATGCATTTTTCTTTTAAGTTCAATCTACTGATATTTATTTCTCTTAGAGTAATTGCCACCTAAGCAGAACAAGATAGTTTTTCCCTATTTCAAGCATAATGGAAACAGGAACTTTTTAAGTCAGTGGAGGAAATATACTCCTCCACTGTATATATTATACATATATATATATGTATAAATATTTCTGGGGTTCCTGTGGATTAAGTAAATTGATTTCTTACGTTAGTAACTTTATAGCATTACAGAACTGATAGTTCTCCTCAACAATGCAGACTTCTTAACACCTAATCCAGCAATTTTTCTTCTTTTTTTAGCATGCTAAAAACAGTTAAAACTGCTAAACAGTTCTGCTTAACATAGCAGCCTGCTTATCACCTCATCTAGAAGATTCCGATTTTTCCTTTGCTTTGTTTGAAACTTTAACCTTTTCTTTGTCGTTCTGGTGATAATACTGTGAGAGGACCAGGAACTCATCCCATGAAAGATTATATATAATGCTCACAATCACTGTTAACAGTCCTCTGCTTCTAACTGTAACTCCACTTAGAGAAACGGACTTCTTCCAGTATGAATTAGATACGAAAACTGTCAGAGTAGAAGCTGTGTACTTTTTTCTTACTGCCTGGTCTGGTGTGCAGAGTGATACGGATTTGTATGCTGCACTAGATTCCTCCCTCTGCATTTTAGCTGCCACTTACATTCAGCTTAGTAAAGAAGGGTCTATATTTATTGGTGATCTACTGTGAGCCACACAGGTGAACTAGATAATTAAGCCTTCTTTTCTTTACTCTATGGTTGGGTAGCTCCTAAACATGACTGAAATTTCTGATCAGTTTACTTTGAAGATATATTTTTTTTTTTTCCTTTCTGAGACGTAGTTGACTGCTTTTGGTTTAAACAGACTTCTGGAAAAATAGCAAGCAGTTTGTAAGAAACTTTTTACACTCTAAAAAGTATTAGTTGCATTGCAGTTCCAGAATTGGTTTTTAGTATACTATTTTGTTTAAAATTTGTAATCTTCTTTCCTTCAGAATCTGAACCCACAGGAAAAATTTAGTAGGGAAAACCCCCTGAACCCTTAGATATTCTGCTTATGACTTGAAAGTAGTTTAATAATTTGTGTTCATTCTCTTTTTTAAACTTTTTTATTAAATACATAATCTTTTAGAAATGCATTTAAGGAAACATTCTTACTGTAGAGTGAAGTTAAACAGACGCAGTAAAAGTTACACACAAGCTGAGAATGGTTTATATATTGTCTTTTTGGGGGGCTAGATCTAGGACATGTTTCAGTTTTGTCCCAAATAAAGCAACTAGTAGTGTGCGATTTTGTTAGAATAAATTTTCTTTTTGTTTAGGTCACACTTGCTTTATGCCAACATCTAAATTTTTATACTGTATGAATAGAGTGGTAAAAACAAAATGTTTCAGCATTACTACTACCATAATACTTTGTATCACAGCTGCATGAAAATTGCATTCATTGTTGTATTATAGTTTTGAGAACTAGGTATTAGTTATCTTTATGTCTATTCCCTCTGGCCCTACACCAAAGCAGGAAAAATCAATTGTATTTTGTGTTTTAAGCACTGTTCTTGCCATTGTTTTTTTTATTTGCATCACAGAACGTTCAGGCTTAAAGGCAAAAGAAATGCAGTGACACAAGCAAGTAGTCACTCCTTACGCTAATGGTCTGTTTGAGTTAAT
The DNA here is from genome assembly GCA_013397015.1 of Myiagra hebetior. Taxonomy (NCBI): domain Eukaryota; kingdom Metazoa; phylum Chordata; class Aves; order Passeriformes; family Monarchidae; genus Myiagra; species Myiagra hebetior. Next base: position 316,989 of record VWZQ01000644.1, read on the forward strand.
AATATCTCAGAGAAATAAGAATCCCCTTTTCACCATCCCTGGTGCTCTCTTTGCTGCTATAGAGCACGTGCATCATACCCCAGGAAACCTGAATCTTTTAAAACTCTGCAGGGTTACTGAGATGCTGCTTCTGTGATGCTGTGGTGTGTCCTGTTTGGTACATCCTATCCACAGTGATCGCCAAATGTGCTTCTCTATCATGATATGTCTGCATGCTTGCTATGCTTACTGTGTTTTATTCAAATACACATCACAGTGTTGTGTTGTTTGCATGACAAATACCAGAATATTAAATCTTCAGGGCCACAGAAGAAGGCCTCACGGTGCAGAAAAAACAGTTTTACAGATTTATTATCCTGTTCTTACAATTTTTTCCTTTGGGTCTTTGTGTCCTAAAAAAAAAAACCTAAGTTATATCTGAGAAATTCTATATTGACCTAGATTGAAGTGGAAGAAAATTAACACTGTATGCCATGGATGGCACAATCATTTCATAGCATTGCTGATTTAAACAAAATATACATTCAGTGAAAGTATTGTGGGAAACACTTTCCTAGTTTATGTTAAAGTTTGATTATATAGACTATGCTTAAAGCTTTCATGGATCTTTTGTGTACTCAAAATCTCAAATATTTTATTATTAGCCTAAATAGTAATCCTGTTGCTGCTTAACAACTGAATGCAGAAAACTGCCAGTTTGACTTAAACTGGAAATACTGAGTAAAGTTAAATGGCACATGCAAAGTGATACTTAAGGGCTTTTCTATTTACAATTTGATTTCTACAACAACCATTCAACTAATAATACATTTCCACCAAAATAATTATTTGCATTCCTTCAAAGAAACCCTCTTTCTTGTAATGGTGAGGGCACTCGGTATGCTGTAATCTTGACAAGTCAAAATTGTCTGAAAAAATGGTCAGTATAAGAATTTTAAAATGTGGAACTGTATTTTCAAACTAAAAACTGTCAAAAATGTAGTTTAATGCACTTTAAAGACAGGGAAGAGCTTGAATTCAGCTGGTGTTAGATTAAGATTCATACATTGAAAAAAAATTAATTTGTTCATCAACATTACCTTTTATTACATATAGAATACTGTAAAAGTTGAAAGTAAATTCACTCTGTTATGCACTTTATTTTTTGCATTCTTCTTAGAAAACCAAAATAACTGCCAACATTTTTGAGTTTTAATTCTCATTGATGCAGTTGTTTAAATTCTGAATACTGAAAGAAAATGTCTGTGTGAAAGTATTCTTTCTGGTATTTAAAAGGAATTACAAAATTTCTGTGGTCTAAGAAATTTCAAAATCATCCTTTAGGAAATATAAGTATTGGACCAGTCTGGAATCAACCAAAATCATAAGCTCACACAAGGGTAACAAAGGGAATATTCTAAATGCAAAGAAGGATATAAAATTATGCTGCCTAGCGTTACTTTGTGGATTATAAAGTGCTAAGACCTTGTACTTGCAGTACATATAAATGGCACAGTGCATTCTAAGGAACATTAGAAGTGTGTTGCAAGTTTTGGGCCATTCTTATTTTTCCAAAGTCTCCAAAAATATATATATTTTTTTTAACAGAAGAGTAATGTAAAGTATACCTCCTTATGCAAGTGTTACTAATAGAAATTGTTAAATTTTCTTTTAATAAACAAAAGGGACAAAATCTTTTATTCGTATTTTTCAAATAAAATGTGCTCTTTGCTATGGTGATGGGTTATTGTATTTCTCACCACAACCAGAATGTGCCGTTTTGTCTTCAGTCCTGTACTCTATACTCACCAAGGAACCAGAACATCTAAGGTCTCTCTGTCTTTACAACTCAGGTGTGACACAGTTGTATTAATGAGGCCCATGTCAGAAACGGTATGGGAACTGGAACTGGATCTGTAATTCCTGATATAGCCCCTTGGTTGTGCCAATATTTCAAAGACTGTCTCACATGATTATTGCTCCAGATGGATAGGGATGGAGAGAGACACCATAAGATACTTTACAACAGACTGCAGTATAGCTACTAAATGGTTCATTACTTTTACTTGTGGCAACTGTTCCTCTCCAACCCTCACTGTCCTGAAACTGAAATACAGTGTCATAGGACGAATACATTATCCACATGAGTGAATTGGGGAATTGCAGATCTGTGAATCCAGATTGGTGGTAAAAGCCGTGGTTATTATCCTAAATTGACACAAAAGACAAAAACAGGCAAGGACATTTACAATGATCAAGCTCAGGCACATGCAATGCAAGTGCACAGGAATCTCTCATTCTTTCTCAAAGGAATTAACAGGCTTTATCAACAAATTCTGTGTTAGAAAATAATGATACCATGGCTCACAACAAACTTGTTGCATGCAAGGCTGTCTTTCCCAGGCTGAAATAAAATTCAAAAATAATGCTAGGGTAGACAGGAAACGAAAGTAGAATTTTCTTGTTGAACCCTACTTACTGTATTGTCTGTGGGCCAATTTAGATTGTGTACCACCATACTATGCAATTTTCACATGTGCCTCCCCACAGATCCAGAAAAAAATATTATGGTAAGATAATATTTATAAGATAAATATTGTCAGCCTGAATCTGAATGCAAGTTCAGGGAGGTTTTGGTTTTGGTCTTCAGTTGACACGTTAAACTTTCAAAAGAATTTTTAGAAATATTTTAGGTAATATTTTCTATTTAAGATTGAATTTTCTTCTCCTTTTATTGTCTTAGCAAAGCTTGCTATCATCTTATATTATCCTGAATTTGATTTTTAGGTTATTTGGAGTCCATACTACTTCTATATATGCGACAAATGTATTATTTATACTTAGGTGCAGAGAGTCTTCAAAAACTAGAACATTTTGCTTGTGAGTTTAGCAGACTTTTTCTGTGGGCTTCATGATTCCCTGTAACATTTTTGTGTCCTTGCAACTCCTCACAAGTCCATCAAGGAAGTCCCAAAGATCCAACAAACTTTCCACTCTAGCTGTCTCTTAACCTGGTTTGTTCTGGAAGTAAGCGCAACACAGCATGTTACAGCTGATAGGCAGTCAGCACCTGCAGAAACATTCTCGTCCAGCAGAGATACCCTCAAAGCAAAAGTGGACCTCGGGATTAGCACTCTTAGAGGCTCATAGGGCACACAGACCTTGGAAGGTGTTAGAGTCCTAGCCAAACCTGAATAAAATCAGGGTCCACAGGAACTTCCACCATACTGGACCTTGTCGTCATGCATGTTCAATGTGCAAATACCTGGTGAGCTCAATGGAAATCTCGGTAAAGGTACACGTAAATAACTGAACTGCTCAAATATCAGAACTGCCACATCTTCTGCTAGAGTTCTGGGTGGGAATTAGTCTTAATACATTTGTCAGTCTAACAGTGTGAACACAATTCTGACACATTCTGCAGTTCTAACACACAACTTTACCTACCACATTAAGTGTCTTGAAATAAATTTGATTGCTCTAGACTTTATTCTTAAGAGTATGTATTGTTTCTTTCTATCTGAATTAATAACCTTGGTTTAAGAGCAGTTCTTCCCTTTATCTTCTGGAACTGATCTGGGGACAAAGCACCTACAATTAAAATTCAGCCCTGTTTTGAATTCTCGAGCACACACATCTCACAGCCGGTTTCATTATTGGATTTGAGCTGGGAAAAACCTGCTTGTGTATGAGAAGTAAAGCTCACTCTTACTAAGAAAACCATTTTTTTTTTCTGCTAGTGTAGGTCTATTGATTTAAAACTATGCTTGAAGCGAAAAAGTGTATGAAAGTACACACATACTGATTATGTCATATAAACCACAATTTGATTTCTCAAAAAGAAGTAAACACAGCTCATAATCTGTACTATTTACAAACTATATTAACTTTTTTAAGATCAAACTTGCATTTTCCAGATAGTTTCCATGCTTTGTGGTACATACATTTTCATCTGAGAAATGGTAACATGGAGAAGAATAGTTAAGAGATCTAAATCTTTTTAATCTCTAGCTGTTCTAACTATTAAAAATGAGAAAACTTGAAAATATGTTTCTTTATGATACCAATTGGATTATCAGCTCTGAAAAACAAGTCTCTTGCATATGATGTTGGTAACAATAAAAATAATTATGTTATTGTTCTTTCTTACTTGTTTTTAGCATAATTTTTTTAATGCAGGCTGCCAAAGTATGCCTTAAGTGTTGACTAAATGAGTTTTATAACTGCAATTTTCTGAAAGAAGGAAGTGAAATGTAAAGTGAAACTCTAAAATCTTGTACATGAAACAGAAGCTCAGACTCTGTAGGTGTATCAGAAACCACCACCTCATAGACATATTCTATTCCATGTAGTGCTATTAAAAAAAAAAAAAAAAAAAGCCCTCTAATGCTCACTTGATGTTGTGTCCTTTCCAAATGACCATTTAATGTATCTTTACCAATAGGTTTTCTTACTTTTTCAGTAAGACTCACTACATTTTTTGACAAACTTTCTTCTTTTGATTTCCTCAGAACATTAAGAAGTCACTTCTGTTGAATTTGATGGAAACTCTGTCAGAAGGACAGTTTTTTGACCAAGTCCAGGGTAGAACTTCCCACCAAAATCTGCAAGGACCAATCAATAACTAACTGGTCAAAGCACTTTATCATGGATGGGCAAGACTGACTTCAGAGCAGGATGTTAGATGGGGATCTCCCACTTCAGCTATTCCTTTATCATAATCCCACATTAGAAGTTTCAAGGAAGCTTTACTATTTGTTTAATGCATATTTTTGGGTAAAACTACATTCTTGTTTTCTCTCAACTCTGTGGGGCTGAGTGATCCTGAAAAGAGGAGTTATATATTTTTCAATTTGTACCCTGCTTTATTGTTAATATTTTTTTCCCTATCCTCACAGGCCTACTTTTGCATTGGATGCTTGAAGAACTGCACTATAGTAACTTAGGTTAAGAATATCAGGGGAATCTAGGAATAAGGCTTCATCTCTCTGAATAAAAAGAAAAATGGAAATACTTTTCAGTGGTATCTGATGTAAAATGTACTAATCTTCATTTTTGTACCCTGGGGCAAACATTTAAATTGGACTTTATCACAGCTGAATTCCTTATTTTTTCCCTGCATGATATTACAAAATTCAAATCACCTTCTATTATAACTTAAAAAGTGGTTTTAAGATGGTTTTAAGCATTTATATTTTCCAAGACCCTAGTGTCCGACATCATATAGAAAATTATATTATTTGCCTAAGTAATTACATAAAAGCCAAGATTTCTGATTTCAGTGTTACAAAGAAAAGACTTAGAGGGAAGGGAATTATGGGAAGCATGAAGAGCAATGGAAGGGTGGTAGAGTAGACAACAAACACCACAGGACAGATGTGATTACACAGAAATTATCAGTAATATGTCACAAAATAAAATACACAGTGATACAGGACAGATTTTTCAGTAAGGTATTACAACTGGTATTGCAAATTTTATGAAATAAAATTGCAATATTTTATGACCAGTTCCCTTCAGGTTAATAAAAACCTAAGTTGTATGTGATATATAATGTGGATAGATTAAGAAATACGGAAAAAAATACTGTGAAAAATGGACATAATTAAAAGCTATTTATTTGTCTCTTACTGTGTTTCTTTATACTATTCAGGTTATGCTAGTTTCTATTGCTGATATTGCAAATAACCCACACTGCTGGATCAGTCATATACACACAGATTCCCACTGGTACACCTGGGTTTTTGGCTTGCTAATTTGACATGGATTTTGAAAGTATTTAGTTTGTTTTGCAGGAAGTTTTGGACTGTACTTTTCTAATGAAAAACTGCTACAACTTCCTCGCTTCTGGAGCAGAATTTTAATTTTCTGATAAAGATTATAGACTGCAAGAACAGTGACAAAAGCTACCCAGATGGCTGCAGGTGAAAAGGAGTTATGTGCCCACTTACAGGAATCTCTGCATTTTTGCCTGATTTGTATCCACACAGAAAGCTCACAAGGCATTGGGGAAAGCTGTGGTCATGATTTACATAAGAAAACCTGTGCATACTCTGTTCTATTTCTTTCATGTCTAAGCAAATTTCAGGTTAGGTGACTTCATTGCTCACACTTTGTTTAGCTTGTGTGAAAAAAAAGCACAAAAATATAGATGTTACATAAAACACAGAACATAAATGCACAACATGTGCCCCTTATGTTATATTCAGCTTGCTATCTAAGTTTTGTCCCTACAGGAACAAAGTGAAGAGGGGTAAAATCTTAGGGTATCTTGGACATTCGACCTCCACACTGGATTCTCCACTGTCAGTCAAAGAAATAATAGTTTTAACATGTACATGCAAAGATACAGTGTGTCAATTGAAAAGTAAGTGACTTTGGACAGCAGTTTAGACTTGAACTCAGACTGTCTTTTCCCAAGTTATATTTTAGAAGGAAAGAATACTTTTTGAGAAAATGGGTCAGATGATAGAAACATCCTAATTCAAGTGAGTGGGAAGAGTACTTGATGTCTTGTAAAGTTCTACATGATTATAACAGCCAGAAAGATGCTGTTATGATGTGTTACTGTGGAAAAGAAAACTTTTGGCCTCTGAAAGTGAAAAGACTCTCCTTGTTTTCAAGGTGTTTTGTGATAGACATTATCACAGCTTGAAAGGATTTATCCTGAATATGAGAGGTCGTGATGGTCAATCTGTCTTTTTGCACCTTGGGCGGTTCCCATTGATGGTGCAGTCAGCATGGTCCCTGGTATTGCTCAGGAGCATCCCATTCTTGACAGACTTTTTAATAAGAGTATGGTGGTAAATGTACTTGGTTCAAAAAATTAATATAAAAGTCTGAGCATTTCAGTTCATGGTCACTAGTTCATATTTAACATGAAAATGTGAAATGCAAACATGATTAGCCCTAAATTACTACTTCTTTACAGGAAATTTGTTTCTAATCTTACTTCAGTGTTGGTACAGAAAACCTGCATGATGGCAGTGCCAAAGGAATAGTCACTCAGTATGATCACCATATGTCTGCTCCTAATTATATTCTGAATCACTTGTTTGACTATGGGGATTTGACAAGTAATCCTATAACAGACATATCCAAATTTTAAGTAAAAGCAGCGTGGCTGTATTCAGCACAACATTCCATCTGCAGCTTCCAGCCCTGCTACATCACTGCTGTTGTTCCCAGATTGCAGTGGAACTAAAGAATTTCTGGATGATAAGGAACTGAACTTCTTGCTGCTGAATAAACACCAGCTGAGATTAGCTACCTCAGGAACCTTAACATCTATAAGAGGCTGATAAATGCTCTCATCCAAATGTTGACAGAAACAACATGCATAAAAATAAAATAGATGATATTTTGTAATTGAAGTCCAAGAGACAGATGAACTAAGGAAAAGATAAGATTGAAACATTTCTGAGAGAAGTGGAATAAATAACTTGATGCTTCTGGGTGACTTGATATATCTGGTTATTTACAACAGAAAATTTATGGATGAGCAAAAGTTCTTACACTTTTTTTTTAAATTGATAAAGGATAACTACACAATGTACACAGGAAAGAAGAATAGCCATATGGGATCCAGTAATAATGGATGTGAAACTGCAGTTCACTTAGTGATAGGAAAGCTCTTTGTATATGCAATGATACAGAACCAAGGCCAAATATTTTGTATATGAGAACAGTACAGTAGAAGAAAATTTTTTCCTTGAGCTTAGTATACAAAAAGCAAAATTCTGTTCCATGAAAAGAAAATGATGATGCATCCATAAACAAATATACTTTCCCTGTCTTTGTCATTGATTCCCTATCTCTCCTTAATAAAATACCCTAATATATGGTTCTTATCAAGTAATTAATACTTTTTCCAGTCTGGAATTAATTAGACCCCAGTGTTCATACATGCTTTCTTGAAATCTATACTCTCTTTATATAAATGTACTCTAAACAGAAGATACTAAAACAAAAGGTGCTGAAGCTTCCAAGTCATAATTTCTGCTAAAAACCTTGATCCTTAAATCTAAGTGATTTAGAATCTCAACGTTAGTATCCAGCTTCAAAAATCCCTTTTTGTTAGATATTTTGAGAAACTGGGGAAAAAGTGTTGAAAAAGTTCAAAACCTACGTATTTTATTCTGAAAATCTTCTTAGGAAGTGTCTAGGAACTTCCACAAACAGCAAAATCAAGTGAACACAGCAATTCCTAGGATATACAAGCTAAAAGTAAACCAAGTTTATATAGAAGGCTAATCTTCTAGGTTTTCTTGAAGGTATCATCAACAAGCCTTTGAATAAAGGTAATTTGATTTAGTCACTTGCATTTTGTAGCAGGTTCAGTTCGTAAACCAGGCAGAAAAAACAATTTAGTGCAGTGGTTTGAGGTCAAATTATGCATTACCTCCCTGATGTCCTTTCTGTGAGATAAGCATTAGGAGGAAAGGCAAAGCAGGAACAAAACTTAAAGAATATATACAATTTTATTAACAGAGCTAAAAGAGGGAAAAGAAAGTCAGACTAAACCTTCAGAACACCTCTCTCCCCCCAACTCTCCTCCCTTCTACCACCAACATAAAAGAAAAACACAACCCTCGAGATTTCTAGTCAGTTCACCACCTATATAATAATTCCTGGTTTTCAGTTCACTTAGGGAGAGGAGTCTCTCTTGGTCAAACCATGGAGAAACATCTCCACATGAAACAATCTCATGCATCTTCAGTGTCACAGCAGAAGCAGCCGCCCAGAATGGTTTTCTGCTTGCATGTGAAAGTCCCTTCCCCCGACTTACAGCTTTCCCCACAGCTGCTTC